>NC_069403.1:92647451-92700445 GCF_026875155.1 Cherax quadricarinatus
GTCAACACCTTAGGGCACGGCTCTACAGGGGAACTAATGAAATCTCACTCCATTAAACTTTTCCCGACACTTAGAGGCACAAGCAACACAAAGAAAAGTTTTGGTTTTAACATTTACAAGTGTGGTTAATCATATCCAGTTAATTCTCCCCTATTTATACGTCCTATGCATAGTGAGCATCATATGAACATGTTGTTTAGGAGTCGTCTGTTCCTCAAGAGATAACTGATAATTAAGATACATTGTGCAACAGTTAGTAATCTTTATTCCAAAACGTATCAGTGCTTGTCTGCTGCCTCCTCAGTATCCGACTGAAGAAGCCCTAGTGAGTAGATGAAACTTTTGGAAGAAAGATAACTAACTGTTGTACATGTTCTTAATTATCAACTGGTCGGTAATATTTGCTGTGAATCCTTCAAAGGTTTACTGTAGGTGATAAAATATAGCTAGATAACCATCTACTATTTTATCACCTGTTAAACTGACACAGAGGAAATAGACACAAACTACTACATAATTGTTACAGACAGAAACAAAAGAAGGAAAAATAAATCTATAAGATTGTTTAGAATAAAGAGGAAGAATGTGGGAGAGATATGACAAATGACGAGCATAAATGAGATGGTCAAAACGACAGACCTTAATTGGATCTCCTCCATCATCTCATTTATCATGAGACGCTCAACATTAGTTTTGAGATTGGAGGTATCCTGTTGACCAAAGAGGGGAGAGAGAGAGAAGAGAGAGAGAGAGACAGCGGGAAGCAAGCTTCTCTTATCACAAGAGGGGCATACAGCACAACATCACTCTGCTGTAACCTTCTCCAGGACATCACTCACTGAGATCAAGATCCCCATAGAACTCGAGTCTGAACACATTCGACAGCATTATGATGTCAACGGAATCAACTCAGTTGATCAAATGAAATGCCTGGCCCCCCCCCTCACAGCTGGCTCCAACCTTCATCTCTGTCCACTTCTGTGTCTCATAATAAAAATTGCTTTCAAATGAGTGATGCAGGTACGCTCTTACATGTTCAATAAAGTGTAGGAATCATTATCCAGTAAATAGCTTAATCAATAAAGTTAGAACTCTATTAACCCTTAAATAGCTTGTCAATAAAGTTAGGAATCCATAACCTGTAAATAGCTTGTCAATAAAGTTAGGAATCATAAACAGTAAAATAGCTTGTCCATAAAGTTTAGGAATCATTAACCTGTAAATAGCTTGTCAATAAAGCCTAGGGAAACCTTAACCTAACCTTGTCAAACCCTGTTAAAGAGAGAGAGAGAGAGAGAGTAGAGAGAGAAGAGAGAGAGAGAGAGAGCGAGACTGGTCCCATCAGCATCCCTGGTGGCCAACATATAGAACTTCATTCCAGTGGGTGGCGAGCTCGCCCACCAGTTGTTCGTTGAACACTCAACACCCCGTAATGATCGCCCGTAGTTGAGCAATTTTGGAGGAATACCATCAGAAAATTTTTTCAATAATTGCTGGCTACACCTCATGGATGAGATGAAACACAAGGACAAATATGAGGCGTAGACTTGCGCTTTTCTAAATGTGTTCATAGGTAGCTCAATGATGTTCGCAAATCCCCATAATCACTGAAGTCGTTCTCCATGCTGTGCTCATTAAACCTCAGACAACGTGTGCAATTACAACCTCAGTCGCACAAGCAACCCATCAACTTCCTGATAGAAAATTAGGACACTCTCTGCTACAACAATAAAATATCAATACAATTGCGGGCACCTCAACCACATCTTATACAGAGGGGCCCTCCTTTTTCAATTTTTAAAAAATGCTTAGGAACTATAATGTAAGGAATGTGCAGTGTGTGCTGGCCTAAATGAACAGAGTCCAGAAGGTCCAGGCATATAAACATTTCAAGCATAGTTCCTACAGCAGGAATATCAGTTGCTCTAGGTCCACCACTCTGTGAAGTATTGAAGCCTTCCTTAGTGGTTATTAAGGCCCTTCAATAAAATTTGAGATATTTTGCCAAACTTAATGTTCTAATACGTGAACGAACCTCGGTAATTTTTGAATGAATTCCTCATAGTTTCCTATTCAGTTGGGAATCAAGGGATGAATATGCTGCATGGCATTCTGCCGCACACAGTCATACCACTTATCGATCATAGTTTCTGTTTCTTTCTTGAGGTGTTGAATGATAACCGATTTTGCAGAATGGAATATCTTTGTTATCGTATTGGCCAACGACTGGAAAAATCAATGTTATTCAAGGGAGAAGTAGGTGTCCAGGACCCCCTTCCTCACTGTTGGCGCGAAAAAAAACATCCTTCTAAAAAAGAAGCTCATTTACTTTAAGCATTGTGGCTTTGAAGATCAGGAAAGAGTTCTCTTTAAATGAGTCGTTCTTTTGATGATAAAGTTCCTTGCAAATATGTCTTACTGCTCCTTTCCCCATCCCATGATTTATGCAACATCCTTCTTCTCAATGATTCTTTCGTTCAAGAACATGAGATCTTCACTAACCTCCAAGAATTGATTTCCTCAGCCTCGGATGTCCACTGGATTTCGCACATGGGTGAAAAAAAAAGTTCTCTTGGTGACTTTGGCTCTCATCGTGGTGGAAGAAATCGGCATATTTTTAAGTGATTTTGTAGCTGTACTCCTCGGAGGTCAGGATATTATTATTCAGAAGAGTTCCACAAAGTGACCACTGTTACACCACCTGTTACCTTCAGGATCTTGTAAAGCTGTTCGTGACAGTGATTAAAACAGATGGAAATCGTTTTGGATATCTCCCGACGACGTTCTTCTCCATAAATGCTTCAAGATTTTACTTCGGAAGCTCAATTATTTCTCGAACATGGATAGGAAGTCTCCACGCCTAATTAAAGTGATTTGTTGCAAAGATAGGTACAAAGGCAAATAGGATTTTCACGTGGATGGAGAAGTTATCTCAATGTTCACAGATGAACATGAAGTCGACTATTCACATTCACTTTCAACATAGTGAATGTGAATAGTGAATGGCACTTTTACTGTGCCATTGCGAGCTTAGTTTCCATTGTTCCTTTTCGGCTTTTCTCCCTTCTTTTATGATCTGGAATGATTACACTCCACTACAGGTCCATTTCCAAAGACAGAATGTAAATTTGTTTCTAGTTTTCATGTGATTTTTCTCGGTCACAGATAAGCGATCACTTATGCAATCCCTAAAATGAAGAAAATAAGTAACACCAAAGATAAAGTTTTGTTCATAGGAACCGAACAAAAATCAAGGAAGATAAAACCAATTCATTATTTGTCAACACCTTGAGTGACATCGGCTCTACAGGGGGAACTAATGAAGTCTCACTTCCATTAATCTTTCCTGATCGACTTTAGAGGCACAAGCAACAGCAAAGAAAAGTTTGGTTAAGCATTTACAAGTGTGGTAAATCATATCCAGGTAATTCTCCCCTATTAATACGTCTATGCATAGTGAGCATCATATGAACAGTTTGTTTAGGAGTCGTCTGTCCTCAAGAGATATACTGATAATTAAGATACATGTGCAACAGTTAGGTATCTTTATTCCAAAACGTATCCATTGCTTCTGCTGCCTCCTCTGTATCCGACTGAAGAAGCCTAGTGAGTAGATGAAACGTTTTGGAATAAAGATAACTAACTGTTGTACATGTGTCTTAATTATCAACTGGTCGGTAATATATGCTGTTATCTTCAAGAGGTTTACTGTAGGTGATAAAATATAGTAGATAACCATCTACTATTTTTATCACCTGTTAAACTGACACAGAGGAAGTAGACTACAAACTTAGCTACAATAATTGTTACAGACAAGAAACAAGAGAAGGAAAAATAAATCTATAAGATTGTTAGAATAAAGAGAAGAATGTGGAGAGATATGACAAATGACGAGCAGTAAATGAAGATGGTCAAACGACAGACTTAATGGTTCTCCTCCATCTTCTCATTTATCTTGGGAGACTCTCAACATTAGTTTTGAGATTGGAGGTATCAGTTGACCAGAGAGGGAGAGAGAGAGAGAGAGAGAGAGAGAGACAGCGTGAAGCAAGCTTCTATATCACAAGAGGGGCATAAAGCAGCAACTTCACTCTGGCTGTAACCTTCTCCAGGACATCACTTCATCTGAGATCATAGATCCCCAGTATGACTCGAGTCTGGAACACATTCGTACAGCATTATGATGTCAACGAGATAAACTCAGTTGATCAAATGAAAATGCTGGCTCACAGCTGGCTCCAACTTCATCCTGTTCCCTACTTCTGTGTCTCATAACAATAAAAATGCTTTCAAATGAGGTGATGCAGGTAACAGCTCTTAGCTTGTCAATAAAGTTAGGAATCATTAACCTGTAAATAGCTTATCAATAAAGTTAGGAATCATTAACCTGTAAAACTTGTCAATAAAGTTAGGAATCATTAACCTGTAAATAGCTTGTCAATAAAGTTAGGAATCATTAACCTGTAAATAGCTTGTCAATAAAGTTAGGAATCATTAACCTGTAAATAGCTTGTCAATAAAGCTAGGGATCCTTAACCTAACCTTGTCAAACCCTGTGTAAAGAGAGAGAGAGAGAGAGAGAGAGAGAGAGAGAGAGAGAGAGAGAGAGAGAGACTGTCATCAGCATCCTGGTGGCCAACATTAGAGACTTCATTGCCAGTGTTGGCGAGCTCGCCCACAGTTTCGTGAACACTCAACACCCCGTAATGATCGCCGTTGTTGAGGCATTTTTGGAGGACAGGACTTCAGAAAATTTTTCAATAATTGCTGGCTACACCTCATGGATGAGATGAAACAGGCAAGGACAAATATGAGGCGTAGACTTGCGCTTTTCTAAATGTGTTCATAGGTAGCTCAATGATGTCGCAATCCATAATCACTTGGAAGCGTTCTCCAAGCTGTGCACATTAATACCTCTGTACTACCGTGTGCAATGTACAGACCTCAGTCGCAACAAGCAGACCCCATCAACTTCCTGATAGAAAATATGGACACTCTTCTGCTTCAACATAAATATCAATACAATTGCTGGCGACCTCAACCAACATCTTATACAGAGGGATTTTGATGACCTTCTTGCAGTATTTGACATGAGAGACTTTGTTGATTTTTCTACTCATATCTCTGGCTCTTCCCCCAAAACACTAGTGAGGAATCTATCTGAAGGCACAGTCGTTTGCTAACCCCTTGGTTATATTGCATGATTTGACCACAAGGCTGTCCTTACGACAATGGAGATTCCAACAGACCGAGGTGAAGTATCTACACGCATAACCTGGCTTAGGGAAAATGGAAACTGAATTGCCCTTTGCTCTAAGCTCGCCTCTTCCGATTGGAATGCTCTTCTCCAAGGTGTTGACAACCAAGTGAATACTCATTCCTCTGCTATTCTTTCAGACTACTTGGGCCGTACAGACACTTTTCCTACCATCCGTCGTTTCATTAGGTCTAAATGGTTCACAGGTTGGTCTGAAGCCGTACTAGCTCCCATCACTTCTTGCTCCGTACTAATAGGTAATGTAAAAGGTGCCATTCTTCCTTCTGAGGTTGACCTTTCATCGCCAAAGATGGACATAAGCTTTTCAGATCCTCTTCCTGTAGAGTCAGAGAAGCCCCTCGAAAGTTCAGATGAGGCAATGTCTCGGAATATTCATGTGGGGTTAGAAACCAGTGATACTACTCTCGAAAGCGAGATAGTAGTATCACCGGTTCACTTGTTAGATGAAAGTGAGAATATCACCTCCGATACCATGTCTTGACTAGGGCTCAGACCAAAGCCCAGGATTCTCCTACTGTCCATCCTTTGATTTTCCCTGACTTTAAGCCTTTAGATATATCGAAGGACTCCTTTGTCAATTTACAACGTAATTTCCCTTCTCTTCAGAATTGCCATAATGCAGCTAGACAAAATCAAGTTATCCAAAGGAAAAACTTTTCATATAAATTTGAATATATAAAAGGTATCTTGTATAAATCAGTATTCAAATTAAATTCAGATGAGATAGACTACTCCATCTTAGTTATTCCAAGTCAATGCAGAGAGAGTGTTCTTAAAATGGCTCATGACCTACCAGTGGCCGGACATTTCTCGCATCGTAAAACCTTAAATAAAATTAGGGAAACCTATTTTTGGCCCAAAATGTCCTCAGATATCACTACCTATTGTAGATCGTGTAAAGTTTGCCAACTGGCATCCTCCCGAGGTACCAGGCGAGTACCTATGGTCAAAATGCCAATTTTACGGTACCGTTTGAAAGAGTAGCTATTGACATCGTTCGTCCTTTATCACCACTTATATCTGGGGTACATAGATATATATTAACATTAGTTGATTATGCTTCGAGTTTCCCTGAAGCTGTACCCTTAAAGTCCATAACTACTACAGAGGTGGCTGAAACCCTTTTATCCATCTTCTCCAGAGTTGGCATCCCTAGAGAGATTTTGTCTGACCGTGGGACACAATTCACATCTGACTTAATGCAACATCTCTACCAACATCTGGGAGTGAAGCCTCTCTTCACAACACCCTATCATCCCAGCTGTAATGGGAGGATTGAGCGTCAGCATTCGATTCTCAAGTCCATTTTAAGGAAACTTTGCTCCCTTAAACCTAAGGAGTGGCATCGTTACCTACCCTGTGCTTTGTCTGCCATGAGTGAAGTTCCCAGTGACTCTTTGGGGTTTTCACTTTTTGAACTTCTCTATGGTAGACAGGCCAGAGGTCCATTGTCCATCCTTCATGACTTATGGACTAATGAGGACGTAAATGCTGAGGTTCAGTC
Source organism: Cherax quadricarinatus (assembly GCF_026875155.1). Classification (NCBI taxonomy): domain Eukaryota; kingdom Metazoa; phylum Arthropoda; class Malacostraca; order Decapoda; family Parastacidae; genus Cherax; species Cherax quadricarinatus. The sequence goes on from NC_069403.1 coordinate 92,654,234, forward strand.
TCTTAACAGTTTCTCCTTGACCTTAGATCCAAACTTGAGGAGACCTCTGACATAGTTTCGAAAAACTTAAGCTTGTCAATGGACCAGTACAAAACCTATTTTGATTCCAAAAGTCAGAGGAGAAGTTTTAAAGTAGGGGATGAAGTTCTGGTACTTTTGCCTATCAAGTCAAATAAATTATTAGTAAACATGGAAAGGTAAATATAAGGTGTTAAAAATTTGTGGGCAGGTTGATTACCTCATAGAAGTCAAGGGGAAACCTAAGCTTTATCATATCAAAATCCTTAAGAAATATTACCAAAGAAATTCGGTTAACTGCCTGAATAACTTTGATTTAGTTTTTCCACACAAACTTGATAAGGCAACTGAGGAGTGTAAGGTGTGCGTAATTAACACCTCTAACATAGACTATGACAGAGAACTACATGACTTGGTGACTCTTGACCACTCGGGTGCAACAGACATTAATATCAATGAGTCTTTGGATGACCGTAAGAAACATGAACTACTTCAATGTGTGAGTAACTTTTCAGACGTTTTCACTGATATTCCAAGTGTTACCTCCACGGTAATCCATAAGATTGACTTAGTGACGGACAATCCTATCAAACGGAAATTATACCCAGTTCCAGTTCACCTTAGGGATGCATTTGACCGATAGGTAGACAAATTATTAAAACTAAAGATAATTGAACCTTCAGTATCTGCATATTGCTCACCAGTAGTCATGGTTAAGAAGGAGGATAATTCATATAGACTTGCTATTGACTTCAGAGGCCTTAATGCTATAACTCGGTGGGATGCTGAGCCTATGCCCTTAATAGATAGCGATATACACAAATTTTATGACTTCCTTCTTTTCAGAGATTGATATTGCGCAGGCATATCATCAAGTAATGTTAGATCCTTCTTCTAAGCAGTACACTGCTTTTCCTACCCACCAAGGACTAATGCAGTATAGAATTATGCCCTTCGGTTTGGTAACTGCCTGTGCTACCTACGTGAGACTGATGAGAAAGGTCTTGGGTAATATGCCAAATGTTTCATTTTATTTTGATAACATTTACGTAATGACATCCACGTGGGGCAAGCATATCCAAACATTAACATCAGTTTTACGTAGGTTACGCTCACATGGCCTCACTGCCTAGCCGAAGAAATGCTTCCTTGGGTATAACAAGATTAGATAACTCGGACTGATCCTTTCTAATAACTCTTTGCAGCCTCTCCCCAGTAAATCAAAGCTTTATTAGAATTTAAATTCCCCAAAATCAAGAAGCTCATGCGTAGCTTTCTTGGTTCTGTAAATTTTATGCACGGTTTATCCCGAACCTTACTGATCTTACAGGCATCTTATCCGACTTCCTTAAAAAGTCTGTGAAGGAACATGTTGAACTTTCCAACGTAGCTCGAGAAAAGTTTAATGAGATTAAAAATATCTTTTCGAAAGAACCTATACTTAAGATTCCAGATATTAATAAAACATTTTGTTTAAGAACTGATGCCTCCAATACTGGCTTAGGTGCAGTGTTACTACAATACCATGATGGTACTCCCTTCCCTGTATGATTCCTAAGCCGGAAACTCCTTCCTGCAGAAATGAGACACTCCACCATAGAAAAGGAATGTTTGGCTCTTGTGTGGGGTATCTCCAAGCTTAAATTTTATTTACTGGGAAAAGAATTCATTTTAGAGACGGATCACAAACCTTTGCTATACCTAGAAACTTTTAAGGGAACCAACAGTCGCCTCTTGAGGTGGACACTGGCTGTCCAAGCTCTTAAGTTCCATATTGTGTATATCAATGGTTCATCCAATTATTTCTCTGACTGGTTAATCGTGACAGTCAGAAGATTTGTTGCCTTATGCGACTTCCATATTTCATAACTTTTTCCTCACCTATTCTTCTTATACTTCTTGACTATAAGTCTTGGTATGGGTTGTGAGGAAAAAGTTCAACAGATAGGAGTAGCGAGCGAGTATATGGTAACGATAGTTTTGATTGCCGGCTGCTTGTTAATTAAGGTAGGGTAAGTCTAGCTCCCACTATCCCCCCCCCCGTTTCTCCCCACCCCGAAAGGTGATGTGTGGGGCTCCGGCCAAACAGTAATCACTCGACTCACAGCTCCCAGCACAACTGTAAGTAAAAGCCTGCTCCTATTCTAGTGGACTTATTGGTTGAAAGCTTCACTTTTGACCAATAATAAACTTAGTCCTTTCAGCTTTGATCTCCATGTTAGATGTTTTGATAATCACCACGTCTTTTAGGTATTGTACTTATCATGGAGAGTGATTTCTTAAGCAGTGGGTAACCTGTCTCTCTTAACAGCTTGGAATGACAGATCGGGTCACCTGCCAACCAACGAGAAGTGTTGAAGGAGGACTTTTGCAAAAGTCCGGAGACGTCACTTTTTGGATCTATCTGATTAACTGTAGGCGACAGCAGACAACCCCTCATCTTTGTAGTGGTAAAGAACCTGCTTTCCTGTCATCTGGACTGATTATTCAAGGCTATAGACTCTGTGAAGAACTAGACGTTGGGTTGTCACCAACACCTGTGACCTTCCCCCCCCCCCAACATCAGTAACGGCTACAATTTCTACAAGACGGTGTCAACCTCCACCAGACACCTCAGTATAACTATACATATTAGCGTTGAATTCAAATGTCATTTTTTTCATTTCATTCTTCATTTTTCTTTCAAATAGGATACACCTTCATGTTTCACTGTTTTATCTTTGCGTTAATAAATAATAAAGTGTTTATCTTTGTGAATTATTTCTTTTTCTATTCATTAATTTTCCTGAGGAGGAGCCAGCCTTGTTAATACTGTCTGACGTTGTTACAGGGCTGAGTAAGCCTTCACAACCTTCAATGAACACATCTTTAATCTCCAACAAGAACACTTCTCTCACCGGCAGTATGTGATGAAGCCTACAGATGAGCTTTGGTTCAGCTTTCTTTGTCAAGAGGTTACTACTGCCAAGAACAAAGCTTGGAGAAGGTATAAGAGGCATCCAACTATTTATAACAGGAATCTACACAGGTAAGCCTGTTAGCAAATGAAAGAAGCCCAAAGTGGACCATCTCTAGATGGGAGGCTGACACAATATGACGCTGGCGTCAGGTAGAGTGGGCTCCAAAACCTGGTTGTCCTTAGTCAAGGACCGAAGAGGTTATTTACCTGATGAAATTATTTCACCTCTAAATCGGCAGGATGAGACCACCACTACTAGGAGTCAGGAAAAAGTTGATCTCTTTTGCAGAATACTTTGCTGCCAAGCCGCAAGAGCTAAGTCAAACTTATCAGTGGTGACAATGAAGCATGATGAAGTGTATCTTCTCCTTAAATCCCTGGAACAATAAAAGGCTGTTGGCTTAGATAAGTTGAGTCCAAGATTGCTGAGTAAATGTGTAGACCAGCTAACATCACACCTAACTCGCATTTATCTGCAGTGCCTAGCACAGTGTAAATAGCCTTCCTTCTCTATGGAAAAAGGTAAATGTAGCCCCTTTTCGCAAAAAGATGAGTAGAGCGGAAATCAGCAACTACAGACCAGTGTCACTCTTGTCAATCACTGGAAAGATTCTGAAGGCAATAATCTCACGGAAGATGACAGCATTTCTCGACTACCACTCACTTCTTTGTGACAGTTAATATAGTTTCAGAAAAGGTCACTATGCTGCTGAACTGCCACCAGTCACAAGATGAATCCAAGATCATCTATGTAGGAGCGCTGGACATTGCTGGGGCTTAGGACCGAGTATGGCACCAGGACTCTTAGCAAAAACTGCAAGCACTGGGAGTCGTCGGCTCTGTGCTATGCCTCCTCAATTACCCTCAAAGTAGATCTTTAAGAGTAGTTCTCAGTAAAACAAGAATCAACAAGACACCTTCTAAATGCGCTTGGGCCATTGTTATGGAATTCTACTTAATGACCTTTTTTTTTTATCTTATCCCAGAATCACATGCATTTGTAGACGACTGTACTCTTGACATTAATTAACTTATCATTGAGAGCAAATACCAGCTTAAAGCTGTATCAACCTAGGGAAAACGATAGCAGGTCACATCTGTTTCTCAGAAAACACAAATAATGGTCTCCAGGCACCATGATGGTTATGCTGGAGCGGTGGGAAGAATGAATGGGAGAGTGTTCCTGCCCTGGGACGAAATTGACATCCTTGAAGTGAAGTTTTACTCCAAACTGCACATGAAGAATCACGTTGTAAATCTTGGAAACAAAGCTGTCAGGAAGCTTATAGCGCTTATACGTATCTCGCATCTGCTCAACAGAAGGGGGTGCAAGATTTTGTAAGAGACACAAGTACGCTCACACCTTGGATTGCCTGCTCCCCCCCCCCGTCTTATCTGCGACATTCTGACAGAATAAAAACAGAGCAAGACGAATCATCTCTCGCCTGGAACCAGCCCGGACAGATCTGTCATTTCAGCAGAGCCTTCAACACCGGAGGGATGTGAGTGGCTGATCAGTAATGTACAAGGCCAATATTGTCAAAGTACCACACCTGGCTCCACTCCGAGGACAGAGAGAAATGAGCTTCTACATAACAAGACGGGCAGCAAGCAGCAATTTTACTCTGTACTCTTCTCCAGAGCATTGCTACATCTGAGATCATTTATTCCTAGGATGACTTGAGTCTGGAACATGTTCGTACAGCATAATGATATCAACGAAAGAAAGTCAGTTGATCAAATGAAATTGTTGGCCCACAGATGGATACAACTTCATCTTTTTCACTATTTATATAACTCTTAACATTAAAAAGGCTTTCAAATGATCTGATGAAGGTAACAGCTCTTAGCTTGTAGATAAAGTTAGAAACCCTAAACTTAACCTTATAGAACTCTGTGTAAAGGAGAGAGAGAGAGAGAGAGAGAGAGAGAGAGAGAGAGAGAGAGAGAGAAATGAGAAAAATTAGAAAAGGTGCCTCAAATATTTTGCCAGTGCCTGGCTGTACCAGTATCATTACCAGCCGTAATGATAATTTTATTGACTCCGAGAGAGGTAAACAGACATAAAAGTTCTTACATCCCCAGCGCCCAAAATTACTGGTAACGGAGCTGGACTATATTTACAAATAACTTTCACAAAGAATAGCAGCGTCATTATGAAACATAAGCTTTTGGATTGTTCAAAGAATTTTACCCCAAATTAACAGTTATAATGACATTCATCTTACTATAAAAATTATCTTTCATTTCGTGGATGGTTATTAGTAAAAGTAATATTGTACTGACAAGCATGTGAATAAGACGCATGAGTTTTAAGAATCTTTAATGAGGATGCATTCTCATTCCAATACAAAAACCTCGACTAAAGATTAAGTTTTAGTACAGCTAAGTCAGGTGTAGTCGGGATGGAGGCAATCCAGCGTAGGCTGATGTCACTTGATGGCTGTCTTCTGACCGTTTGATATTAATCTTATCAATAACGTGGTAATATTTTAATAAGTTTGTTGTCAGGCATTTTAGAAACGTAAACTGCAACGTTGCTGATTGGTAAAATGATGTATGGCAACAAGACTAACACAAAATACAGTTGACAACAAAACTTGACAACTTCTTAAAATATCCACCAGCTCTTGAACCACTATTAGAAACCTAGTGCAAAAACCCAAGAATGAAAATGGCACGAGCACAAGAATATACACAAAACCAAGTGGAGTGTGAGATAAAATGCATTTGAGGAAATAAGCGAGATCTCTATATATTAGGATCAAGGAATACAGAAATCCCTGCAGCCGTGATGACCGTATAAATGCGTGTATCCTACACAGGGATAATGTTGGACGCCTCATGAAATTTAGTGAGGCTAGATTAGTCATTAAGGAAGAAGATTTAGGACGGCGACAGTGTATAGAGGCTGCCCTAATTCCTATAACATTATTCATCAAAAATCCGTTAGTTACACTATATCTAAATTGCTAATCACCAGGATATTACCTACTCTGGAGACCACAGTGACAATGTTGACAGGTCCTTCTGAAACCCAACCCATCTCACCACAACTGTACCACTGGTACTACTCGTACTACCCTCTTGCAGCTTACTACCTGACTCCTGCCACTATATATACTCGTTTATTTATCTCTATATTAGTACTGAAGAAGCCACTCGTGGCGAAACGTTTCCTCTAGCAAATGTCCTGAACTGTACATAAGTGTCTGTTTTCCACATCTTGTTGGTATGACTATATCATTTTTTCAGTAAGGAGATACTTAAGGAATCTTCTCAAGGAATCATAACCCCTGCATCAGGCTCCTCAAGAGAGGTTCCGAGTTTGTTATTCTCCATGAGAAAGAGCGTGAGCCCATTAAAGCAATTAGAAGAATTACCTGGATTGCAGTATACCACTGATTTGGGTTTTCTCTCAGCCTGGCACTCAGCTGGAGTGAGATTTCTCTTAATGTTATCGTTTATTTAGTAGCGTTTTCCAGGCTAACCCTTGGAAATTGCACAGTTTCAAATAGGCTCCCATCTTGCTGGAGATACTGGCATTCATTGTATAGCACAGTAAGGTGGTGAGCCACTGTAAAACGTAGGGTCTATGAGTATAGTATCTTCTGCCCATTGCCGAAATAGGAACTGCAAAGAAGTCGTCTTGAGAGACATTCTTCTACATCTGCGAAATGGGCATATACCATGTTGATCATTGCGGCCTAGAGCCTATTTTTATACACATTTTCTGTACTTTGTATACCAGCTGGATTGCTTGTAGGCTAGCATCGTAGCTCATACAGTGCCCTAAAGAATGTTGGGTCGAGTACCCTGCTATTTTACCTTGGTATTCTAGTAGAATTTCCTTTACTAGTTCATATGGTGCGGTTGAAAGAGGATAAGAAGACTGGCCAGTTTTGGAGCTTGTTTGTACCTCCAGTTTAGCTAAGCTTTATCATACAGTTAATGATATACATTTCCGATAAGATGAAAAAGAAACTTGAGCAACATCTCATGCCGACACATTTCGCTTTCACAACAGGTTTCTTCGGTCGAATATAGGCCAATATATATTTGGTGACAATAGAAGAGGTAGTTTAGTGGAGATCAGTCTTTCATCTTAATTTTCGTATTATGTATTGATCGTTTTTGTGTATGATCTGTAACTATGAGTCACCAGTTCTCAGTGTCCCTGGGACAAGTGTTCTTGCCAATTCAAACCACGTTACTCATGACTCACGAAATCGTAGTGACACGATTGCAAACAATCGTCCCCTTAAAGCCGTCATGACGACGGCTTTGAAGGGGCTTGAGCTAGAGTTCGTCACGGCCACGCTCGCGGGAGATTCGTCTGTAAAAACTTGCATCTGTGGTCACAGTGGTGCCTATGCTAACCTTCCTATGGTGTATAAATATACCTAGTTGGATGAACCTTATTGTAGCCAGTTGGTCCAGAGGATAATGCGTCGGTCTGGATTTTACCGATTCTTTGACCGCGGGTTCAAGCCCCACCCGTGGTACGGTTTGGAGCGTCACTCATGCCGTGCACGTACAACGTCATGACTTATGCCTATGCACGTGAACCTTCAGTGAAGAGGCGGGGCCAGGAGCCGAGTCTCGACCCCTGTAACCACAATTAGGTGAGTACATTGTTCCCATGTTTCTTGGCCGCCCAAGTAATCTTGAGACTTAGTTCACCACCATACGCAATGATGCGAATAATTCTTGTCAAGGTTAAACTTCAGGAGCTCAGATTATTCAACAAGCTAAAGACAGACTTTCTCGTGACTTGCTTGTGATAACTCTCGTGCTTGTGATAACTTCCGTGCTTGTGATAACTCCTGTGTTTGTGGTAACTTCCGTGCTTGTGATAACTGCAGTGCTTGTAATAACCCCCGTGCTTGTGATAACTCTCGTGCTTGTGATAACTCCCGTGCTTGTAATAACCCCCGTGCTTGTAATAACCCCCGTGTTTGTGATAACTCTCGTGCTTGTAATAACTCCCGTGCTTGTGATAACTCCCGTGCTTGTGGTAACTCCCGTGCTTGTGGTAACTTCCGTGCTTGTGATAACTCCCGTGCTTGTGGTAACTCCCGTGCTTGTGGTAACTCCCGTGCTTGTGGTAACTTCCGTGCTTGTGATAACTCCAGTGCTTGTGATAACTCCAGTGCTTGTGATAACTCCAGTGCTTGTGATAACTCCAGTGCTTGTGATAACTCTCGTGCTTGTGATAACTCCAGTGCTTGTGATAACTCCAGTGCTTGTGATAACTCCAGTGCTTGTGATAACTCCAGTGCTTGTGATAACTCCAGTGCTTGTGATAACTCTCGTGCTTGTGATAACTTCCGTGCTTGTGATAACTCCAGTGCTTGTGATAACTCCTGTGCTTGTGATAACTCCCGTGCTTGTGGTAACTCCTGTGCTTGTGGTAACTCCAGTGCTTGTGATAACTCTCGTGCTTGTGATAACTCCAGTGCTTGTGGTAACTCCAGTGCTTGTGGTAACTCCAGTGCTTGTGGTAACTCCAGTGCTTGTGGTAACTCCAGTGCTTGTGGTAACTCCAGTGCTTGTGGTAACTCCAGTGCTTGTGGTAACTCGTGCTTGTGGTAACTCCCGTGCTTGTGATAACTCCAGTGCTTGTGATAACTCTCGTGCTTGTGGTAACTCCAGTGCTTGTGATAACTCCCGTGCTTGTGATAACTCCAGTGCTTGTGATAACTCTAGTGCTTGTGATAACTCTCGTGCTTGTGGTAACTCCAGTGCTTGTGGTAACTCCAGTGCTTGTGGTAACTCCAGTGCTTGTGGTAACTCCAGTGCTTGTGGTAACTCCCGTGCTTGTGATAACTCTCGTGCTTGTGGTAACTCCAGTGCTTGTGATAACTCCAGTGCTTGTGATAACTCCAGTGCTTGTGATAACTCCAGTGCTTGTGATAACTCCAGTGCTTGTGATAACTCCAGTGCTTGTGATAACTCCAGTGCTTGTGATAACTCCAGTGCTTGTGATAACTCCAGTGCTTGTGATAACTCCAGTGCTTGTGATAACTCCAGTGCTTGTGATAACTCCAGTGCTTGTGGTAACTCCCTGCTTGTGATAACTCCAGTGCTTGTGATAACTCCAGTGCTTGTGATAACTCAGTGCTTGTGATAACTCCAGTGCTTGTGATAACTCCAGTGCTTGTGATAACTCCAGTGCTTGTGATAACTCCAGTGCTTGTGATAACTCCAGTGCTTGTGATAACTCCAGTGCTTGTGATAACTCCAGTGCTTGTGACAACTCTCGTGCTTGTGATAACTCCAGTGCTTGTGATAACTCCAGTGCTGTGATAACTCCAGTGCTTGTGGTAACTCCAGTGCTTGTGATAACTCCAGTGCTTGTGATAACTCCAGTGCTTGTGACAACTCTCGTGCTTGTGATAACTCCAGTGCTTGTGATAACTCAAGTGCTTGTGATAACTCCAGTGCTTGTGATAACTCAAGTGCTTGTGATAACTCCAGTGCTTGTGATAACTCCAGTGCTTGTGATAACTCCAGTGCTTGTGATAACTCCAGTGCTTGTGGTAACTCCAGTGCTTGTGATAACTCCAGTGCTTGTGATAACTCCAGTGCTTGTGATAACTCCAGTGCTTGTGATAACTCCAGTGCTTGTGACAACTCTCGTGCTTGTGATAACTCAAGTGCTTGTGATAACTCAAGTGCTTGTGATAACTCCAGTGCTTGTGATAACTCCAGTGCTTGGATAACTCCAGTTGCTGTGGGTAACTCCAGTGCTTGTGATAACTCCAGTGCTTGTGATAACTCCAGTGCTTGTGATAACTCCAGTGCTTGTGATAACTCTCGTGCTTGTGATAACTTCACAAGTTTGGTCGCGCTCTGAATAATTATTTCCTGAATACCACCTTACCATCCTTAGTTTGCTATATTTTGTTCTTTTTGACTGTGACTGTGTGTAACCTCACATTTTAGTTCAATATGGTGTAAGTAACTTAGTATTCACAATTGTTTCATAAAAAATTGAGAATGCATATATTCATGTAAATTTTGTTATAGTTGATTAGCTGTTACGTGTTGCTCTGCATGACTGTCATATTCCTTGACCGTGCGTCATATCTGACTGTGTGTCATGTTGTGTGTGTGTCATGTTGTGTGTGTGTCATGTTATGAGTGTCTTATTATCTGAGTGTCATATTATCCGACTGTGTGTCATATTATCCGACTGTGTGTCATATTATCCGACTGTATGTCATATTATCCGACTGTATGTCATATTATCCGACTGTATCTCATATCCGACTGTATGTCATATTATCCGACTGTGTGTCGTATCATATAACCATGTGTTGATTTCTTTACCGTAGATCAAATTTTTATAATGTACACAGTTTATTCAAATCTTCTCCAAGTTCCGAGATTTAACAGTTGTGACTTGTGTTCAGTAAGTTTGCCTTGTATATTACTTACCTTTCTTCTTTTGTAGATAATTTTTCTCGGAATCCGTAGACCACCTGAATACTGATCTATCGAACTCCCATACATTATGCAATGATCTGTTATGAATCAGTATGTTTAATAGGAGTGTAATATGTTCTCGTACAATATTCATTGCATTTGTAGTCACAGTGGTGCCTATGATAACCTTCCTATGGTGTAGAAATATACCTAGTTGGACGACTCTTATTGTGGCTAGCTGGTCCAGTGGCTAACGCGACGGTCTGGAGTTTTGAGACTCTGTGATCGCGGGTTCTATCCCCGCCCGTGGTATGGTTTGTTTGCAATCGTGTCATTACGATTTCGTGAGTCATGTGAAGCAGTGGTTAGAGTGAAAGGAGATAAAGCAGCTGGGATTGATGGAACAAAGATAACACTGTTAAAAGCATGTGGAGATATAATTTTGGAATGGTTGGTGCTTTTATTTAATAAATGTATGGAAAAGGGGAAAGTACCTAGGGATTATCAGAGGCCGTAGATAGTTCCTTTGTATAAGGGCAAAGGGGATAAAAGAGTGTAAAATTTATAGGGGAATAAGCGTGTTGAATATACATGGTAAAGAGTATGGCAGAGTTATTATTGAAAGAATTGAGAGTAAGACAAAGAACAGGTTAGCAGATGAGCAAGGATGCCTTAGGAAGGATAGGGGGTGAGTAGACCAAGTGTTTACAGTGAAGCATATAGGTGAACAGTATTTAAGTATGGGTAAAGAGGTTTTCGTTGCATTTATGGATTTGGATAAGGCATATGATAGGGTGGATAGGGAAGCAATGTGGCAAATGTTGCAAATAAATGGAATAGGTGGTAGATTACTGAAAGCAGTTAAGAGATATTACCAGGATAATGAGGTTCAGGTTAGATGTAGGAGAAAGAGTGAGATTATTTCCTAGGAAAAGTAGGCCTTAAACAGAGATGTGTGATGTCACCATAGTTGTTCAATATATTTATAGATGTGTTTGTAAGAGAAGTGAATGTTCGGGTGTTGGTAAGAGGTGTGGGTTTAAGAATCTAACACAAAGTGGGAGTTGTCACAGATGCTTTTTGCCGATGACACTCTGCTTTTGGGAGATTGTGAAGAGAAGTTGCAAATGTTGGCGAGCGAGTTTGGAAGGGCATGTAAAAGAAATTATAACTGGATATAGAGAAGAGCAAGGTGATGAGGATAACAAAAATTTAGGTAATGAAAGATTGGGTATCAGATTGGAGGGAGTATGGAGGAAGTGAATGTATTCAGATATTTTGGAGTGGAGTTGTCAGCAGATGGGTCTATGAACGAGGTGGATCGTAGAATAGATGAGAGGAGAAACGTGAGTGGAATACTGAGGCGTCTGTGGAGACAAAGAACGTTACCCGTGAAAGCAAAGAGGATTGTATGAGAGTATAGTGGTACCAATACTCTTATATGGGTGTGAGACATGGATGGTGAATGTTGTAACAAGGAGAAAGCTGGAGGCAATGGAGGGCAGTGTCTAATGGCAATGTGCGGTGTAAATGTAATGCAGAGAATCTGTGGCTTGGAGATTACGAAGAGGTGCAGGGTTTCTATTAATATTATACAAAGGGTAAAGGAAGACTTGTTGAGGTGGCTCAGACATTTAGAGAGGATGGAACAAAATAGAATGACTTGGGGTACATGTAAATCTCTATTGGAAGGCATACAGTTCATATAGGCATACAGTTATCACAGACATACAGTTATAACGTCATGTAAGCCTAACAAAAGCATACTATTGTGACACAAGCATACAGCTGTCAGAAATACATACAATTGCCACAAAGGTATACATTTGTTACAAAGGGATACAACTGCCACAGATGCCTGCAGTTGTCACAAAGGCAAACAGTTTTCAGAGGTATTAAGTTGTCACACAGGGATACAGTTGTCAAAAAGGCAAACAGCTGTCGCACAAGCAAACAACTGTCACACAAGCAAACAACTATCACACAGACGTACAGCTGTCACAAAGGCATGTAGTTGTCAAACAGGTATAGAGTTGCCACACATGGATACAGTTGTCACTCCGGTATGTAGTTGTCAACCAGGCATGCAGCTGTCAGCCAGGCATGCAGCTGGAAGTTAGGCATGCAGCTGTCAGCCAGGAATGCAGCTGGAAGTCAGGCATGCAGATGTCAGCCAGGCATGCACTTGTCAGCCAGGCATGCACTTGTCAGCCAGGCATGCACTTGTCAGCCAGGCATGCACTTGTCAGCCAGGCATACACTTGTCAGCCAGGCATGCACTTGTCAGCCAGACATGCACTTGTCAGCTAGGCATGCAGCTGTCAGCCAGGCATACAGCTGTCATAAGGGATGCAGTTGTCATCCAGGCATGCAGTTGTCAGCCAGACATGCAGTTGTCAGCTAGGCATGCAGCTGTCAGCCAGGCATACAGCTGTCATAAGGCATGCAGTTGTCATCCAGGCATGCAGTTGTCAGCCAGGCATGCAGTAGTCAGCCTGGCATGCAGTTGTCAGTCAGGTATGCAGTTGTCAGCCTGGAATGCAGCTGTCAGCCAGGTATACAGTTGTCAGACAGGCATACAGCTGATAGCCAGGCATCCGGTTATCAGCCAGGCATACAATTGTCAGAAAGGGGTGAAGTAGTCAGTCAGGGATGCAGTTGTCAGCCAGGCATGCAGTTGTCAGCCAGGCATGCAGTTGTCAGCCAGGCATGCAGTTGTCAACTAGGCATGCAGTTGTCAGCCAGGCATGCAGTTGTCAACTAGGCATGCAGTTGTCAGCCAGGCATGCAGTTGTCAACTAGGCATGCAGTTGTCAGCCAGGCATGCAGTCAACTAGGAATGCAGTAGTCAGCCAGGAATGCAGTAGTCAGCGAAGCATACAGTTGTCAGCCATGGATGCACTTGTCAGTCAGGCATGCAGTTGTCAACCAGGCATGCAGTTGTCAACCAGGCATGCAGTTGTCAACCAGGCATGCAGTTGTCAGCCAGGCATGCAGTTGTCAGCCAGACATGCAGTTGTCAGCCAGACATGCAGTTGTCAGCCAGGCATGCAGTTGTCAGCCAAGCATACAGTTGTCAGCCAGGCATGCAGTTGTCAGCCAAGCATACAGTTGTCAGCCAGGCATGCAGTTGTCAGCCAGGCATGCAGTTGTCAGCCAGGGATGCAATTGTCAGCCAGGGATGCAGTTGTCAGCCAGGCATGCAGTTGTCAGCGAAGCATACACTTGTCAGCCAGGGATGCAATAGTCAGCCAGGCATGCAGTTGTCAGCCAGGCATGCAGTTGTCAACCAGGCATGCAGTTGCCAGCCAGGCATGCAGTTGCCAGCCAGGCATGCAGTTGTCAGTCAGGTATGCAGTTGTCAACCAGGCATGCAGTTGTCAGCCAGGCATGCATTTGTCAGCCAGGCATGCAGTCAGCGAAGCATACAGTTTCCAGCCAGGGATGCAATTGTCAGCCACGGATGCAGTTGTCAACCAGGCATGCAGCTGTCAGCGAAGCATACAGTAGTCAGCCAGGTATACAGCTGTCAGCGAAGACTACAATTGTCACCTAGGCATGCAGTTGTCAGCCAGGTATATAGCTGACAGCCAGGCATACAGCAGTCAGCGAAGTATACAGTTGTCAGCCAGGCATGCAGTTGTCAACCAGGCATGCAGTTGTCAGTAAAGCATGCAACTGTCAGCCAGGCATGCAGTTGCCAGCGAAGCATACAGCTGTCAGCCAGGCATACAGTTGTCAGCCAGGCATACAGTTGTCAACCAGGCATACAGTTGTCAACCAGGCATACAGTTGTCAGCCAGGCATACAGTTGTCAGCAAGGCATACAGTCGTCAGTCAGAGATGCAGTAGTCAGCAAGGCATACAGTTGTCAGCCAGGCATACAGTCGTCAGCCAGAGATGCAGTAGTCAGCAAGTCATACAGTTGTCAGCTAGGCATACAGTCGTCAGCCAGAGATGCAGTAGTCAGCAAGGCATACAACTGTCAGCCAGGCATACAGTCGTCAGCCAGAGATGCAGTAGTCAGCAAGGCATACAGTTGTCAGCAAGGCATACAGTCGTCAGCCAGAGATGCAGTAGTCAGCAAGGCATACAGTTGTCAGTCAGGCATACAGTTGTCAGCAAGGCATACAGTTGTCAGCAAGGCATACAGTCGTCAGTCAGAGATGCAGTAGTCAGCAAGGCATACAGTTGTCAGCCAGGCATACAGTCGTCAGCCAGAGATGCAGTAGTCAGCAAGTCATACAGTTGTCAGCTAGGCATACAGTCGTCAGCCAGAGATGCAGTAGTCAGCAAGGCATACAGTTGTCAGCCAGGCATACAGTCGTCAGCCAGAGATGCAGTAGTCAGCAAGTCATACAGTTGTCAGCAAGTCATACAGTTGTCAGCCAGGCATGCAGTTGTCAACCAGGCATGCAGTTGTCAGTAAAGCATTCAACTGTCAGCCAGGCATGCAGTTGCCAGCGAAGCATACAGCTGTCAGCCAGGCATACAGTTGTCAGCCAGGCATACAGTTGTCAGCCAGGCATATAGTTGTCAACCAGGCATACAGTTGTCAACCAGGCATACTGTTGTCAGCCAGGCATACAGTTGTCAGCAAGGCATACAGTCGTCAGTCAGAGATGCAGTAGTCAGCAAGGCATACAGTTGTCAGCCAGGCATACAGTCGTCAGCCAGAGATGCAGTAGTCAGCAAGGCATACAACTGTCAGCCAGGCATACAGTCGTCAGCCAGAGATGCAGTAGTCAGCAAGGCATACAGTTGTCAGCTAGGCATACAGTCGTCAGCCAGAGATGCAGTAGTCAGCAAGGCATACAGTAGTCAGCAAGGCATACAGTCGTCAGCTAGAGATGCAGTAGTCAGCAAGGCATACAACTGTCATCCAGGCATACAGTCGTCAGCCAGAGATGCAGTAGTCAGCAAGGCATACAGTTGTCAGTCAGGCATACAGTTGTCAGCCAGGCATACAGTTGTCAGCAAGGCATACAGTCGTCAGTCAGAGATGCAGTAGTCAGCAAGGCATACAGTTGTCAGCCAGGCATACAGTCGTCAGCCAGAGATGCAGTAGTCAGCAAGTCATACAGTTGTCAGCTAGGCATACAGTCGTCAGCCAGAGATGCAGTAGTCAGCAAGGCATACAACTGTCAGCCAGGCATACAGTCGTCAGCCAGAGATGCAGTAGTCAGCAAGGCATACAGTTGTCAGCTAGGCATACAGTCGTCAGCCAGAGATGCAGTAGTCAGCAAGGCATACAGTAGTCAGCAAGGCATACAGTCGTCAGCTAGAGATGCAGTAGTCAGTAAGGCATACAACTGTCAGCCAGGCATACAGTCGTCAGCCAGAGATGCAGTAGTCAGCAAGGCATACAGTTGTCAGCAAGGCATACAGTCGTCAGCCAGAGATGCAGTAGTCAGCAAGGCATACAGTAGTCAGCAAGGCATACAGTCGTCAGCAAGGCATACAGTTGTCAGCTAGGCATACAGTCGTCAGCCAGAGATGCAGTAGTCAGCAAGGCATACAGTCGTCAGCCAGAGATGCAGTAGTCAGCAAGGCATACAACTGTCAGCCAGGCATACAGTCGTCAGCCAGAGATGCAGTAGTCAGCAAGGCATACAGTAGTCAGCAAGGCATACAGTCGTCAGCCAGAGATGCATTAGTCAGCAAGGCATACAGTCGTCAGCCAGAGATGCAGTAGTCAGCAAGGCATACAGTTGTCAGCCAGGCAAACATCTCTTACAAAGTTCACTGCACTTTAAAACACATCAATGATTTTCATTAATTATCTCTGCTCAAATAAGCATAATATAATCATTTATATTTCTCTAAAACTGATGAATACCAATTCATTAACTTTATGGCTCAAATTATATATAAAAGAGCAATAATATAAATATTTATATTTTAGTAGAAATGATCAGCTCTGAAAATTATTCCCTGTGATATTTTGCACATAATTTGTTCAGTAATTATAATTATCATCCATTAATGATATTGCTTTTAAATGTTTATGTTAAAAAGAAGGAAGGAGATTACACAAGGAATATAGGAAAGTGTGTGTAAGCGGTGTAAGTGGTGTGTGTAAGCGGTGTAAGCGGTGTGTGTAAGCGGTGTAAGCGGTGTGTGTAACCGCTTAGTGTAACTGCTGAGTGTAAGCGCTGAGTATGCTTCCACAATCAACTCACAAGTATGTCATAGGCCCGAGTGAGGTTCCACAACGAGCACATAAGTATGAGAATGAGTGAAGCTCCACAACGAGCACATATGTATGAGAATGAGTTGAATGAGGCTCCACAACGAGCACATATGTATGAAAATGAGTGAAGCTCCACAACGAGCACATATGTATGAAAATGAGTGAAGCTCCACAACGAGCACATATGTATGAGAATGAGTTGAATGAGGCTCCACAACGAGCACATATGTATGAGAATGAGATGAGTGAAGCTCCACAATGAGCACATAAATATAAGAATGAGTTGAGAGAAGCTCCATAACGAGCACAAGTATGAGAATGAGTTGAGAGAAGCTCCACAACGAGCACATAAGTATGAGAATGAGTTGAGAGAAGCTCCACAACGAGCACATAAGTATGAAAATGAGTGAAGCTCCACAACGAGCACATATGTATGAGAATGAGTTGAATGAGGCTCCACAACGAGCACATATGTATGAGAATGAGATGAGTGAAGCTCCACAATGAGCACATAAATATAAGAATGAGTTGAGAGAAGCTCCATAACGAGCACAAGTATGAGAATGAGTTGAGAGAAGCTCCACAACGAGCACATAAGTATGAGAATGAGTTGAGAGAAGCTCCACAACGAGCACATAAGTATGAGAATGAGTGAAGCTCCACAACGAGCACATAAGTATGAGAATGAGTTGAATGAGGCTCCACAACGAGCACATAAGTATGAGAATGAGTTGAATGAGACTCCACAACGAGCACATAAGTATGAGAATGAGTTGAATGAGGCTCCACAACGAGCACATATGTATGAGAATGAGATGAACGAGGATCCACATCGAAAACACAAAAATTTAAGAGTCCTTCCCAATAAGCTTAGCTGCTGCTGGAGTACTCTTGTTCCATGAGCATTCTTGTTCCAAAAGTATTCATATTCCAAGAGCATTTTTGCTCCAAGAATTTGAAGCTGCCCTTCGGTACCGGTTTCTTGCATTAGATCTGATTGCATTCCACTCCCCAGGACTGGTTTGTCCCAATCTTTATGATAAATACAACAATTATAGTACATTGGGAAGCATATATACCAAGAGTCGAGCAAATCTTGGAAGACTGGAAGAAATGAGGTTCGAACCAAGGAAGAGCAGAGTATTTCTGATTCCTTGGATGAAGAGCCATGAATCAGCATTAGTCACCACAAGAAACATGGTCGTGTACCACTAATTGAACAATGGAACCCAATTTACGTTCAAGCTTTCCACTCTAACGAACCATGTTCGGGAGGAGAGTTGGCAAACTCACACACACACGAACACACACACGAACATACACACAAACACACACACGAAACACACAACGCGCGCACACGCGACACACGCGCACGGCAGGGCTTACATCTATTCCTGCAACCACAATTAGTGAGTACACACTCACACACACAGGAGGGCATAGGAACATTATAACGGACAACAAAATACTGCGTGGAATAGACACAGGTGGACAGAGGACAAGATGTTCACAGAGGCAGACACGGAAAACACAGGGGGTCACTCTTGGAAGTGACAGCCAGAGAGTCCACGGGGGATGTTAGGGATGCATTTCGTTCAGTCCATGAGAGACGGGTCATGAGAAGTAGGATCACAGTCATGGCGAGCGAGTAGTCGGAGGCAGGAACCATACACAGCTTTGAGACGAGGTATGACAATCCATGCAGGAGAGGAAGCAGAGAGAGAGAGGAACCTAGTAGCTATCAGTGAAGAGGCGGGACCAGGAGCTGAGTCTCGACCCCTGCAATCACAGTTGAGTCACACACACACACACCACACACACACACGCACACACACGCACACACACGCACACACACCGCACACACACGCACACACACGCACACATACGCGCACATACGCGCACACACACGCCACACACACACACACCACACACACCACACACACGCACACGCGCCACACACACACACACACACACGCACACACACCACACGCACACACACGGCGCACACACGCGCACACACCGCACACACACCGCACACACACGCACACACGCGCACACACACGCACACACACACACGCACACACACGCACGCACACACACACACGACACACACACACCGGCGCGGACCAGACACACACACACCACACCACACACCAACACACGACACATACACACAGTCACACACACCCAGAACAGCAGGAGGCCAAGACAAGAATATGATGAGAGTAACAGAGCGATGGTTGACACACTGGCTGAAGTGGCCAGAAGTGTCCATGCGGGCAGGGCAAAGCTGCTGATTGTGGGTGACATCAATCAAAAGGAAATTGACTGGAAGAACCTGGAGCCACATGGGGGCCCAGAAACGTGAAGGGCTAAGATGATGGACGTGGTACTGGAAAAACCTCAAGTACCAACGCGTAAGGGACACTACCAGAGAGAAGAGAGAGAGAGAGAGAGAGAGAGAGGAGAGAGAGAGAGAGGAGAGAGGAGAGAGAGAGAGAGAGAGGAGGACGACAGAGAGATGACTAGAAGATGCACTGAGAGTGAGAATTGAGGAGATCGACCAGCAAGACGGATCTAGTAGTCACCCTTGAGTGTGCGATATTGAGGACATCACAATGTAAAGGCCCCTTGGGGCCAGTGACCGTGGTTTTAGCTTCGAATACATAGTAGAGTTACAAGTGGAGAGGGAAGCAGGAAGGACAGAACAAATGAAGCAAATTACAAGAGAGGTGACTACACAGGCATGAGGAATTTCCTCACGGTTTTCAGTGGGACAGAGAACTGACAGGGATATCAGTAAACGAGATGATGGAATATATGACAACAATATACAAGGAAGCTGAGGAGAGGTAGTACCAAGGATAACACAAATAACGAGAAGGCCAGGATGAGCCCTTGGTTCACCCAAAGGTGTACAGAGGCCAAAACCAAGTGTGCTTGAGAATTGAAAAACTACAGAAGGTAAAAGACCCAGGAGAATAAAGAGAGCAGTCATAGAGCCAAAAATGAATATGCACAGGTAAAAAGGGAGGCCCAACGGCAATATGAAAATGGAGTTCTATATGAAAATGGAGAGGGTTTTGCAGATTGTGTTTTCTTGAACTACAAAAATGGCTTTTGGCACAGTTCCACACAAGAGATTAGTGCAAAAGCTGGAGAACCAGGCAGGTATAACAGGGAAGGTGCTGCAATGGATCAGAGAATACCTGACAGGTACACAACAACGAATCATGGTATTTGACGAGGTGTCAGGGTGGGCGCCTGTGACGAGCGGGGATCCAAAGAGGTCAGTCCTAGGACCGGTGCCGTTTCTGGTACATGTAAAGGACATGACGGAAGGAATAGACTAAGAAGTGTCCCTGTTTGCAGATGATGTGAAGTTAATGAGAATTCAATTGGATGAGGACGAAGCAGATCTACAAAGGGATCTGGACAGGCTGCAGTGCTGATCCATACACTGGCTCCTGGAGTTCAACCCCACCAAGTGCAAAGTCATGAAGATTGGGGAAGGGCAAATAAGACTGCAGACGGAGTACATTCTAGGGGACAAGAGACTACAAACCTCACTCAAGGAAAAGGTTAGTATAACACCAGGCACATCTCCTGAGGCGCACACCAACCAAATAACTACTGCAGCATATGAGCGCCTAGCAAATGTAAGAATAGCATTCCGACATCTCAATGAGGAATCGTTCAGGCCCCTGTACACCGTGTACATCAGGCCTATATGGGAGTATACAGAACTAGTTAGGAACCCACACCTAGCCATGCACGTAAGGAAATTAAAGAAAGTGAAAAGGTTTGCAACAAGACTAGTCCCGGAGCTAAAGGACATGTCCTACAAGGAAAGGTTAAAGGAAATCGACCTGACGACACTGGAGGACAGGAGGGATAGGGGATGATATGATAACGACATATAAAATACTGAGAGGAATCGACAAGGTGGACACAGACATGATGTTCCAGAGATGGGACACAGCAACAAGGAGTCACAATTGGAAGTTCAAGATTCAGACGAATCACAGAGATGTTACGAAGTATTTCTTCAGTCACAGAGTTGTCAGGAAATGTGGAATAATCTGGGAAGTGATGTAGTGGAGGCAGGATCCATACATATCTTTAAGAAGAGGTATGATAAAGCTCATGGAGCAGAAAGAGTGACCTAGTAGCGACCAGTGAAGAGATGGGGCCAGGAGCAGTGACTCGACTATTGCAGCCACAATTAGGTGATTACAACTAGGTGAGAAAACACACACACACACACACACACACACACACACGACAGTGCGCATGTACATTACACATGAACATGCACAAATGTACACAGAAGCACACATACTTACACATGCCTACAAACACACATACACAAGAGTACCCAGTAGTAGCAAGTTTGTGAAGTAGAGGCAAGAGCTAAGACTCGACCTCGGTAACTACACATAGGCGAGCACAAGAAGCAACTACCAGCATGAAAATATACATACCTACAAGTGCAAAAAATTACAAATACATACACACACAGTCACGCAAGTTGTCAAACTTTTAAACTTCTTAAAAAATCAGTACTAAGAAACAAGAGACATAGAAATGGATATGATACCCGGAGCATAACAATGGTAGATACATTAATCGAGGTGGCAAGAAGAACCCATTTGAACGATGCCAACTGATCATCAGTAACTTTAAACTACAAGGTGACTGACTGGGAGAACCTAGAGCTTTTACGGGTGACCAGAAATTGGGGGGCTAAGATACTGGAGGTGGTAATGGAGAACATCAAGAACCAAGATGCTAGAGATACAACCAGAGAGAGAGAAAGAAAGAGAGAAGAGGGTGAAGAAAGCAAGGCTCGAATTTGTATTCACCCTAAGTGGTTCTGACATAGGGAATATGACATATGAAAGGCTCCTCAGCGCTAGTGACCAGATGCCTTGAGTTTCGATTACCTAGTGGAAGTAATAACAAGGAGAGAAGCAGCTGGGGATGGATATTAGAAGCCAACCTTCAAACCGGAAAAATACACAGGCATGAGTCAACAAATGAGTGAGGTGCAGAGAAAGAGAAAAGTAGAGAAAAAGACAGTGAATGAGATTATGGTATAAGTAGCTGGGAAGTGCAGGGAGGCAGAGGAGGAATTCATACCCAGGAGCAAAAGAAACAAAGGGAAGAACGATTTGAACCCATGGTTTACCTGGAAGTGTAGAGAGGCCAAAACTAAATGTGTAAGAGCATGGAAAAATATAGAGGGCAAAGAGCTCAGAAATGATTATGCATGAGTAAGAAAAGAAGCTCAATGACAATCTGACAGCGCCATAGCATCGAAAGCCAAACCCGATCCAAAGTTATATAACTACATCAGGAGGAAGATAAACAGTAATGAACTTGGTAATCAGGCGCAGAATAAAGGAGGAATAACCAGGATGTCTGTGAGAACATCTGGAAGAGGTTCACGGAGGAATTCTCAAGAGGAGACAGGAAGGCTACCAGTGAACCGACGGGAGTGTGTGTACGAAAGAGCGTTGGACACAATGCATACAATTGGGTAGGAGGTGAGGAAGCTTCTAAGTGAGCTAGATACCTTGAACGATGTGGGACTAGATAATATCTTTCTCTGGGTACTGAGAGAGGGAGCATAGGACCTATTTGTACATCTAGCAACAATCATCAAGTCTATCTACACAGAGTAACTGCCATAGGCGTGTGGAAGACATCAGATGCAGTCCCAGTTTTTAAGAAATGAGACAGACAAGCAGCATTTAACTACAGATCAGTGTCACTGTATGGATAGTGTGTTAGGGAGAATAATTTATTTTTTCTTCTTTAGTTTTCGTTCCATTTTGTTTATTTGTTTATTTGAATAAGCGTACATGTCGTATGATCATAAAACTTTCAGTAAGATCGGCCAACAGATAAATCAATAAAAAAAATATGCTGAAAATTAGATTTAGCAGCCTCACCTCACGTATTAGCTCTGCCGAAAGTGTATTTGGTTCCCTGCTGACTAAACCGATTATATCATGGAAGTAAATATACTGTAATATACCTTATTGTCATCCCTCAAAAATATATAATTGGTAAGTTTTCGATTTAGTAAAATACCTGCCCTTTACTCTGCCACAAGTGAAAAAAAAATGTGCTACTGCGAAAATATTTTCACCATTTTGTAACACATTCATTGTTGCATGCTTGTGAAAAAACCTTTAAAATCGTCCATAAATAATGAAGCTAAAGCAATAAATAAGTCAATAAACTACATGTCAAGGAAAAATCGGCCAAGTATATTAATCGGAAGCAAAATTATTTTTTTTGGAGAAAAGTCTTGGCATACGAGACGAGTGTTCTTCTATAGTATCCCCTATGACAGAGTTTTCTCTAGTGTTAATGATCAAGAGAGAATGAAACATTATAATCTTGGCGTAACTGCCATATTCCCGCTCAACGGGGCTTAAACAGAGATGTGTGATGTTGTCACCATAGTTGTCAATATATTTATGATGTGTTTGTAAGAGAAGTGAAGTGTTCGGGATGTTGGTTAAGAGTTGTGGGTTTAGAATCTAACCAAAGTGGGAGTTGTCACAGAATGCTTCTTGCCGATGACACTCTGCTTTTGGGTGTTGTGAAGAGAAGTTGCAAATGTTTGGCGAGCGAGTTTGGAAGGGCCAGGTAAAGAAATTATAACGGATATAGAGAAGATGCAAGGTTCAGAGGATAACAAAAATTTAGGTAATGATAGATTGGGTATCAGATTGGAGGGAGTATGGAGGAAGTGAATGTATTCAGATATTTTGGAGTGGAGTTGTTGAGATTGGGTCTATGAACGAGGTGGATCGTGAATAGATGAGTGGAGAAACGTGAGTGGAATTCTGAGGCGTCTGTGGAGACAAAAGAACGTTACCGTGAAAGCAAAGACGGAATGTATGAGAGTATAGTAGGTACCAATACTCTTATTTGGGTGTGAGACATGGATGGTGAATGTTGTAAACAAGGAGAAAGCTGGAGGCAATGGAGGGCAGTGTCTAATGGCAATGTGTGCGGTGTAAATGTAATGCAGAGAATCGTGGCTTGGAAGATTACGAAGAGGTGCGGGTTTCTATTAATAGTTATACAAGGGTTAAAGGAAGACTTGTTGTGGTGGCTCAGGACATTTAGAGGAGGGATGGAACAAAATAGAATGACTTTGGTTACATGGTAAAATCTCTATTGGAAGCATACAGTTAATATAGGCATACAGTTATCACAGACTTACAGTTATAACGTCATGTAAGCTAACAAAGGCATATACTGTGACACAAGCATACAGCTGTCAGAAATACATACAATTGCCACAAAGGTAATACATTTGTTACAAAGGGATACAACTGCCACAGATTGCCTGCAGTTGTCACATATGCAAAACAGGTTTTCAGAGGTATTAAGTTGTCAAAGGGATAACACGTTGTCAAAAAGGCAAACAGCTGTCGCACAAGCAAACAATGTCACAAGCAAACAACTATCACACAGACGTCAGCTGTCACAAAGGAATGTAGTTGTCAAACAGGTTATTAGTGTTTGCACACTGGATACAGTGTCACTCGGTATGTAGTTGTCAACCTGGCATGCAGCTTGTTTCAGCCAGGCTGCAGTGGAAGTTAGGCATGCAGCTGTCAGCCAGGAATGGCTGCTGGAGTCAGGCATGCAGATGTCAGCAGCATGCACTTGTTCCGCCAGGCATGCACTTGTTCAGCCAGGCATGGCAACCTTGTCAGCAAGGCATGCACTTGTCATGCCCAGGCATACACTTGTCATGCCAGGCATGCACTTGTCAGCCAGACATGCACTTGTCAGCTAGGCATGCAGCAGTCAGCCAGGCATACAGCTGTATAGGGATGCTGGTGGCATCCAGGCAGGCAGTTGTCAGCAGACATGCAGTTGTCAGCTAGGCATGCAGACTGTCTAGCCAGGCATACAGTGTCATAAGCATGCGTTGTTCATCAGGAATTGCAGTTGTCACGCCATGGCATGCAGGTAGTCAGCCTGGCATTGCAGTAGTCAGGTCAGGTATGCAGTTGTCAGCCTGGAATGCAGCTGTCAGCCAGGTATTTACAGTTGTCAGACAGGCATAAGCTGATAGCAGGCATCCGGTATCAGCAGGCAATACAATTGTCAGAAAGGGGTGAAGTAGTCCAGTCAGGGATGCAGTTGTCAGCCAGGCTGCAGTTGTCAGCCAGGCATGCAGTTGTCAGCCAGGCATGCAGTTGTCAACTAGGCATGCGTGTCAGCCAGGCATGCTGTGTGTTCAACTAGGCATGCAGTTGTCAGCAGGATGCAAGTTGTCAACTAGCATTGAGTTGTCAGCCAGGCATGCAGTCAACTAGGATGCAGTAGTCAGCCAGGAATGCAGTAGGTCAGCGAAGCATACAGTTGTCAGGCCATGGATCACTTGTCAGTCAGGCTTGCAGTGTCAAACCAGGATGCAGTTGTCAATCCAGGCATGCAGTTGTCAAACCAGGCATGATGATGTCAGACCAGGCATGCAGTTGTCAGCCAGACATGCAGTTGTCGCAGACATGCTGTTGTCAGGCCCCCCCCCAAAAGGGGGGGGTGGGCATGCAGTTGGTCAGCCAAGCATACATTTGTCAGGAGCTTGCTGTTGGCAGCCAAGCATACAGTTGTCAGCCAGGCATGCAGTTGTCAGCCTGGCATGCAGTTGTCAGCAGGGATCAATTGTCAGCCCAGGGATGCAGTTGTAGCAGGCATGCAGTTGTCAGCGATAGCATACACTCGGTCATGGCCAGGGATTTGCAATAGTCAGCCAGGCATGCAGTTGTCCAGCCTGGCATTGCAGGTTGTCAACCTGGCATGCAGGTTGCCAGCCAGGCATGCAGTTGCAGCAGCATGCAGTTGTCAGTCAGGTATGCAGTTGTCAACCAGGCATGCAGTTGTCTGCCAGGCATGCATTTGTCAGCCAGGCTTGGCAGTCAGCGAAGCATACTGTTTTCCAGCCAGGGATGCAATGTCAGCACGGATGAAGTTGGTCACCCGGCATGCAGCTGTCGCGGAATGCTTACAGTAGTCAGCCAGGCGTATACAGCTGTCAGCGAAGACGACAATTGTCAACCTTGGCATGCAGTTTGTCGCCAGGTATTAGCTGTCGCCAGGCATTCTGCAGTCAGCGATGTTATACAGTTGTCAGCAGGCATGCAGTTGTCAACAGGCATTGCAGATGTCAGTACAAGCATGCAACTGTCAGCCAGGCATGCAGTTGCCAGCGAAGCATACTGCTGCAGCCTGGCATACAGTTTTCAGACCAGGCATACTGTTGTCAACAAGGCATATCAGTTGTCAACAGGCATACAGTTGTCAGACAGGCATTACAGGTTGTCAGCAAGGCATAACGTCGTCAGTCAGAGATGCAGTAGTCAGCAAGGAATTCAGTTGTTCAGCCAGGGCATACAGTCGTCAGCCAGAGAGATGCAGTAGTCAGCAATGTTTACAGTGTCAGCTAGGCATACTGTCGTCAGCCAGAGAAGCAGTAGTTCAGCAAGGCATACAACTGTCAGCCAGGCATACAGTCGCTTCAGCCAGTGATGCAGTAGTAGCAAGGCATACAGTTGTCAGCAAGGCATACAGTCGTCAGCAGAGAATTGCAGTAGTCAGCAAAGCATACAGTTGTTAGTCAGGCTACAGTTTCTGTCAAGGCATACTGTTGTCAGACATAGGCATACAGTCGTCAGGTCAGAGATGCAGTAGTCTGCAAGGCATACAGTTGTCAGCAAGGCATACAGTCGTCGCCGAGATGCAGTAGTCAGCAAGTCATACAGTTGTCAGCTAGGGAATACAGTCGTCAGCAGAGATGCAGTAGTCAGCAAGGCTACCAGGTTGTGCGCCAGGCATACTAGTCGTTCAGCAGAGATGCAGTTACGCCTCAGCTATGTCATACAGTTGTCTGCAAGTCATACAGTTGTCCCAGCAGGGCATGCAGTGGTCAAACCAGGGCATGCAGGTTGTCAGTTAAGCATAACTGTCAGCCAGGCATGCAGTTGCCAGCGAAGCATACCAGCTGTCAGCCAGGATACAGTGTCTGCCAGGATTACAGTTGTCAGTCCAGGCATATAGTTGTCAACCTGGCATACAGTTGTCAACCAGGGCATACTGTTGTCGCCAGGCATACAGTGGTCAGCAAGGCATAAGTTCGTCAGTCAGAGATGCTGTAGTCAGCAAGGATCATACAGTTGTCAGCCAGGCATACAGTCGTCAGCCAGTGATGCAGTAGGTCAGCAAGGCATACAACTGTCGCCCAGGCATACAGTCGTCAGCCAGAGATGCAGTTGTCAGCAAGGCATACAGTTGTCAGCTAGGCATACAGCGTACTGCCAGAGAGGCTGTAGTCAGAAAGGCATACAGTGGCAGCAAGGGCATACAGTCGTCAGCTAGAGATGCAGTAGTCAGCAAGCATACAACTGTCATTCCAGGCATACAGTCGTAAGCCAGAGATGCAGTAGAGTTGCAAGGAGACTGTTGTCAGTCTGGCATACGTTGTCAGCCAGGCATACAGTTGTCAGCAAGGCATACAGTCGTCAGTCTGAGATGCAGTAGGTCAGCAAGGGCATACAGTTTTCTGCCAGGCATACCGTCGTCAAGCCAGAGATGCATTGTCAGCCAAAGTCATTACAGTTGTCAGTAGGCATACAGTCGTCAGCCAGAGATGCAGTAGTCTCAGCAAGGCATACAACTGTCAGCCATGGCATACAGTTCGTTCTGTCCTGAGAGGCAGTAGTCAGCAAGGCATTACAAGTTGTCAGCTAGGCATACAGGTCGTCAGCAGAGATGCAGTAGTCTGCAAGGAAGACAGTAGTCAGCAAGATACAGTCGTCAGCTAGAGATGCAGTGTCAGTTAAGGCATACAAACTGTCAGCCAGGCATACAGTCGTCAGCCGAGTGCAGTAGTCGCAAGGCATACTGGTGTCAGCAAAGGCATACAGTCGTCAGCCTGAGATGCAGTGTCAGCAAGGCATCAGAGTCAAGCAAGGCATACAGTCGTCAGCTGGCATACAGTTGTCAGCTAGGCATACAGTCGTCAGCCAGGATGCCAGTAAGTAGTCTGCAAAGGATACAGTCGTCAGTCAGAGATGCAGTAGTCAGCAAGCATAACAAACTCGTCAGCCAGGCATACAGTCGTCAGCAGTGATGCAGTAGTCAGCAGGCATGCAGTAGTCAGCAAGGCATAAAGTCGTCAGCAGAGATGCATTTAGTCAGCCAAGCATACAGTCGTTCAGCAGAGATGCAGTAGTCAGCAAGGCATACAGTTGTCAGCCAGGCAAATCATCTCTTCAAAGTCACTGCACTTTAAAACACATCAATGATTTTCATTAATTATCTCCTGCTAAATAAGAATAATATAATATTTATATTGCGCTAAAACTGATGATTACCAATTCATTAATTTATGGTCAAATTATATATAAAGAGGCAATTAATTAATATTTATATTTTTAGTAGAAGGTAAGCTCTGGAAATTTATTCCCTGTGATATTTTGCACATAATTTGTTCTGTAATTATAATATCATCCATTAATGATATTGCTTTTAAATGTTTATGTTAAAAAAGAAGGAGGAGATTACACAAGGAATATAGGAAAGTGTGTGTAAGCGGTTGTAAGTGGCGTGTGTGTAAGCGGTGTAAGCGGTGGTGTGTAAGCGGTTTGGTAGCGGACGGTGTGTAACCGCGTAGTGTAACTGCTGAGTGTAAGCGCTGAGTATGCTTCACAATCAACTTACAAGTATTCATAGGCCGAGTGAGGTTCCACAACGAGCAATAAGTATGTGGAATGAGTGAAGCTCCACAAACGAGCAATATGTATGAGAATGAGTTGGAATGAGGTTCAAAAAGAGCACATATTATGAAAATGAGTGAAGCTCACAACGAGCACTTAGGTATGAAAATGAGTGAAGCTCCACAACGAGCACATATGTATGAGTGATGAGTTGAATGAGGCTCCACAACGAGCTCATATGTATGAGAATGAGATGAGTGAAGCTCACATGAGCACATAAATATATGAATGAGTTGGAGAGAAGCTCCGATAACGAGCACAGTATCGAGAATGAGTTGAGAGAAGCTCCACAACGATGGCACATAAGTATGAGAAGGAGTTGAGAGAAGCTCCACAACGAGCACATAAGTATGAAAAATGAGTGAAGCTCACAACGAGCAATAAGTATGAGAATGAGTTGATGGAGGCTCCACAACGCGCACATATGTATGAGATGAGATGCGTGAAAGCTCCCTCAATGAGCACATACATATAGGAATGATTGAGAGAAGCTCCATAACGAGCACAAGTATGAGAATGAGTTGAGAGAAGCTCAACAACGAGGCACATAAGTATGAGAATGAGTGAGAGAAAGCTCCACAACGAGCACATAGTATGAGAATGTGTGAGCTCAACAAACGAGCACATAAGTATGAGAATGCGTTGAATGAGGCTCCACAACGAGCACATAAGTATGAGAATGAGTTGAATGAGACTCCACAACGAGCACATTATAGTATGAGAATGAGGTGAATGAGGCTCTGCAACGAGCACATTGTATTGAGAATGAGGTGAACGAGGTCAACATCGAAAAACACAAAAATTTAAGAGTCCTTCCAATAAAGGCTTATGCGCTGCTGGAGTACTCTTGTTCCATGAGAATTCTTGTTCCCAAATGTATTCATATTCCAAGAGCATTTTTGCTCCAAGGGAATTTGTGATGCTAGCCTTCGGTACCGGTTTCTTGCATTAGATCTGATTGCATTCCACTCCCCAGGACTGGTTTGTCCAATCTTTATGATAAATACAACAATTATAGTACATTGGGAAGCATTATATACCAAGAGTCGAGCAAATCTGGAAGACTGGAAAAATGTAGGTTCGAACCAAGGAGAGCAGAGTATTACTGATTCCTTGGATGAAGAGCCTTTGAATCAGATTACGTCACCACAAGACATGGTCGTGTACCACTAATTGAACAATGGAAACCAATTTACGTTGTCAAGCGTTTCAACTCTAACGAAACATGTTGGGAGGAGAGTTGGCAAAATTCACACACACGAACACACAACACGAACATACACAAAAACACACACACGAACACACGCGCGCACACGCGCACACACGCGCACGGCCAGGAGTATAGAAATCTATTCCTGCCAACACAATTAGGTGGAGTACACACTTCACACACAGGAGGGAAGGGATAGGGGAGACTTTAACGACATTACAAAATACTGGTGGAATAGACCAGGTGGACTGAGACTAGATGTTCCAGAGAGGTGAACAGAAAAAAGGGCGGCACTTCTTGGAAGTTGATGACTCAGATGGGAGTCACAGGATGTTAGGTTGCATTTCTTCGTCATTAGAGACGGTCATGAAGAGGAACCAGTCTGGCCGAGCGATGTAGTGGAGGCAGGAACATACACAGCTTTGAGACGAGTATGACAATGCTCAGGAAGCAGAGAGAGAGAGGACTAGTAGCTATCAGTGAAGAAGCGGGACCAGGAGCTGAGTCTCGACCCCTGCAAATCACGTTGAGTACAAACACACACACACACACACACACACACGCACCCACACAGCACACACACGCACACCAAACGCACACACACGCCACACACACGCGCATCACTAAGCGCACATTAACGCGCACACACACGCCAACACACGCACACACGCACACACACGCTCACACACGCACACGCGCGCACACACACACACACACACACACAGCACACACACGCACACACGCACACACACGCTCGCCACACACGCGCCACAACGCACACACACGACACACACAGCGCACACACGGCACACACACGCACACACAACACTCGCACACAAAACCGACAACACACACGCACACACACACGCGCACACACACACACACACACAACACACAACCACACACACACACACACACACACCACACCACACCGTCCACACACCCACAGAAACAGCAGTGAGGCCAAGACAAGAATATGATGAGAGTAACGAGCGATGGTTGAACAATGGCTGAAGTGGCCAGAAGTGGTCCATGCGGGCAGGGCAAAAGTCGCTGATTGTGCGGTGACATCAATCAACAAGGAAATTGATGGAAGAATAAACTGGAGCACATGGGGGCCCAGAAAACGTGAAGGGCTAAGATGATGGCGTGGGACTGGAAAATACTCAAGTACCAACGCGTAAGGGACACTACCAGAGAGTGAGAGAGAGAGAGAGAGGAGAGAGAGAGAGGGAGAGCAGAGAGGAGAGAGAGAGAGAGAGAGAGAAGAGAGAGAGAGAGAGAGAGAGGAGGGACACCCGCAAGACAGGATCTAGTAGTCACCTGAGTAGTGCAGATATTGAGGACATCACATATGAAAGGCCCCTTGGGGCCAGTGACACGTGGTTTTGATGCTTCGCAATACATAGTAAGTTACAAGTGGAGAGGGAGCAGGAGGACAGAACAAATGAAGCAAATTACAAGAGAGGTGACTACACTGGCATGAGGATTTCCTCACGGTTTTCAGGGGACAGTGGATCTGACAGGGATATCAGTATACGAGATGATGGAATATATGACAAAACAATATACAAGGAAGCTAGAGGGAGAGGTTGTACCAAAGGATAACACTAATAAAGAGAAGGCCTGATGAGCCCTTGGTTCACCCCAAGTTGTACAGATGCTAACAAGTGTGCTTGAGAATGAAAAACTACTGAAGGTAAAAGACCCAGGAGAATAAGAGAGCAGTCATAGAGCCAAAAAGGGATTATGCACAAGGTAAAAAGGGAGGCCCAACGGGCAATATGAAAATGGAGTTCTCATATGAAAATGGAGAGGTTTTGCTGATTGTGTTTTCTTTGAAACTACAAAAATGGCTTTTGGCACGAGTTCCACACAAGGATTAGTGCAAAAGCTGGGAACCAGGCAGGTATAACAGGAAAGTGCTGCAAGGCGATCAGAGAATACTGACAGGTACACCAACATCGAAAATCTTGGATTTGCGAGGTGTCGGGTTGGGCGCCTGTGCGAGCGGGGATCAATAAGAGGTATCCCAGAGTCCTGGACGGTGCCGTTTTGGTACTGTAAAGGACATGACGGAAGGAATAGATAAGAAGTGTCCCTGTTTGCTGATGATGTGAAGTAATGAGAATTCAATTGGATGAGGACGAAGCAGATTACTAAGGATATGGACAGGCTGCAGAGTGCTGATCCATACACTGCTCCTGGGAGTTCAACCCCACCAAGTGCAAAGGATGAAGTTGGGGAAGGCAAATAAGACTGCAGACGGAGGACATTCTAGGTGGACAAGAGACTACAAACCTCACTCAAGGAAAAGGTTAGTATAACACCAGGCACATCTATGAGGCGCACACCAAACCATATAAATACTGCAGCATATTGGGAGCGCCTAGCAAATGTTAGAACTAGCATTTCAGACATCTCATTGAGGAATCGTTTCAGGGCCCCTGTACTCCGTGTACATCAGTCCTTATGGGAGTATACAGAACTAGGTTGGAACCAACACCTTGCCATGCAGTAAGGAAATTAAAGAAAATGAAAAGGTTTTGCAACTAGATACGTCCGAGCTAAAGGCATGTCCTACAAGGAAAGTTTAAAGGAAATCGACCTGACGACACTGGAGGGGTCAGGAGGGATAGGGGATGATATGATAACGACATATTAAATACTGAGAGGAATCGTACAAGGTGCGACACGAATGATGGTTCCAGAGATGGGGAACACAGCAACAAGGAGTCACAATTGAGAAGTTTCAAGATTCAGACGAATCACAGAGAGTTACGAAGTATTTCGTCAGTCACAGAGTTGTCAGGAAATTGTGGAATAATCTGGGAAGTGTTGTAGTGGAGGCAGGATCCATACATATCTTTAGATGAGGTATGATAAAGCTCATGAGCGAAAGAGTGACCAGTAGGACCAGTGAGTGATGGGGCCAGGAGCAGTGACTCGGACTATTGCGCCACAATTAGGTGATTACAATTAGGTGAGGAAAAAATACACACACACTCACACCACACACACACCACACGACAGTGCGGCATGCTACATTACACATGATCAGCCTAATGTACACAGAAGCACAATACTACACATGCCTACAAACAACACATACACAAGAGGACCAGTAGTAGCAAGTTTGTGAAGTAGAGGCAAGAGCTAAGACTCGGAACATCGGTAACTACACATAGGCGAGCACAAGAAGCAACTACCAGCATGAAAATTATACATAACTACAAATGCAAAAGTTTCAAATACATTACACACACAGTCACGCAAGTTGTCAAACTTTGAACTTCTTAAAAATCAGTACTAAAGAAACAAGAAGACATAGAAAATGGATATGATACCCGGGCATAACAATGGTAGATACATTAATCGAGGTGGCAAGAAGAAAAACCCATTTGACGATGCCAAAAACTGATCATCAGTAACTTTAAAACTACAAGGTGACTGACGCGGAGAACCTAGGCTATACGGGTGACCCAGAAAATTGGGGGGCTCAGATACTGGAGGTGGTAATGGAGTCAATCAAGAACCACGATGCTAGAGATACAACCAGAGAGGAGAAAAAGAGAGGAAGAGGGTTGAAGCGCAAGGCTCGAATTTGTATTCACCCTAAGTGGTTTGGACATAGGGATTATGAAATATGAAAAGGCCTCCTCGCCTAGTGACCAGATGCCTTGAGTTTCGATTACCTAGTGGAAAGTATTACAAGAGAGAGGAGCAGCTGGGGATGGTTATTAGAACGCCAACTTTCAAACGGAAAACTTCACAGGCATGATGTCAACAAATTATGAGTGAGGTGCAGAGAAAGAGAAAAGTAGAGAAAAAGACAGTGAATGAGTTTTGGTATAAGTAGCTGGACAGTGCAGGGAGGAGAGGAGGAATTATACCCCAGAGCAAAAGAAAAAAAAACGGGGAAAAGGGGGAAATAACGTTTGAAACCATGGTTTACCTGGAAGTGTAGAGAGGCCAAAACTATATGTGGAAGAGCATGGAAAAATTATAGAGGCAATGAGCTCAGAAATGATTATGCACTATGAGTAAGAAAAGAAGCTCAATGACAATTGGACTGCGCCATAGCATCGAAAGCCAAACCCGTCCAAAGTTATATAAATTCATCAGGAGGAAGATATAACAGTACTTGAACTTGGTCAATCAGGCGCAGAATGCAACATGGTGGAATAACCAGGATGTCTGTGCGAACATCTGGAAGAGGTAACGAGGAATTCTCAAGAGGAGACAGGAAGGCTACAGTGAACGACGGGAGTGTGTGCACGAAAGAGCGTTGGAAACAATGCATACAAGTGGGTAGGAGGTGAGGAAGCTTCTATGTGAGCTAGATACCTTGAACGATGTGGGACTAGTAATATCTTTCCTTGGGTACTGAGAGAGGGTGCATTGGACCTATTTGTACATCTAGCAACATCATCAGTCTATTCACTGAGTAAACTGCCATAGGCGTGTGGAAGACATCAGAAGCTGTTTCCTCAGTTGTAAGAAATGAGACTGACATGAGCATTTACTTCAGATCAGTGTCACTGTCATGGATAGTGTGTTAGGGAGAATAATTTATTTTTTCTTCTTTAGTTTTTCGTTCATTATGTTTATTTGTTTATTTTGAATAAGCGTACTGTGTATGGTCATAAAACTTTCAGTAAGATCGGGCCAACAGAGTAAATCAATAAAAAAATATGCTGAAAATTAGATTTAGCAGCCTCACCTCGCGTATTAGCTCTGACGAAGTGTTTTTCTGTTCCATGCTGACTAAATCCGATTTATATACATGGAAGTAAAATATACGTATTACCTTATTGTCATCCCTTCAATAATATATTATTGGGTAAGTTAGTTTTCGATTTAGTAAAATACCTGCCTTTACTCTGCCGCAAAGATGAAAAAAAAATGTGCTACTGCGAAAATATTTCACCTTTTGTTAACACAGTCATTGTTGCATGCTTGTGAAATCCTTAATATCGTCCATAATAATGAAGCTCAAGCAATAAATAAGTCAATAACTACATGTCAAGGAAAAATCGGCCCAAGTATATTAATCGGAAGCAAAATTATTTTTGTGGAGAAAGTCTTGGCCATTCGAGACGAGTGTTCTTCTATATGTACCCTATGGACAGGTTTTTCTCTAGTGTTAATGATCAAGAGAGATTGAAACATTATATAATCTTGAGCGTTTTTATACTGCCATATTCCCTGCTAGACGGTCCTCGGAATGTCATTTTTTTCTTTCAGTTGGGCGGTCTGTATTATGTCTGAGGGGTCCATGGTTCGATTCCGGCAAGAAGAAGAAACATTGAGCTGTTTCGTTTGTCCCTGTTTCACTCATCAATTAAATGGGTAATCTGGAGTTCGTCGAATGGTGGGGGTCGCATTCCTGGGACAAAATTGCCTAATTTGCCGGAAATGCTCGCCATAACAATAGACTTTATATACCTTGTACATCTACTTGTAGAAATAAAGGTATTATCATTATTTGCTTCTTCACATCAGTCTGCCAAGCTCCTTCACTTTGTAACTGCCATACAGTTGATTTTAATATTTACAAGGAAACAATACAACAATAACATACAACAAATCAGAAAAAATAATCGCAGAAATTTCACTCGGTGTGCAGGATATACTACTGTGGCGTCATCCCAAGAATGTTTGTCGTGGACTATAATTCGTTGTTGAAATAATCGTACAAATGACGGACTTAAACCAAAATGTAGCCAAGTATTGAAGCATTTTCTGTAGGCTTACCTTAACTCATATTTCGATTTTTTTTCACCCGCACGCGAACGCAGCTCGGGTTATAACACCCTAGCAAAAATTATGAGAGAAAATAGTTGTTGCATGGACACGGCTTTTGAGATGGTACATTCCTGTCACTCTGATCTACTGGAATTCTACGAGAAGGTAACAGAAAGTAATAACAGATGTGAGAGGGATAGGTAGCTTGCACATTTTTGGACTGAATAAAGGGTTTAAGTTAAGCGGGGTTTATTTAGGTATACACAAATACAGTTACACTAGTTTTATCATACATAGGCAGCATATAGAGAACCTAGGATAACCCATAAATGTCAGAGTGATTGTTTTCCTTGGGGTTCCTTTTTATTACCTTATTATACTGGAATGGAGTATCTGTATAGCAATAAGGAAACTTAGGTTACAGAGGGACTCAGTCACGACCATAAACTCGTTGCCAAAAAACTCTGGTTCCTGACCCAAAACTAATTTCCCCATTCGATTGTATGTAAATGCGATTAATCCGTTCAGACCCCGTACCGAAATGTATGTAAATAATGATTTTTAACCACATAAATAGTTTAATTTTACCATTAGATGAACAGTGTAGTAGTAGTAATTAAAAGAAGTCAGAAAAAATGGCACGTGCGAGGTTCCCACTGTATTTATATTTAACATGTGTGTTAGCTAAAAACATATAAAAAAAATAATTTTCCTCCTTTTCTGTGCTACATTCATTAGGGCACTTTTGGCTCTCTCTTGAACTGGTTTTTATTATGACTGGCTTTGACATGTTGCAGGCAAGTCTGTTCATTCCTTTATTGCTGTACAATAAAAGGTTGTTTGAAGCCTGGCCAACTTGTAGTACCCACTGGACTGTGGGGTACTACAAAGTTGTGCTCTCTCCCCTAATACCATGAGTGATTAGGTTCCCAACCTGACTAAGTGACAGCAAGATATTCCGGACACTGTGAGCAATTTTATAAACTTTGATATTAACTTCAGTTGTTTTACTCTGTCTTCAGTATTTCAGCATATCAGTTGCTGTATTTCATCCTGGCCTACCTTCTGGACCAGGGTCCAGGTGAATCTTACCATTTTGTATGGGTGTAGATTTGTAGTCTATCTTCCATTTTTTTTTTTTTTTTTCAAGGCAGAGTACAATGAACGACTAAGCGTAGGCTATATGACATTGTATAAGTCTAGTCATAGGGTTTCATGCGAAGCTCAGTAGGTAGACACAAATGTGCTTGTATTAGAGGAACTTCAGTTGCATTCGCTATCTTTACTACCACTGTTCCCTATCAAATTTCTCCTGACATGCTTCGGTCAAAGGGGATTCCCAGATATTTCACTGAGGAAACTGTGGTGACGGGTTCCCTATTGCACCGGACATTAAAATAATTTACCCTCCTC
This sequence comes from Cherax quadricarinatus, assembly GCF_026875155.1. Lineage (NCBI taxonomy): Eukaryota > Metazoa > Arthropoda > Malacostraca > Decapoda > Parastacidae > Cherax > Cherax quadricarinatus. The sequence goes on from NC_069403.1 coordinate 92,691,019, forward strand.
AGTTTATGTTTCGTGTCAAAGAGTATGGCTTCCGTTTTTCGGAGGTGAAACGATATTTTGTTGTCTACTAACCATTTGTTGCAAGACTCCATTTCCAATGTTATTACATTAGCTATATCTTGTGGGTCTTTACCTGACACTAACAGAGAACTGTTGGGTGGCCCGGTGGCCTGGTGGCTAAAGCTCCCGCTTCACACACGGAGGGCCCGGGTTCGATTCCCGGCGGGTGGAAACATTCCGACACGTTTCCTTACACCTGTTGTCCTGTTCACCTAGCAACAAATAGGTACCTGGGTGTTAGTCGACTGGTGTGGGTAGCATCCTGGGGGACAAGATTAAGGACCCCAATGGAAATAAGTTAGACAGTCCTCGATGACGCACTTTCTTGGGTTATCCTGGTGGATAACCCTCGGGGTAAAAATCCGACGAATTCTCTCTCTTTATTCTCTTATCTCATACTGTGAGTTTGCACTTGACTCTGACGGGCATGTCGTTTACATAAGGGACCCAGAATGCTACCATGGAGAAACCCACATGCTATCAGGCAGGGATTCTGATTTGTTTTGCTTATTTTTGACAATTTGTTTCCTGTTGCTAAGGTAGGGCTTTAACCGTCTCCGGAACTATGCCGATAGGTGTGTAACAAAGTTCGTACACGGAGACTGGTACAAAAGCTAGAGAAAAAAGGGAAGAATACAGGGAAAGTACTGCAATGGATCAAGGCATACCGGACAGGAAGGAAACAAAAGTGATTGGTCCAACGAAGAGGGTTCGAAATGGGTACCATGTAGCAAAGGGCTCAACAAAGTCAGCTAAGGCAAGGCCACTATTTCTTGTTATACAGAATGACATTGACAGAAAGGAATAATCAAGGGGAATTTGTTTGCAGAGGTTTTGAAACAAATGAGTAATATACAAGCAGACCTTAGGACCAGGAATGGCTGCCAAATCGATTGACAGACTATAAAATCCTCGTCTGACAAGTGGCTAATACAAAGTTTTGATGTTTGGAACAATGAAAAACCGCAGACAAAAGTACTGGCTCCAAGGGCAAAACCAAAAGACCTGCAAACCTCACTCAAGGAGAAGGACCTTGGGGTGAGTACTGTACAGAGCATATCGTCTGAGGAGCACATTAACAAATAATTGCTGTAGCAAATGCATCACTACACAGTTAACACTGCATACATCAGGCTGATATTGGTGTATTCAGCACCATATGGAATCCCACACGATGGTCAAACATTGTCAAGAAATAGGAGGGAAGTTGTAGAGGTTATCAAAAAACTAGTTCCCAGAGCTAAGGGGTCCGTGGGAAGAAAATTCACAGTAAAGGGGTTCTTCAGGCCTTAAGCCTCTCTCAGCCCTTGAGGGGATTCCCCTCTCGGGAAAAGGGGACTAGTGGACTACGACTTCTCCACAACAGCTTTAGGACACTTGTATGTTTTTTACCAAGCACCATGCACCGTCTCTTTCTCGTTGCTAGAATTTCTGTGCAACTGCACAGTGAGGGGTTAAAACTAAAGTAATAACATTTCCCCATAACAGGGAAAAATCACGTGGTACCTGTGCCTTACTTTGTGTACAATCCGGGGCATTATAACTATTAGCCCATTTGCTAAACACAAGGAAACAGCCCTGTGTTAACTTCTTGTTGCAATAGTAGCAATGAAGCATTTAAAAGCTGATCTCAGCATTCCTTTGTGCATAGGGAGAAATACAGGGAAAGCCTGGGGCAGCAGGCTAGATTGACTTCAGGACTCAAGGTATATACGTCACAAATTTTCCCATGAGACAAAGACAATAGTGAATTTGTGGGGGTAGACACTGAAATACTATCAATCTCCATTAGGAAGTTTACTAATACATTAAACCAAGCAAAAACAACGTGAAGTGACGTGCGGTATAAATAACCCACAAAGCGTTAAATGTGTGTTTTGCATTATGCAACAAAGAGACAAAATATATCCTACTTGCAATAACGAATGCTGTCAAAGTGACTTTGATACATACGGAGTGGATAACTGGACAAATTCTTGGCCAAACGTGATATGTATGCAAGGGGAAGGGGTTCATCTCTCTGGGGCTGGAAGTGGTGGCATTAGCCAGTTCGTTGAGGGGTCTAGTCATTGATGATCTTGTCCTAGGACTTTAATCTGATAGATTATAGAGGATATGGGTGTTTGTGGGAAACAGTCAAGCTGCAGTTACAAGCGTTTGAAATGGCAGATATTTCCAGAATACCCAGGGATTATTTAAAAGGCAATATTCAAATAGAGTTGGCTAGTAAAGACCCAAAAAGGCAATTGCTCAACAAAAGAGGTAGAGGGCAACGAGTGATTACCTCTCTTAAGGGTTTACCATACATCAAATAGTAGGAGTCTTAGAAGCAAGATGGATGAAGCTAAGATTACTTGCAAGAGCAGGTAATGTAGATATTATTGTATAATTGGAGACTGGGTCAACCTTGATGAAAGATAGAAAAAATTGCCTTTGAATTGCAACGTACAGGGTTATAAAACTATTCCACATATAAGGTCAACAGCAGGGTGGCGGTAGTGGCGATGTAGGACCGAGATAATTTAAACTGTTGTGTTAAACATAAAAAAAGATATAAGCTTAGAAGGATAGGACACAAAAATCGTTTGGGCTACAGTTTCGCGAAGGTCGTTGAAAAATTAATTTTGGTGTGATTTATAGGCCCCCAAAACCTTGACAGGGGTGCAGAAGACTGCACTGGGACGAAATTCTAAGGCGTTGATATGTGAATGTTGTGTTTTATGGGAGATTTTAATTTTAGACAACTCCCGTGGAAACAAAGTGACAGGAATTTGAGTTTAGTGACTTTCGTGATAGAGTCAGGATACTTTTATAACATTGTTGTGAGGAGAACCACTTAAGGTAAACAACCTACTTGACTTGGTTCTTCCCAACAAAGAATCACTATTTGATAATCTTTGAGGTTAATGACAAGCTAAGGGAAATCGATCACAAATCACTTAGTTTCAATATATCATGGAATTACAGATAACTGCAATCAAGACTAGCTTGTGCTTTTGGGGTTTCTGGTGCCGTGCTTCCTTCCTTAAAGTGGAGGTGACCAGACTGGTGGATCATTGGGCTAATCCGGGGGGGGACATGGACCTGCTCCGCATGGGTCAGTAGGTCTGTTGCAGTGTTCCTTCTTTCTTATGTTCTTAAGTGTTTGTCTCAGATTTCCACTTGGTTGACTTCACCGGACTGAGAAATTCTCTGGGAGGGCTAAATTGAGATGACCTTACTATGGGTCAAGTAGGTGGGTTTGGTTGACAATATGACATGTTTTCGAGCATAGTCCTACCTGCCCAGACAACTTTTGTTGCAAGTAGGGAAATTAGATCTACCAAAAATGATCCCAGATGGATAAACAATAGATTAAAGCATCTCATTAGTCAAAAGACACACACACATAGGCGTATCAAAAGAGGGGAAGAGAAGTTATATAATCAATATATTCAATTAGAGAGAGAAATAAAAAATGAAATAAGTAAAGCAAAAAAAGATTATGAGGCTAAAGTCACAAGGGATTCGAAGAGTAACCCAAAAAGGGTTCTTTCAGGTATACAGAAGTAAGATTAGGGACAAGATAAACCCACTTAAGAGTAACTCAAATCACATCACTGACAGTGATAAGGATGTGTATGAAATTTTCAAAACCTACTTCCTCTCAGTTTTTACTCAGGAAGATACTCGCAAAATTTCAGAAATAATAAATTACGTAGAACAGGACGATAATAAACTATGCACGATTGCGATAACTAGTGATATGGTCCTCAGACAAATAGAGAAATTAAAACCTAACAAATCCCCAGTCCCTGATGAACTGTTTGCAAGGGTTTTAAAGGAATGTAAAGAGGAACTAAGCATACTTTCAGCTAATCTTTACAATATATCACTTCAAACTGGCATAGTGCCAGACAAGTGGAAAATGGCTAATGTAATACCTATTTACAAGGCAGGTGACAGATCCCTAGCTTCGAACTATAGACCAATAAGCCTTACCTCCATAGTGGGAAAATTTATCATCAGTAATTACCGAGGCAATTCGTAGCCATCTTGAAAGGCATAAATTGATTAATTAATCTCAGCACAGTTTTACCAAGGGGCGTTCTTGTCTTACGAATTTACTAGCTTTTTTCACTAAGGTATTTGAGGAGGTAGATCATGGTATTGTATATGATATTGTGTATATAGACTTCAGTAAAGCTTTCGATAGAGTTCCACATCAGAGGTTATTGAGGAAACTTAAGGCACACGGAATAGGAGAATTTTTTTTCCTGGGTATAGGCATGGTTGACAAATAGGCAGCAGCAGAGAGTTTGCATAAATAGGAAAAAAATCAGAATGGAGGCACGTCACAAGCGGTGTTCCACAGGGGTCAGTGTTGAGCCTCTTGTTATTCACAATTTACATAAACGACATAGATAAGGGAATAAATAGCGATGATTTGAATTGACTGATGCAGTGGTCGGAGAAGTGGCAGATGCAGTTTAATATAGACAAATGCAAAGTTCTAAATGTTTGACAGGACAATTACCATGCCACATATAAACTAAATAATGTAGCTCTTTATATTACTGACTGCGAAAAGGATCTAGGAGTTCTGGTTAGCAGTAATCTGAGACCAAGACAACAGTGCATAAGTGTTCATAATAAAGCTAACAGAATCCTTGGCTTCATATCAAGAAGTACAAATAATAGGAGTCCTCACGTTGTTCAACTCTATATATCTTTGGTTAGGCCTCATTTAGACAAATGCTGCACCGTTCTGGTCACTGTATTACAGAATGGATATAAATGCATTGGAAAACATACAAAGGAGGGATGAAAAAGCTGATCCCATGTATCAGAAATCTTCCCTATGAGGACAGGCTGAGGGCCCTGACTCTGAAACTCTCTAGAAAGGCGTAGAATTAGGGGGGATATTATTGAGGTGTAAAATGGAAAACAGGAATTAATAAAGGATATGTAAATAGCGTGCTAAAAATATCTAGCCTAGACAGGACACGCAACAAGGGATTTAAGTTTGAAAAATTCAGATTCAGGAAGAATATAGGAAAGCACTGGTTTGGTAATAGACTGTGGATAAGTGGAACAAGCTCACGAGTACCGTTATAGAAGCTACGATGTTGTGTAGTTTTGAAAATAGGTTAGATAAATACATGAGTGGGTGTGGGTGGGTGTAAGTTGGACCTGACCAGCTTGTGCTAGTAGATCAGGTGCCGTGCTCCTTCCTTAGTGAATGGGACCTGACCTGACTACCTTAAGGCATTGGGCTTAAGCCGGTGAGTAAATTTGGGCCCCTTGTCTCCCGGTTACATGGTTTCATGCATGGAAGGAGTGTGCATCATTGCATAGCCACCTTTCTCACCCTGCACACTGACAGCTCATACACTACCTTGACCTTAAATCCGCTTTCGATGTACCCAAAACTGACATGTAATCATTAGTGAACTTGCCAGAATGGATGTTGGAGGATGGCTTCTCCGCTGGATTAAAGGCTACCTGTCCAACAGAAAATCGTCTGTGTTGTTCCAGGGACACAGAAGTTAACTGAAAACTTTGAATTAGGAACCCCACAGGGAGGTGTGCTCAGTCCCACACTATTCAATATTCTAATTAATGCATTACTTAATGTCAGCCCCATCATTATGTGATTAGTTTTGCTGATGATATAATGATTCACACCACCGGATTCTCCAACACCCAAAACATTCTTAATCATGTACTAGCCTCGTGTCAGGACCTGGGGTTGATAATCTCTACTGATAAAACAAAGATACTCAATAGGCGTCCCCCCTCGACAGAGAGGCACAGTTCGTCAGATCCAATTGCATAATGGGTTTCTTCTAGAATATGTAAGCAAATACAGGTATCTAGGCTTTGAGGTTCCACTACTTGGACCTGTTGTAACAAGGCTTTGTCGCCAATACAAAGAAAGACTAAGAGCACTTAGAGTTGTGGCTGGGTTTCACCCCAGGTATGGTGCTAATGTTAAAATTGTGAAAATGATGTATCTTGCTTATATTAGATCATTGGTTGATTATGCTGCGCCACTACTTGCTCTTGTGTCTGACTCGAAGCTTGGAGGGCGGGAAAAAACTGCAGAACGAAGCAATGAGGATCATTTTAGGATGCCCTCGTACTGCCAAAATTTTAAATATGCAAAAAGAACTTGATATTTCAAGCATCAGAGATCGTGTTACTGAAAGAAATATCCTAATTGGGGTTAATATGCTCAGGCAAGCCCATTCAAAACCCTGCACAGAAGCCCTCCAAACTTTCCTCAGCACTGGTGAACACCCCTCCAGATGGATCAAAAAAAGGGGGAAAACCGACCACCGCATGAATCAGATACATGATCTATGTCAAGTAAGGCAACAGCGGCACTTCTCCGCTCCATGGAATATTACCCCATTCCAAATTACCATTCCTCCATTTCCCCCCAAACTACTTCTTAAATCACAACCAAAACTTCGCCTTGAAGCCAAACATGATGCCTTAAGCTGTATTGATAGCTTAGTCACACAGCACACACTCTCGCAAATTATTTACGTTGATGGTTTCTGTTCACCAATCCACTGGTGCAGCTGGTAGTGCTGCTGTTGTCGTACAGAGTGATGGCTCTCTTAAAGAAATTGGAGCACGCATCAATAATTGGGCCTCTACCGTTCAGACAGAACTGTTTGCCATACTCCTTGCACTGAAATGCATCTATGTATCTAAGATTGACAGTTTAATTGTAACTGATTTTCTGTCATCCATAAATGCCTCACTCATAAAGCAAAAAATTTTTGGCATGCTTGTGTCAGAAGCCAGACACAGGTATGGTAAGATTGTGGACAGTGGAGTCAGAGTGCACATGCTGTGGAAATTTCCCCCTTTACATTGGTCTTCAGATGCATGATGAAACTGATAAATTAGCTAAGCTGTATGCTTTCAAAGAGGGAGTAGAATTGAAACATTAAAATGGTATAAAAAACCGACAGGTTTTTTAGGTAAGACACATATGCAACAGTTAGGTATCTTTATTTCGAAACGTTTCGCCTACACAGTAGGCTTCTTCAGTCGAGTACAGAAAAGTTGATAGAAGCAGAAGACGATGTAATCAGTCCATCACCCTTAAAGTTTTGAGGTGGTCAGTCCCTCAGTCTGGAGAAGAGCATTGTTCTTCCCAGACTGAGGGACTGACCACCTCAAAACTTTAAGGGTGATGGACTGATTACATCGTCTTCTGCTTCTATCAACTTTTCTGTACTCGACTGAAGAAGCCTACTGTGTAGGCGAAACGTTTCGAAATAAAGATACCTAACTGTTGCATATGTGTCTTACCTAACAACAGGGAGTAGATTACAATCTTGGCTTGTCACGTAGTAGTTTGAGAACAATAATACGAAAAGAACTTCAACTGAATTTTATTGACTTAAGACTCAGGGAGACTGACACCAGTGAGTCCATCTATCATCATTCTATCATGCAGGAGGAGCCACATGTCTATGGTGCATCCAACAAAATAAGCAGACTCTTGGATGTCACTACCGCCCGGCTCCGGCTGGGTTACAAGTATCTTTGGCAGGTTAAATCACCACCACCAGAAGTAGACCAAACGAAATGTAAACTTTGCCAGATGGACTATTGTCACACCCTGCGTCATTATGTACTGGGGTGCGATAAAATTAATGAATTTAGAAACAACTCACTCAGAAATGTTCAAGAAATGGCAAAGTATTTTATCCACAGTAGTATACTACAGACCATTCTGGAGAAATACCCTGACTTTGCTAGCTGTAAATAAAGCATTACCTCATTTGTGCGTGTACTCACCTAGTTGTACTCACCTAGTTGAGGTTGCGGGGGTCGAGTCCGAGCTCCTGGCCCCGCCTCTTCACTGATCGCTACTAGGTCACTCTCCCTGAACCGTGAGCTTTATCATACCTCTGCTTAAATCTATGTATGGATCCTGCCTCCACTACATCGCTTCCCAAACTATTCCACTTACTGACTACTCTGTGGCTGAAGAAATACTTCCTAACATCCCTGTGATTCATCTGTGTCTTCAACTTCCAACTGTGTCCCCTTGTTACTGTGTCCAATCTCTGGAACATTTCCCGTCTCCAATCTCTGGGGAAAATCCTGTCTTTGTCCACCTTGTCAATTCCTCTCAGTATTTTGTATGTCGTTATCATGTCCCCCCTATCTCTCCTGTCCTCCAGTGTCGTCAGGGTTTATTTCCCTTAACCTCTCCTCGTAGGACATACCTCTTAGCTCTTTGGGACTAGTCTTGTTGCAAACCTTTGCACTTTCTCTAGTTTCTTTACGTGCTTGGCTAGGTGTGGGTTCCAACATGGTGCCGCATACTCCAATATGGGCCTAACGTACACAGTGTACAGGGTCCTGAACGATTCCTTATTAAGATGTCGGAATGCTGTTCTGAGGTTTCTAGGCGCCCCATATGCTGCAGCAGTTATTTGGTTGATGTGTGCTTCAGGAGATGTGCCTGGTGTTATACTCACCCCAAGATGTTTTTTTCCTTGAGTGAGGTTTGTAGTCTCTGGCCCCTAGACTGTACTCCGTCTGCGGTCTTCTTTGCCCTTCCCCAATCTTCATGACTTTGCACTTGGTTGGGATTGAACTCCAGGAGCCAATTGCTGGACCAGGTCTGCAGCCTGTCCAGATCCCTTTGTAATTCTGCTGGTCTTCGATCGAGTGAATTCTTCTCATCAACTTCACGTCATCTGCAAACAGGGACACCTCAGAGTCTATTCCTTCCGTCATGTCGTTCACAAATACCAGAAACAGCACTGGTCCTAGGACTGACCCCTGTGGGACCCCGCTGGTCACAGGTGCCCACTCTGACACCTCGCCACGTACCATGACTCGCTGCTGTCTTCCTAACAAGTATTCCCTGATCCATTGTAGTGCCTTCCCTGTTATCCCTGCTTGGTCCTCCAGTTTTTGCACCAATCTCTTGTGTGGAACTGTGTCAAACGCCTTCTTGCAGTCCAAGAATATGCAATCCACCCACCCCTCTCTCTCTTGTCTTACTGCTGTCACCATGTCATAGAACTCCAGTAGGTTTGTGACACAGGATTTCCCATCCCTGAAACCATGTTGGCTGCTGTTGATGTGATCATTCCTTTCTAGGTGTTCCACCACTCTTCTCCTGATAATCTTCTCCATGATTTTGCATACTGTACATGTCAATGACACTGGTCCTTAGTTTAATGCTTCATGTCTGTCTTCTTTTTTAAGATTGGGACTACTTTTGCTGTCTTCCATGCCTCAGGCAATCTCCCTGTTCGATAGATGTAAATTTAATATTGTTGTGTGTGATTGTATTGTATTTGTGGTTTTTGTGTGTGTGTGTGTGGTGTGTGTGTGTTTTGTG
>NC_069403.1:92700945-92717663 GCF_026875155.1 Cherax quadricarinatus
ACCTGACTGATATACCCAGCCTGTTGACAATGTCCCCAACACCAGCTCCGGGAAGCACACTCTATCTCTCATCTTCTTTTTCCCTATTAAAAAAGCACGGTCAATGTATCTTACCTGAGAGTCACCAAACCCACAAGAATGCGCTTTACCTCCATCAGCAGGGGCCATTTAGTACCCTTACCTTCACTGGCCATAAAGGGTACATTCACCCTGAAGAACAGAGAAGCGATTTCCTACCTTCAGATCTTCACTCTTAACTTTCTTTACTCTGATGCGCCTTCCATTACTGTGAACTACTCGCCAACTTGTAGCAGGTGTGGGCTGCACCTCACTGCTGGGTAGCCGTTGCTGCCTCCCCAACTACAGCCTCCTCACAGCGAGAGACAGACTGCACCTCGCTGCTAGAAGCCTCATTCCCCACAACTCCAGCCACCTCACACTCTCTCCCAGACCCATTGAGGTGGACTTCAGCCTCCTAATCTCTCCTGGAGAAGCAAGACCTCCTCCTTCAATTTCTCCAACCTCAATTTTTAAAACACTGCAGAAGCAAGCCATGCTTTGTAACCGTCCACACTAATCCCCAAAGCAGCTCAGGGTCTGTGACCTCACGTGACGACTGACCACTGAGTACTGAGACTAGATTCCTACAATAGGAAGTGATATCGTCGGGAACACCCATGGAGGCCCCTGATGGTGGCTTCTATGAACTTCATCAGTTTGTAACTCCCTCCATAGCTTTCACCATGCAATCAAGCTTTTTATGGTCAAAACAAATCTAATGATATTAACTGAAGTCACAACACTAATTGCTGGGGATTGACTAAATTTTTTTTTCTTTCATTATATACTTTATTACTTGTTTGCGACCATATCACTACACTGCTGCTATAACCCACCCGGGGATTTGCATTTATTTTTAATTTGAGGTCCAACCTTGACCCATTAAATATGTTTGTTTTGATTATTTGTGGTCAACACTGCACCGTGCAGTCTGACCCGCTGATTGCTATCCTCCTCATGCCAAACTTCCAGTAAAAACACCCACGTTCAAGTTTAATTTGTAAAATTCTTGATCTTATCACATTATTCACATTCTAGAAAGCTGTTACACTCTTGTAGGATGTTCATGATACAATCACATACGATGACCGCTAAGGGAAAAGCTTAGGACAGCCACTAGAACACTAAATACTGGAGCCCCTATTTAACGATTTCTGCTTCACATGTTTGTGTGGCGCGTCCGTGCGTGCGAGCGTCCGTGCGTGCGAGCGTGCCCTCAACTATGTTTTCACTGCTAGAGGTTGAAGGGTAGAGTCTCAGCTCCCGGACCCGCCTCCTCCCTGGTCTCTACTAGATTCATTCTCTGCCCTTTGAGACCCCTTTTCACACCTCTTCTTAATGCTATATACGGATCGTACCTCCACTGCTCTCCAGGGTTGTTCCCCTTCTTGATTAATGCTAAACAAATATTTCCTAATATCCCTAAGACTCGTCTGAGTTTTCAACTTCCAGCTGTGCATTCTCTTCCGGTTTCCCATCTTTCGAGCAATCTCCCCTTCTTCCCCCTATTTTTTCCTCTCATTTTTTTGCAAGTTTCTAACGATCAGACCCGGCCTTTAGGGGGGCCCAATTGGGAACAATTTTGGTGGGCCCAGTATGGAAAGAGTCAAATGTTGTTAAAAAAGGCTTTGCGAGTTAATAGACCAAACTTGAAAACTACATTTTACTTTTAAAAATTGCGTACATGAAACCCTAAAAGAAACAAACAAAATTTGTAAATCCCTCTGAAGTGTAGTCCAAAATCCCATTTGTTTATTGCTATGAAATGTTTTATTAAAAATATTATTTATTTTTGTTGGTAAAAAAAATCGAATTTTAATTTTCATTTTTTTTTTATACTTGTTTGTTTTGTGTCTTTACAACGAGAGTAGATTTCACTCTAGCGGGGGCCCAACTGGGGAGCAATCAGTCCAATGGGTTAAGGGGCCCGGGCCCCCAAAAATGATCTTCGTTCTTCGTCCTCCCGTGATATTAGGCTGAGTTCCTTAAATTTTCCTATAGGAAAACCATTGGAGGCACTGTTTTTCTAAGGGCCCTTTCCCGCATGATAACACTGATAACAAAGGGGTACCTTACCCTTTTTAAAAGCCAATTTAAGCAAATCTCCCCGGAATCGCCTGCGGATTGCTGTGCGTCCTTCGGGCTATTTACTATGAAAAAACAGTGCCCCAAAAGGGAAAATAAAATACAGCATTCACATTTAATTAACATGTGGCTGATGGATACTCTTTGGGGTTTTTAGCCTAACGCCCGCAAATTACGACTCGAATAGGACGCCCTAATCACCTTGTGTTTTAAAATGGACGCGTACCTCTTTTGGTGAACAAGTGAGATTAAGACTATCTTGTGTGTAAAAGTGGCTTATGCATTGACCGCGCCCTATAAACCCAGAAGATGTATTTAAATAGGCTGTTACAGATGCCTGTTTGTTTGTTCTCAGTTAAGAACATAAAAAAGGAACGCCAGGCCTACTGCCCTGTAAATTTGTTTATTTTATTATGCACCCCATCCCATCCTGTGGGCGGTAGTCAAAAGATTACAGAGGTACAAAATGGTCCAGGGACTGGAACTCCAAAGTGATAGCTGAGAAAGGGTTACAGAGGTAAGAACTCACAATTTACAAAGGTAATGAACTCCAGGTAGGTCTAGTCACAATCATGACAAGTACAAAGGTATTTACAGATTACAGAGGTACGTAATGGGTCCAGGGACTGGGCCCCCAAATTTTTGATAGCTGAACTAGGTACAAAGGTAATGAACTCAACAAGTTACAAAGGTAATGAATCCAGTAAGAATGGTTACTTACGTTTATACATGGGTACAATCTGAACAATTATAGAGTAATGAGCAATTCACACTTCCACACCCGGTCACAACTGTAATGAGTTTATTGGTGCAAATATTGATTGTGAGTCTCTCTCTCACACACACACACACACACACACACACCACACACACACACACACACACACACACCACAACACACACAACACACACACTCATACCACACACACACACACACACCACACACACACACACCCACACACCAACCACACAAAACCACACACACCACACCAAAACACACACACACACACGCGCGCGCGCGCGCACACACACACGCCCACATGTGGTAATGCTTTATTTACAGCTAGCAAAGTCAGGGTATTTCTCCAGAATGGTCTGTAGTATACACTGTGGTTTAAAAATACTTTGCCATTTCTTGAACACTTCTGAGTGAGTTGTTTCTAAATTCATTAATTTTATCACACTCAGTACATAATGACGCAGGGTTGTGACAATAGTCCATCTGGCAAAGGTTTACATTTCGTTTGGTCTACATTGGTGGTGGTGATTTACCTCCCAAAAGATACTTGTAACCCAGCCGGGAGCCGGGCGGTAGTGACATCCAAGAGTCTGCTTATTTTTTTGGATGCACCTTAGACATGTGGCTCCCCTGCATGATAGAATTTGATGATAGAGGGGACTCACTGGTGTCAATCTCCTGAGTCTTAAGTCAATAAAATTCAGTTGAAGTTCTTTTCGTATTATTGTTCTAAAAACTACTACCTGACAAGCCAAGATTAAAATCTATTTCCCTTTTTTGAAAGCATACAGCTAAGCTAATTTATCAGTTCTATCATGCATCTGAAGCCCAAATTGTGAGATGGAATCCACAGCATGTGCACTCTGACTCCACTGTCCACAATCTTACCATACCTGTGTCTGGCTTCTGACACGAGCATGCCACAATTTAATGCTTAATGAGTTGAGAGCTTTTATGGATGACAGAGAATCAGTTACAATTAAACTGTCAATCTTAGATACATAGATGCATTTCAGTGCAAGGAGTATGGCAAACAGTTCTGTCTGAAGGGTAGAGGCCCAATTTTGATGCGTGCCCCAAATTTTCTTTAAGAGAGCCATCACTCTGTACGACAACGCAGCACTACCAGCTGCACCAGTGGATTGGTGAACAGAACCCCTCAACGTAAATAATTTGCGAGTGTGTGTGTTGTGTGACTAAGTTATCATTACAGCTTAAGGCATCATGTTTGGCTCAAGGCGAATTTTGGTTGTGATTAAGAAGTAGTTTGGGGGGAAATGGAGGAATGGTAATTTGGAATGGGGTAATATTCCATGGGGGACGGAGAAAGTGCCGCTGTTGCCTTACTTGACATAGATCATGGTATCTGATTCATCGGAGGTCGGTTCCGTTTTTTCGATCCATCTGGAGGAGTGTTCACCAGTGTGGGAAAGTTTGGAGGGCTTCTGTGCAGGGGTTTGAATGGGCTTGCCTGAGCATATTAACCCCAATTAGGATATTCTTTCATTTAACACGATCTTTGACGCTTGGAATTTCACGTTCTTTTTGTTTATTAAAAAATTTTTGGGCATTTAGGGAGGGCATCCTAAAATGATCCTCATTGCTTCGTTCTGCAGTTTTTCCAGCCCTCCAAGCTTCCAGTCAGACACAAGAGCAAGAAAGTGGCGCTGCATAATAAACCCAATGATCTAATATAAGCAAGATACATCATTTTCACAATTTTAAACATTAGCACCTCCCTGGGGTGAAGCCCTTTGCCACAACTCTAAGTGCTCTTAGTCTTTCTTTGTATTGGCGACAAAGCCTTGTTACAACAGGTCCAGGTAGTGGAACCTCAAAGCCTAGATACCTGTATCTGCTTACATATTCTAGAAGAGACCCATCATGCAATTGGATCTGACGAGCTGTGCCTCTCTGTCGAGGAGGACGCCTATTGAGTATCTTGGTTTTATCAGTAGAGATTATAACCCAAGGTCCTGACACGAGGCTAGTACATGATTAAGAATGTTTTGGGTGTTGGAGAATCCGGTGGTGTGAATCATTATATCAGCAATGATAATGATGGGGCTGACTAGGCATAGCATTAAGTAATGCATTAATTAGAATATTGAATAGTGTGGGACTGAGCACACCTCCCTGTGGGGTTCCTAATTCAAAGTCTTTAGTTACACTTCTGTGTCCCTGGAACAACACGACGATTTTCTGTTGGACAGGTACCCTTTTAAATCCGCGGGAGAGAAAGCCATCCTCCAACATCCATTCTGGCAAGTTCACTAATGATTACATGTCAGTTGGCTACATCGAAAGCGGATTTAAGGTCAAGGAAGGTAGTGTAGGAGCTGCAGTGTGCAGGGTGAGGAAAGGTGGCTATGCATGAGCACACTCCTTCCATGCATGAAACCAAATGTAACCGGGGGAGACAAGGCCCCAATTCACTCACCGGCTTAAGCCAATCCCTTAAGGTAGTCAGGTCGGCCCCATTCACAAGGAAGGAGCACGGCACCTGATCTACTAGCACAAGCTAGTCAGGTCCAACTTACACCCACCCCACCCACTCATGTATTTATCTAACCTATTTTCAAAACTACACAACTTTCGTAGCTTCTTAAACGGTACTGGGTGAGCTTTTTTCCACTCATCCACAACTCTATTACCAAACCAGTGCTTTCCTATATTCTTCCTGAATCTGAATTTTCAAACTTAAAATCCATTGTTGCGTTTTCCTGTCTAGGCTAGATATTTTTAGCACGTTTATTTACATATCCTTTATTAATTCCTGTTTTCCATTTATACACCTCAATAAAATCCCCCCTAATTCTACGCCTTTCTAGAGAGTGCAGATTCAGGGCCCCTCAGTCTGTCCTCATAGGGAAGATTTCTGATACATAGGATCAGCTTTTTCATCCTCCTTTGTATGTTTCCAATGCAATTATATCCATTCTGTAATACAGTGACCAGAAGGGGTTGCAGCATAGTCTAAATGAGGCCTAACCAAAGATATAGAGTTGAAGAACAACCTGAGGATTCCTATTATTTGTACTTCTTGATATGAAGCCAAGGTTCTGTTAGCTTTATTATGAAACTTATGCACTGTTGTCTTGGTCTCAGATTACTGCTAACCAGAACTCCTAGATCCTTTTCGCAGTCAGTAATATAAAGAGCTACATTTTTTTAGTTTATATGTGGCATGGTAATTGTCCTGTCAAACATTTAGAACTTTGCATTTGTCTATATTAAACTGCATCGGGCCCACTTCTTCCGACCACTGCATCAGTCTATTCAAAATCATCGCTATTTTTCCCTTATCTATGTGTTTATGTAAATTGTGAAAAACAAGAGTCAACACTGACCCCTGTGGAACACCGTTTTGTGACGTGCCTCCATTCTGATTTTTTTCCTATTTATGCAAACTCTCTGCTGCTGCCTATTGTCTACCATGCCTTTACCCAGGAAAAAAAATTTTCCTATCGTGTGCCTTAAGTTTCCTCAACCTCTGATGTGGAACCTATCGAAAGCTTTACTGAAGTCTATATACACAATATAAATTATACAATACCATGATCTACCTCCTCAAATACCTTATGAAAAAAGCTAGTAAATTCGTAAGACAGGAACGCCCCTTGGTAAAACTGTGCTGAGATTAATTAATCAATTTATCCCTTTCAAGATGGCTACGAATTGCCTCGGTAATTACTGATAAATAAATTTTCCCACTATGGAGGAAAGGTTATTGGTCTATAGTTCGAAGCTAGGGATCTGTCACCTGCCTTTTGTAAATAGGTATTAATTAGCCATTTTCACTTGTCTGGCACTATGCCAGTTTGAAGTGATATATTGTAAAGATTAGCTGAAAGTATGCTTAGTTCCTCTTTACATTCCTTTAAAACCCTTGCAAACATTTCATCAGGGACTGGGGATTTGTTGGTTTTAATTTCTCTATTTGTCTGAGGGCCCATATCACTAGTTATCGCAATCGTGCATAGTTTATTATCGTCCTTGTTCTACGTAATTTATTTTTTCTGAAATTTTGCGAGTATCTTCCTGAGTAAAAACTGAGAGGAAGTAGGTTTTGAAAATTTCATACACATCCTTATCACTGTCAGTAAATGTGATTTGAGTTACTCTTAAGTGGGTTTATTTTGTTCCCTAATCTTACTTCTGTATACCTGAAAGAATCCTTTTGGGTTACTCTTCGAACCCTTGTGACTTTAGCCTCATAATCTTTTTTTTTGCTTTTCTTATTTCATTTTTTATTTCTCTCTCTAATTGAATATATTGATTATATAACTTCTCTTCCCTCTTTTGTACGCCTATGAGTGTGTGTCTTTTGACTAATGAGATGCTTTAATCTTTGTTTTCCATCTGGGATCATTTTTGGTAGATTAATTTCCCTACTTGCAACAAAAGTTGTCTGGGGGCAGGTAGGACTATGTCGGAAAAACATGTCAATATTGTCAACCAAACCCACCTAATTGACCATAGTAAGGTCATCTCAATTTAGCCCTCCAGAGAATTTCTCAGTCCCGGGGAAGTCAACCAAGTGGAAATCTGAGACAAACACTTAAGAACATAAGAAAGAAGGAACACTGCAACAGACCTACTGACCCATGCGAGTCAGGTCCATGTCCCCCCCCCCGGATTAACCCAATGATCCACCCAGTCTGGTCGCCTCCACTCAAGGAAGGAGCACGGCACCAGACCCAACAGCAAAGCTTGTCTTGATTGCAGTTATCTGTAATTCCATGATACATTGAAACTAAATGATTTGTGATCGATTTCCCTTAGCTTGTCATTAACCTCAAGATTATCAAATAGTGATTCTTTGTTGGGAAGAACCAAGTCAAGTAGGTTGTTTTCCCTAAGTTGGTTCTCTCACAATCTGTTTAAAAGTAATTCCTGAATCGTATCAAGAAAAATCACTAAACTCAAATTTCTGTCACATTGTTCCCAATCCCGTTTGTCTAAAAATTAAAATCTCCCATTAACACAAAATTCTCATATCAATAAAGCCCTTTTGAATTTCGTCCATAGCAGTCTTCTGCACGCCCTGTCAAAGGGTTTGGGGGCCTATAAATCACACTCAAAATTAATTTTTCACGACCTTCGAGAAACTGTAGCCAAACAGATTCTGTGTCCTATCCTTCTAATTTATATCTTGTTTAACACAACAGTTTAAATTATCTCGGTCATACTCGCCACTCCGCCACCCTGCATGTTGACCTTATCATTGTGGAATGTTTATAACCCTGTATGTTGCTTCAGAAGGCATTTTCTATCTTTCAAATTGAACCAGGTCTCCGTTATAGCAAAAAATCTACATTACCTGCTCTTGCAAGTAAACTTAGCTCATCCATCTTGTTCTAAGACTCCTACTTTTTGTATGGTAAACCTTTAGAGAGGTAATCACTCCTTGCCATCTACCATCTTTGTTGAGCAATTGCTTTTTCTTTACTAGCAACTCTATTTGATATTGCCTTTTTAAATTTTATCCCCGGGGTATTCTGGAAATATCTGCCATTTTCAAACCTTGTACTGCAGCTTGACTGTTTCCCACAAACACCAATACCTCTATAATTATCAGTTTAAAGTCCTAGACAAGTCATCAATGACCCCCTCAATCGAAATGGCTGATGCAACCACTCCAGCCCCCGAGAGTGAACCCCTTCCTTGCATACATATCACGTTTGCCATAGAATTTGTCCCAGTTATCCACTCGTATGTATCAAGTCACTTTGAACCCCTTCGTTATTCACAGTAGGGATATATTTTGTCTCCTTTGTTTGCATATTGCAAAACCACATTACGCTTTATGGTTATTTATACCCCCACGTCACTTCACTTGTGTTTGCTTGGTTTAATGCTAGTTAAACTTCCTAATGGAGATTGATAGTATTTCAGTGTCTACCCCACAAATTCACTATTGTCTTTGGTCTCATTGGGAAATTTTTTGACGTATATAAAGCTTTGAGTCCTGAAGTCAATCTAGCGCTACCCACAGGCTTCCCTGTATTTCCTCCTATGCACAAAGGGAATGCTGAGAAACAGCTTTAAATACTTTCATTGCTACATATTGCAACAAGAATTAACACAGGGCTGTTTCCTTGTTGTTTAGCAATGTGCTAATAGTTATAATGCCCCGGACTTGTACACAAAGTAAGGCACAGGTTTCGACGTGATTTTCCTGTTATGGGAAAGTGTTATTACTTTAGTTTTAACCCTCTGTGCAGTTGCCCCAGAAATTCTAGCAACGAGAAAGAGACGTGCATGGTGCTTGGTACATACAAGTGTCTCTAAAGCTGTTGTGGGAGGAAGTCGTAGTCCACTAGTCCTTTCCGAGAGGGGTAATCCCCTCAGAGGGCTGAGTGAGAGGGCTTAAGGCTGAGAGATACCCCTTTACTGGTGAATTTCTCCCCGGACCCCTTAGCTCTGGGACTAGTTTTGTTGATAACCTCTACACTTTCTCCGATTTCTTGACATGTTTTACCATTGTGTGGATTCCATATGGTGCTGAATACACCAATATCAGCCTGAGTATGCAGTTAACTGTGTAGTGAATGCATTTTTCTACAGCAATTATTTGGTTAATGTGCTCCCCAGCGAAAATGCTCTGTACAGTACTCGCCCCAAGGTCCTTCTCCTTGAGTGAGGTTTACAGTCTTTGCCCTTGGAGCTGTACTTTGTCTGCGGTTTTCTTTGTTCTCCCAAACTTCAAAACTTTGTATTAGCCACTTGTCAGACGAGAACCCATAGTCTGTCCAGATCGATTTGCAGCCATTCCCGGTCTAGGTCTGTTGTATTTTTTCTCATTTGTTTTAAATCCCTGCAAACAAAGGGTTCCCCCGACTTTCCTTCTGTCATGTCATTCATGTATACAAGAAATAGTGCCCCGCCTTAGTACTGACCTTTGTTGAGCCCTTTGCTACATGTACCCATTTTCGAACCTCTCGTGGACAATCACTTGTTGTTTTCCCTTTCCCGTCAGGTATGCCTTGATCCATTGCAGTACTTTCCCTGTTATTCTTCCCTTTTTCTCTAGCTTTTTGTACCAGTCTTGTGTATGACTTTGTTACACACCTATCGGCATAGGTTCCGTAGACTGGTTTAAGCCCTACCTTAGCAACAGGAAACAAATTGTCAAAATCAGCAAAACAGAATCAGAATCCCTGCTGATAGCATGTGGGGTTTCCCATGGTAGCATTCTGGGTCCCTTATGTAAACGACATGCCCGTCAGAGTCAAGTGCAAACTCCTACAGTATGAAGATGACAGTTCTCTGTTAGTGTCAGGTAAAGACCCACAAGATATAGCTAATGTAATAACATTGGAAATGGAGTCTTGCAACAAATGGTTAGTAGACAACAAAATATCGTTTCACCTCCGAAAAACGGAAGCCATACTCTTTGACACGAAACATAAACTGAGGAGGGTAAATTATTTTAATGTCCGGTGCAATAGGGAACCCATCACTTCAGTTTCCTCAGTGAAATATCTGGGAATCCCCTTTGACTGAAGCATGTCAGGAGAATTGATAGGGAACAGTGTAGTAAAGAAAGCGAATGCCAGACTGAAGTTCCTCTAGAGACAAGCACAGTGTCTACCTACTGAGGCTCGCAGAACCCTATGTCTAGCTCTTATACAATGTCATATAGCCTACGCTTAGTCTTCATGGTACTCTGCCTTGACAAAAAAAAAAAAAATGGAAGATAGACTACAAATCACCCAGAACAAAATGGTAAGATTCAACCTGGACCTGGGTCCAAGGTAGGCCAGGATGAATTACAGCAACTGGATATGCTGAATACTGAAGACAGAGTAAAACAACTGAAGTTAAATCAAGTTTATAAAATTGCTCACAGTGTCCGGAATATCTTGCTGTCAATTTTGTCAAGGTTGGGAACCAAAGCAATCATTGTATTACCTGGAGAGAGAGTTTACCTGGAGAGAGTTCCGGGGGTCAACGCCCCCGCGGCCCGGTCTGAGACCAGGCCTCCTGGTGGATCAGAGCCTGATCAACCAGGCTGTTGCTGCTGGCTGCACGCAAACCAACATACGAGCCACAGCCCGGCTGATCCGGAACTGACTTTAGGGGGAGAGAGCACAACTTTGTAGTACCCACAGTCAGTGGGTACTACAAAGTAGCCAGGCTTCAAACACCTTTTATTGTACAGCAATAAAGGAATGGAACAGACTGCCTGCACATGTCAAAGCCAGTCATAATATAAGCCAGTTCAAGAAGAGAGCCAAAAGGTGCCTAATGAATGTAGCAACAGAAAAGGAGGAAAATTATTTTTTTATATTTTTTAGCTAACACACATGTAAATATAAATACAGTGGAACCTCGCACGTGCCATTTTTTCTGACTTCTTGTAATTACTACTACTACACTGTGCATTCTATGGTATAATTAACTATTTTTGTGGTTAAAATCATTATTTACATACAGTTCGTAGGGGTCTGGAACGGATTAATCGCATTTACATACAATCGAATGGGGAAATTAGGTTTGGGTCAGGACCAGAGTTTTGGAACGAGTTATGGTCGTGACTGGAGGTCCCTCTGTACCTAAGTTTACCTTATTGCTAGTACATATATCTCCTTTACAGTATAATAATAAGGTAATAAAAGGACCCCAATGGAATAAGTCACTCTGACTTTTTTGGGTTATCCTAGGTTCTCTATATGCTGCTATGTATGATAATCTATGTAACTGTATTTGTGTATACCTAAATAAACCCGCTTACTAAAAGCCTTCATTCAGTCCAAAAATGTGCAAGCTACCTATCCCTCTCACTTCTGTTTTACTTCTGTTACCTTCTCGTAGAATTCCAGTAGATCTGAGTGACAGGATTTACCATCTCAAAAGCCGTGTCATGCAAAACTATTTTCTCCATAATTTTGTAGGGGGGTTATTAACCCCGAGCTGCGCGGGCGGGTGAAAAAAATCGAAATATGAGTTAAGGCTACAGAAAAATGCTTCAATAGCTTGGCAACATTTTGGTTTAAGTCTCGTATTTGTACGATTATTTCTACAACGAATTATAGTCACTACAACATTTCTTGGGATGTCGCCACAGTTAGTATATCCTGCACACGAAGTGAAATTTCTGCGTTTTTTTCTGATTTGTTGTTTTATTTTTTGTATTGTTTCCTTGTAATATATTAAAATCACTGTATGGCAGTTACAAAGTGGAAGGAGCTTGGCAGACTAGATGTGAAGAAGCATAATAATGATAATACCTTTATTTCTACAAGTATATGTACAAGGTATATAGAAAGTCCTTTTGTTATGCAGAGCATTTCCGGCAAATTAGGTCAATTTTGTCCCAGGATGCGACCCCCACCAGTCGACTAACTCCAGATACCCATTTTATTGATGAGTGAACAGGGACAACGAAACGCTCAATGTTTCTTCTCTTGCCGGGAATCGAACCATGGACCCCTCAGACATAATACAGACGCCCAACTGAATGAAAAAATGACATTCCGAGGAGCCGTCTGAGCAGGGAATATGGCAGTGTACGCTCAAGATTATAATGTTTCATTCTCTCTTGATCATTAACACTAGAGAAAACTCTGTCATAGGGGATACTATAGAAGAACACTCGTCTCGTATGCCAAGACTTTTCTCCAAAAAAATAATTTTGCTTCCGATTAATATACTTGGCCGATTTTTCCTTGACATGTAGTTATTGACTTATTTATTGCTTTAGCTTCATTATTTATGGACGATTTTAAAGGATTTTCACAAGCATGCAACAATGAATGTGTTACAAAATGGTGAAAATATTTTCGCAGTAGCACATTTTTTTTTCACTTGTGGCAGAGTAAAGGGCAGGTATTTTACTAAATCGAAAACTTACCAATTATATATTTTTGAGGGATGACAATAAGGTATATTACAGTATATTTACTTCCATGATATAATCGGTTTAGTCAGCAGGGAACCAAATACACTTTCGGCAGAGCTAGTACGTGAGGTGAGGCTGCTAAATCTAATTTTTAGCATATTTTTTTTATTGATTTATCTGTTGGCCGATCTTACTGAAAGTTTTATGATCATACGACATGTACGCTTATTCAAATAAACAAATAAACAAAATCGAACGAAAACTAAAGAAGAAAAAATAAATTATTCTCCCTAACACACTATCCATGGCAGTGACACTGATCTGTAGTTAAATGCTGCTTGTCTGTCTCATTTCTTAAAAACTGGGACTGCATCTGATGTCTTCCACACCCCTATGGCAGTTACTCTGTGTAGATAGACTTGATGATTGTTGCTAGATGTACAAATAGGTCCTATGCTCCCTCTCTCAGTACCCAGAGAAAGATATTATCTAGTCCCACATCGTTCAAGGTATCTAGCTCACTTAGAAGCTTCCTTACCTCCTACCCAATTGTATGCATTGTGTCCAACGCTCTTTCGTACACACACTCCCGTCGGTTCACTGGTAGCCTTCCGTCTCCTCTTGAGAATTCCTCCGTGAACCTCTTCCAGATGTTCTCACAGACATCCTGGTTATTCCTCCTTTATTCTGCGCCTGATTACCATGTGCATTACTGTTTATCTTCCTGCTGATGTAGTTATATAACTTTGGATCGGGTTTGGCTTTCGATGCTATGGCGCTGTCAGATTGTCATTGAGCTTCTTTTCTTACTCATGCATAATCATTTCTGAGCTCTTTGCCCTCTATATTTTTCCATGCTCTTACACATTTAGTTTTGGCCTCTCTACACTTCCAGGTAAACCATGGGTTCAAACCGTTCCTCCCTTTGTTTCTTTTGCTCCTGGGTATGAATTCCTCCTCTGCCTCCCTGCACTTCCCAGCTACTTATACCATAATCTCATTCACTGTCTTTTTCTCTACTTTTCTCTTTCTCTGCACCTCACTCATTTGTTGACTCATGCCTGTGTATTTTTCCGGTTTGAAGGTTGGCTTCTAATATCCATCCCCAGCTGCTTCTCTCCTTGTTATTACTTTCACTAGGTAATCGAAACTCAAGGCATCTGGTCACTAGCGCTGAGGAGCTTTTCATATGTCATATTCCCTATGTCAGAACCACTTAGGGTGAATACAAATTCGAGCCTTGCTGCCTCACCCTCTTCTCTCTTTCTCTCTCTCTCTGGTTGTATCTCTAGCATCTTGGTTCTTGATGTTCTCCATTACCACCTCCAGTATCTTAGCCCCCCAAATTTCTGGTCACCCGTATAGCTCTAGGTTCTCCCAGTCAGTCACCTTGTAGTTTAAAGTTACTGATGATCAGTTGGCATCGTTCAAATGGGTTCTTCTTGCCACCTCGATTAATGTATCAACCATTGTTATGCTCCGGGTATCATATCCATTTCTATGTCTCTTGTTTCTTAGTACTGATTTTTTAAGAAGTTTAAAAGTTTGACAACTTGCGTGACTGTGTGTGTATGTATTTGTAATTTTTTGCACTTGTAGGTATGTATATTTTCGTGCTGGTAGTTGCTTCTTGTGCTCGCCTATGTGTAGTTACCGAGGTCGAGTCTTAGCTCTTGCCTCTACTTCACAAACTTGCTACTACTGGGTACTCTTGTGTATGTGTGTTTGTAGGCATGTGTAAGTATGTGTGCTTCTGTGTACATTTGTGCATGTTCATGTGTAATGTACATGCGCACTGTCGTGTGTGTGTGTGTGTGTGTGTGTGTGTGTGTGTGTTTGTGTTTTCTCACCTAGTTGGAATCACCTAATTGTGGCTGCAATAGTCGAGTCACTGCTCCTGGCCCCATCTCTTCATGGTCGCTACTAGGTCACTCTTTCTGCTCCATGAGCTTTTTCATACCTCTTCTTAAAGATATGTATGGATCCTGCCTCCACTACATCACTTCCCAGATTATTCCACATTTCCTGACAACTCTGTGACTGAAGAAATACTTCGTAATATCTCTGTGATTCGTCTGAAACTTGAACTTCCAATTGTGACTCCTTGTTGCTGTGTCCCATCTCTGGAACATCATGTCTGTGTCCACCTTGTCGATTCCTCTCAGTATTTTATATGTCGTTATCATATCCCCCCCTATCCCTCCTGTCCTCCAGTGTCGTCAGGTCGATTTCCTTTAACCTTTCCTTGTAGGACATGTCCTTTAGCTCCGGGACTAGTCTTGTTGCAAACCTTTTCACTTTCTTTAATTTCCTTACGTGCATGGCTAGGTGTGGGTTCCTAACTAGTTCTGTATACTCCAATATAGGCCTGATGTACACGGTGTACAGGGGCCTGAACGATTCCTCATTGAGATGTCGGAATGCTATTCTTACATTTGCTAGGCGCTCATATGCTGCAGCAGTTATTTGGTTGGTGTGCGCCTCAGGAGATGTGCCTGGTGTTATACTAACCTTTTCCTTGAGTGAGGTTTGTAGTCTCTTGTCCCCTAGAATGTACTCCGTCTGCAGTCTTATTTGCCCTTCCCCAATCTTCATGACTTTGCACTTGGTGGGGTTGAACTCCAGGAGCCAGTGTATGGATCAGCACTGCAGCCTGTCCATATCCCTTTGTAGATCTGCTTCGTCCTCATCCAATTGAATTCTCATTAACTTCACATCATCTGCAAACAGGGACACTTCTTAGTCTATTCCTTCCGTCATGTCCTTTACATGTACCAGAAACGGCACCGGTCCTAGGACTGACCTCTTTGGATCCCCGCTCGTCACAGGCGCCCACCCTGACACCTCGTCAAATACCATGATTCGTTGTTGTGTACTGTCAGGTTATTCTCTGATCCATTGCAGCACCTTCCCTGTTATACCTGCCTGGTTCTCCAGCTTTTGCACTAATCTCTTGTGTGGAACTGTGCCAAAGCCATTTTTGTAGTTCAAGAAAACACAATCTGCAAAACCCTCTCCATTTTCATATAGAACTCCATTTTCATATTGCCGTTGGGCCTCCCTTTTTACCTGTGCATATTCATTTTTGGCTCTATGACTGCTCTCTTTATTCTCCTGGGTCCTTTACCTTCTATAGTTTTTCAATTCTCAAAGCACACTTGGTTTTGGCCTCTGTACACCTTTGGGATGAACAAGGGCTCATCCTGGCCTTCTCGTTATTTGTGTTATCCTTGGTACTAACCTCTCCTCAGCTTCCTTGTATATTTGTTGTCATATATTCCATCATCTCGTTTACTGATATCCCTGTCAGTTCTCTGTCCCACTGAAAACCGTGAGGAAATTCCTCATGCCTGTGTAGTCACCTCTCTTGTAATTTGCTTCATTTGTTCTGTCCTTCCTGCTTCCCTCTCACTTGTAACTCTACTATGTATTCGAAGCTCAAAACCACGTGGTCACTGGCCCCAAGGGGCCTTTTATATGTGATGTCCTCAATATCTGCACTACTCAAGGTGACTACTAGATCCAGTCTTGCTGGTCGTCCTCCTCTCTCTCTCTCTCTCTCTCTCTCTCTCTCTCTCTCTCTCTCTCTCTCTCTCTCTCTCTCTCTCTCTCTCTCTCTGGTAGTGTCCCTTACGCGTTGGTACATGAGGTTTTCCAGTACACGTCCATCATCTTAGCCCTTCACGTTTCTGGGCCCCATGTGGCTCCAGGTTCTTCCAGTCAATTTCCTTTTGATTGATGTCACCCACAAACAGCAGCTTTGCCCTGCCCGCATGGACACTTCTGGCACTTCAGCCAGTGTGTCAACCATCGCTCTGTTACTCTCATCATATTCTTGTCTTGGCCTCCTGCTGTTCTGTGGTGTGTGTGACTGTGTGTACTCACCTAGTTGAGGTTGCGGGGGTCGAGTCCGAGCTCCTGGCCCCGCCCCGCCAGGTGTGTGTGTGTGTTTGTGTGTGTGTATTTCCTTTTTTTTTTTTTTGTTTT
>NC_069403.1:92718163-92774664 GCF_026875155.1 Cherax quadricarinatus
GCAACATTTTTTAAAATGCCCCTTTCTTTTGTTCATGGACCGGGTGCGCAAGCAATTTATTAGGGTTTTTTTTAAGGATAAGAAGTTACGACATGTCCTTCTGTAGAACCGACTAAATGTGTCCTCCTTAGTGGAGTAGCTGGTTCTCCCCTGCGTGTCCGAGTCGGACTTTCCAAACCTTTTCTACCCAAAGGGTAGAGACTTCACTGCTTCCTTCCTTGTTGTCGACCAGATTACTTTCCCTGGTGACCTTCTACTGGGATTTGCTTCCATGCGAGACTTACGCATTGTGCTCGACCCTTATCGATGGCATGCCCAAATTGACGACTTGATCGTTCCATTCTGGGGTTACCAGCTTGGATCAGAAATCTGTTATACTGCTGCAGAGTATGATGTACGGATTAAGTCCTTACAAGCTAATGCATTCTCCAGTAGCGTACCCAAGCGGTCAGGCACTGGTAATTCTGTCACTCCCATCAGTGTTCCACCTATACCTTCAGACTTGCAGGATAGTCCGATGTCTCAAGTGTCCGAGGACACTCAGATTGCCTTGAGTGCACAATCTATCCCTGCAATGCCTGCTAGTTCGAGTAGTAGTTTCTCCACAGGGGACGCCTTGTCGGAAAACAATTACTTGCAACTAGTAATGCCATCTCTTGTTGATGTCACATGCCGTCTGCAGAAAGACGTCTCTGTTGCGGCTAGTGCTCTCACTAGAGTGTCTGTTGTTGTTCCTAGTGTTCCAGATGGTGATAACGTCCTAGTTGACAGTGATTCTTGCAAAGTAAAAGGTCTATTTGTTGAACCATCCTTACATGTTGTAAGAGATAGTAAGATCCATTTCTTCCTGGCCAACACTTCTGGTCACAGTGTTCGCCTCAGAGCAAATACCAATCTTGTTGACCTTGTTCACTATCCTTACCCTGTTCAGGTAGAGGATGAGTTGTCACCTGACCAGTGGGTCGGTGCTATTTCTGCCGGGGAGACCTCATCACTTCACTGGATCAATCTGTTCCACCAGTTGAGGAGAAAGACTTAGCTCCCACTGACTTCCCAGATGAAGTCAAGCGTTTGTTGACTCTGTTGAACAAACGTCGTAAAGCCATTGCTTTAACCAGGTGAGAAGATGGGTATAACGAACTTATTGTCCCATCGTATTCCACTTGAACCTGCGTACTAGACCTATCTACATACCTGCGTACAGAATGCCTCATTCACAAGTTGCTGTCGCAGAAGAATTGATCAATCAAATGCTTGATGATGGAGTTATTGCACCTAGCAATTCACCTTGGAATGCACCCTTGATACTAGTACCTAAGAAGGATGGTACTTGGCGCCCAGTGATTGACTTTAGGAAGTTAAACGCGAAACCATTCCAGATCGCTTTCCACTCCCTGTACTGGGTGATCTTTTACGTAATATCGGAGATAACAAAGTCTTTTCAACCTAGATTTGTTACAAGGGTTTTGGCAAGTCCCTCTTCACGAGGACAGCCAAGAGCTAACTGCATTCTCACTCCTACAGGTCATTATCACTTCCTCCGTATATGGCGTTTGGATTACGATCTTCCCCTATCACGTTCTCAAGGCTCATGACTAATATCTTAGAGGTCTCATAGGTAATGCACTTATGGTTACTTAGATGACGTAATCGTCATGTCTAAAGACGTGGATACACACTTGAAAAGACTTGATGTAGTACTTGGTAAGCTTGAAGAAGCCAATTTAAAGATCAAACTGTCTAAATGTCAATTTTTCAGATCAGAAATTAAGTTTCTTGGTCACGTAGTCACTCCTAGAGGGGTTACGACTGACCAAAGTAAAGTAACTGCAGTACTAAATTTTCCAACTCCCAAAACTGCTGATGCCATAAGATCCTTTGTGGGCTTAGCAGGTTTTTATTAGATCCTTCATTGCCAATTTTTTCTTCCATAGCTGCTCCTCTAACTGAGTTTGCTTAAGAAAGATGCTCCTTTTGTTTGGACCTTCGTCAAGAAAGAGCATTCCACACTCTAAAAGAAAAGCTAACATCTGCTCCAATTTTGAAAATTTCCAGATTTTTCTAAGCCCTTTCTATCTGACAACTGATGCTAGTTCAATTGGCATAGGTGCCGTACTAGCTCAGAAGACCGATGGCAAGTACAACGCAGTTGCATTTGCTAGCCGAGTCCTTACGAAGGCTGAACGTAATTATACAGTAACTGAGCAAGAAGCTTTAGCAATAGTATGGTCTTTAAAGCACTTCCGAGACATTATTTATCGGTACTCTGTTCATGTCTTGACAGACCATGCTCCACTGATACCCTTATTCCAGAACAAACAACCTACTGGAAGGTTAGCTAGATGGACCTTGACTATCCAAGAGTTCAATCCCACCTTTGAGCATTTACCTGGCAAGTCAAATGTAGTCGCAGATGCCTTATCGCGACATGTTAGTATAGTAACTGCAGACCCTCCATTTAGTGCTGAAGATGTAAAGAATGCTCAACGAACAGATCCCATGTGGTCTGGTTTGAGTCGATTCCTGCTCCAGGAAGATCTTATTCTGACTGTGAAGCCACCAGCACCATCTGTGACTTTGTCATGAACAGAATTACGTATCGAAACAGCCGGTTGGGGTACTCCTAGCAGAAGAGTATACCGTTTAGGAATTCCACAGTCATAGTGAATGTAGCCTTACAGCTAGTTCACGATGTACAGGTGTTGCACACCCTGGTATGGATCGTTCAGTAAATACAAGCCAGATTGAAATACTTTTGGCTCGTATTGGCAACTGATATTTCTGAGGATGTTAAGAAATGTAGTGTCTGCATGCACATAAGGGTAATGTATGGCCTAATCCAATCCAAGTATATCAATACTAGCGAACCGTGGGAAAAAGAGTTGCGCTGATTTTGTTATCTAATTTCAAGTTCCCTCCAAGGTAACAACATCTGTGTGTTATGGTTGACCATTTCACCGATATTGTGAGTTAGTTCCTATTGCAGATAAGAACTGCCGAGACAGTAGCTATAGCGTTTTAAAGAAACGCATTGTATCTGCAGGCATACACCCATAGTCACTAGTAACAGATATTGGAGGTGAATTCTGTAATGAGATTTTTGCAAAATTTGTGCACCTTGGAACAAATTCTCTAAATCCACCATTGTTCCTCATCATTCATGCCAGCAATGGGTTAGCGGAAGAACAGATAGAAAGTACTTGATGTCTTGAGAGCCACTTTTCAATCCACAGGTGAAAAATAAAACTTGGGATGAAGTTATACCTGAGTGCAGTGTGCTTTAAATTCTGCTTACATGTTTCTATAGGTTACACTCCTCATATGCATTGTATGGTGTAGATAAACGTTTGCCTTATGAGGATGTTATATTCTAATCGAAACCAAATTACAACCCCCTGTTGATTTCCATAGCAACTCGTACCAGCTTAGCTCAAAGTGTTTTTTAGAAGATTCCGTGAAACACTTCATTAAAGCACAGCTGAAATTACATGGAGTCGCAAAACACTCGAGCAAAATCCATCAAAATCAAAGTAGGTTCGAGGTTATGGCTGATTATCTTTACCAAAACGTCTTGCAATGCAATGCTTGATCAAAAGTTTGTTGGTTCCTTATCGAGTAGTTGAACATATCACTGTGTTATTAAAGTAATAAGGTTAGAGAGTTTAGTACTGGTCAGTAAAGCATGCATTTAGTCTTATGAAGTTAGTATGTGATGATAATGAATGTTCCAACACAGACTAATGTGACAGACTCTGACAATCTCCTGATCCTGTACTCTCTTCCTCTGGATACTCAGTCCAGGACGATCAACCTGAATGTCGTTATTCCTACGTACACGACAGGTATTGAAGAAATCCTCAAGTATTTCATTTGTAACTTCCAATTCAGATTTGCCTCAATTACAGCTGAGTTTAGCCTATGTAAGAGTTGATCCTTCCAGAGATGACACCCATTCTGCATTTGTCAATCTCACCCTAGCAGAGTTGGGCTGGGGTTAAATGTAAATAACCTGTATAGATGAATAATTACAGTATCAAACACTTATCAGTATTCAAGAATTTTTTTTTTGTGTTCATGGTCTTCCGCATTCTGAGGTTTAACAGTCTTTAGATTTGAGTGCTCCGAATCTGCCTTTTGGTTAAAACGCTTTCGTTGTATATATTCCTTCCTCAGATCCGTAGATCACATGAATTTCAGATCGAGCGATCAAATTTTTTTTTTTTTTTATCACTTGTAATCTCAACGTTTTGAGTTTGATGTTCTGTTTGTTTGAGTTTTAAAAGTTGTGCTATATTATACCTTGTATTGCATTACTGTTTCAGTTACGTAAGCTTCCATTCCATGTTCTACTTATGTTTGTTATAATGTTTAAG
This sequence comes from Cherax quadricarinatus, assembly GCF_026875155.1. Taxonomy (NCBI): domain Eukaryota; kingdom Metazoa; phylum Arthropoda; class Malacostraca; order Decapoda; family Parastacidae; genus Cherax; species Cherax quadricarinatus. Next base: position 92,722,537 of record NC_069403.1, read on the forward strand.
TGTTGTGTACTTTGACATTGTATAGAATCAGCCCAAAGCCGGTATACCTGCCATCTCTAGTTTTGTATTAGTTGTATGTCGGGACGACCATACGTTAGCGTCGCCGAGCTCTCGAGTAGTAGTAAACCAGTTACCAGTAACCACTCTGCCAGTTGACTCACGGACAACCTCTTGCCCGAGTCACTATCTGAACTCATATTGCGCTGACCTGGCATTATTCAAAGACCCTCTATGGGTACGTGGGCGGCCAGTCAGTCAGTCGGTGTTACGGAGGAGTGAGCAAGGAGGAGGTCAGGCTGTAAGGGCGTTATCACTTATCTGTAATTATACTTACTACCAGCTACGTGAGTATTTCTTACCTAATCCACGTGTCGAACTCCCACATGATACAAGTGCTTGTGATAACTCCTGTGCTTGTGATAACTCTGTTATCTGTTATGACGACTGCATACAGTCGTCAGCCAGAGATGCAGTAGTCAGCAAGGCATACAGTTGTCTGCTAGGCATACATCGTCAGCCAGTGCGATGCAGTAGTCAGCAAAGGCCATACAGTAGTCAGCAAGGCATACAGTAGTCAGCAAGGCATACAGTAGTCAGCAAGGCATACAGTAGTCAGCAAGGCATACAGTCGTCAGCCAGAGATGCAGTAGTCAGCAAGGCATACAGTAGTCAGCAAGGCATACAGTCGTCAGCCAGAGATGCAGTAGTTCTGCATGCATACCGTTGTCAGCCAGGCATACAGTCGTCAGCCAGAGATTGCAGTAGTCAGCAAGCATAAGTTGTCAGCTTGGCATTCAGTCGTCAGCCAGAGATGCAGTAGTCAGCAAAGGCATACCGTAGTCAGCAAAGGCTTACAGTAGTCAGCAAGGCATACTGTAGTCAGCATGGCATACGTAGTCAACATGCATTACAGTCGTCAGCCAGAGATGCAGTGTCAGCAAGGCTTACAGTTGTCAGCAAAGGCTTACAGTCGTCAGCAGAGTGCAGTAGTCAGCAAGGCATACCAGTTGTCAGCCAGGCATAAGTCGTCAGCCAGGATGCTGTAGTCAGCAAGGCATACAGTTGTCAGCAAGGCATTACAGTCGTCAGCAGAGATGCAGTAGTCAGCAAGGCATACAGTGTCAGCCAGGCAAACATTCTTACAATTTCACTGCACTTTAAAACACATCAATGATTTCATTAATTATCTCTGCTCAATAAGCATAATATAATCATTTATATTTCTCTAAACAAGATGAATACCAATTCATTACTTTATGGCTCAAATTATATATAAAGAGCAATAATATAAATATTTAATTTTTAGTAGAATTGTTCAAGCTCTGAAATTATTCCCTGTGATATTTTGCAATATTTGTTCAGTAATTATATTATCATCCATTAATGATAATGCTTTTAAATGGTTACGTTAAAAAGTAGGAAGGAGATTACACAAGGAATATAGGAAAGTGTGTGGGTAAGCGGTTTGTAAAGTGGTGTGTGTAAGCGGATTGTAAGTGGGTGTGTTGTAAGCGGTGTTGGGTAACCGCTTAGTGTAACTGCGGAGTGTAGCGTGAGTATGCTTCCACAATCAACTCACAAGTATGTCAAGAGCCCGAGTCAAGTGAGGTTCCACAACGAGCACATAAGTATGAAAATGAGTGAGAGAAGCTCCAAACGAGCACATAAAGTATGAAAATGTGTTGAGTGAAGCTCCACACGAGCACATAAGTAGAAATGAGTGAGCTCACAACGAGCACATATGTATGAGAATGAGTTGAATGAGGCTCCACAACGAGCACTTATGTATGAGAATGAGATGAGTGAAGCCTCACACTAAAGCAATAAATATAAAGAATGATTTGAGAGAAGCTCCATAAACGAGCACAGTATGAGAATGAGTTGAGAGAAGCTCCCAACGGCACATAAAGTATTGAGAATGAGTTGAGAGGAAAGCTCCACAAACGAGGCACATAAGTATGAAATGAGGTGAAGCTCCACAACGAGCACATATGTATGGAGAATGAGTTGAATGAGGCTCCAAAAAGAGCAATAAGTATGAGAATGAGATGAGTGAAGCTCCACAACGAGCACATATGTATGAGAATGAGTTTGATTGAGGCTCCACAACGAGCACATATATATGAGAATGAGTTGAATGAGGCTCCACAACGCGCACATAAGTATGAGGAATGAGTTGAATGAGGCTCCAAAACGAGCACATAAGTATGAGAATGAGCTTGATGAGCTCCACAAACGCGCACATAAGTATGAGAATGAGTTGAATGAGGCTCCACAACGAGCACATAAAGTATGAGAATGAGTTGAATGAGACTCCACACGAGCACATAAAGTATGAGAATGAGATGAACGAAGGGATCCACATGTAAAACACAAAAATTTATGAGGTCCTTTCCCAATAAAGCTTAGCTGCTGATGGGAGACTATTGTTCCATGAGCATTTTGTTCAAAAGTATTCATATTCCAAGAGCCATTTTTGCTCCAAGAATTTGAAGCTGCCCTTTTTTTTTTTCCGGGGTACCGGTTTTCTTGCATTAGCTTACTGATTGCATTCCACTCCCCAGGACTGGCATTTGTTCCCCATTCTTTATGATAAATCATCAATTTATAGTTCATTGGGAAGAATATATACCAGAGTCGAGCAAATCTGGTTGATGGAAGAAATGAGGTTCGAACCAAGGAAGAGCAGAGTATTTCTTGATTCCTTGGATGAAGAGGCCATGAATAGCATCTAGTACCCACAAGAAAACAGGTCGTGATACCCTAATTGAACAATGGAACCCAATTTACGTTCAAGCATTCCACTCTAACGAACCATGTTCGGGAGGAGAGTGGCAACTCACACACACTCGCACAACACCACGAAACACACACAAACACAACACACGAACACAACAACAAACACACACACGAAAACACAGCGCACACACAGCGCACACACGCGCAACACGCGCACACACACGAGCACACACGCGCACAACACGCGCACACACGCGCACACACGCGCACACACGCGCGCACACGCGCACACCGCCACACACGCGCACCACACGCTCACACACGCGCACACACCCGCGCACTCACGCGCACACACGCGACACACGCGCACACACGCGCACACACGCGCACACACGCGCACACACGCGCACGCCAGGGAGCTATAAATTATTCCTGCAACCACAATTAGGTGAGTTACACACTCACACACACAGGAGGGATGGGAGGAGACATTATACGACATACAAAATACTGCGTGGAATAGACATGGTGGACAGAGCCAAGTTGTTCCAGAGAGAGACACAGAAACAAGGGTCACTCTTGGAGTTGAAGGACTCAGATGGAGTTACAGGGATGTTAGGATGCATTGCTTCAGTCATATAGAGCGGTCATGAAGTGGAACATTCTGGCGAGCGAATGTAGTGGAGGCAGGACCATACATAGCTTTGATGAGGACGGAGGTATGACAATGCTCAGGGAGCAGAGAGAGAGAGAGAGAGAGAGGAGAGAAGAGAGGACCTAGTAGCTATCAGTGAAGAGGCGGGGAACAGGAGCTGAGTCTCGACCCTGCAGTCACAGTTGAGTACACACACACACGCACACACGCACACGCACGCACACGACACGCACACACGCGCACACACGCGACACACACCGCACACCACACGCACACACACGCACACACACGCGCACACACACGCGCGCACACACACACACACACACACACACACACACACACACACACACACACACACACACACACACACACACACACGCGCGCGCGCCACACGCGCGCCAACACACACGCACACACCACGCGCAACACACGCGCACACACGCGCGCACACACGCACACACACACACGCACACACACGCACACATACACACACACACACACACACAACACCTGGCAGGGGCGGGGCAGGAGCTCGGACTCGACCCCCGCACCTCAACTATTTTTTTTTTTGGTGAGTACACACAGTCTCACACACACGTGAACAGCAGGAGGCAGACAAGAATATGATGAGAGTAAACAGTGCGATGGTTGACCACACTGGCTGAAGTGGCATGAAGTGTCCATGCGGGCAGGGCCAAAGTGCTGTTTGTGGGTGATCAATCAAAAGGAAATAGACTGGAAGAACCTGGAGCACATGGGGGCAGAAACGTGAAGGCTAAGAAGAATGGACGTGGTACTGGAAAACTTCATGTACCAACGCGTATGGGACACTACCAGAGAGTGAGAGAGGAGAGAGAGTGGAGAGAGAGAGGAGAGAGGAGATGGAGAGAGAGGAGATGAGAGAGTGAGAGGAGGAGGACGACAGCAAGACTGGATTAGTAGTCACCTTGAGTAGTGAGCAGATATTGGGGACATACATATAAAAAGGCCCGTTGGGGCAGTGACACGTGGTTTTGAGCTTCGGATACATAGTAGAGTTACAAGTGGAGAGGGAAGCAGAAGGACAGAACAAATGAAGAAATTACAAGAGAGGTGACTACACAGGCATTGAGGAATTTCCTCACGGTTTTCATGGGACAGAGAACTGAAGGGATATCAGTACACGAAGATGATGGGAATAATTGGATACAACAATATACAAGGGAAGCTGAGGTAGAGGTTAGTACCAAGGATAACACAATAACGAGATGGCCAGGATGAGCCCTTGGTTCACCAAAGGTGTACAGAGGCCAAAACAAGTGTGCTTGAGAATGAAAAAACGATAGAAGGTAAAAGGAACCCAGGAGAATAAAGAGAGCAGTCATAGAAGCAAAAAGAATATGCCAGGTAAAAAAGGGAGGCCAACGGCAAGATGAAATGGAGTTCATATGTAAAATGGAGAGGGTTTTGCAGATTGTGTTTTCTTGAATACAAAAATGGCTTTGGCACAGTTCCCACACAAGAGGATTATTGCAAAAGTGGAGAACCAGGCAGGTTTAACAGGAGGTGCTGCAATGGATCAGAGAACCTGACAAGGTACACACAACGATCATGGTATTTGACGATGGTCAGGGTTGGGCGCCTGTGACGAGCGGGATCAACGAGGTCAGTCCTAGGTCCGGTGCCGTTTCTGGTACATGTAAAGGACATGACGGAAGGAATAGACCTAAGAAGTGTCCCTGTTTGCAGGATGATGTGAGTTAATGAGAATTTCAATTGGATGAGTACGAAGCAGATCTACGAAGGGATATGACAGGCTGCATGCTGACGATCCATTAAAATGGCTCCTGGAGTTCAACCCCACCATGTGCAAGTCCTGAAGATTGGGGAAGGGCAAATAAGAATGCAGACGGAGTACATTCTAGGGGACAAGTGGGGACTACAAACCTCACTCAGGAAAATAGGTTAGTATAAAACAGAATCTTCCTGAGGCGCACACCACAAATAACTGCTGCAGCATATGAGCGCCTAGAAATGTAAGAATAGGCATTCCGACATCTCAATGAGGAATCGTTCAGGCCCCTGTAAACACGTGTACATCAGGCCTTATTGAGTATACAGAAACTAGTTAGGAACCCACACCTAGCATGTACGTAAGGAAATTAAGAAAGTGAAAAGGTTTGCAACAAGGACTAGTCCCGGAGCTATATGACATGTCCTACAAGGAAAGGTTAAAGAAATCGACCCTGACGACACTGGAGGGACAGGAGGGATAGGGGGGGATATGATAACGACATATAAAATAACTGAGAGGAATCGACAAGGTGGCCAAGACATGTGTTCCAGAGATGGACACAGCAACAAGGAGTCCATTGGAAGTTCAAGTTTCAGGACGAATCACAGAGATATTACGAAGTATTTCTTCAGCTCACAGGTTGTTCTGGAAATGTGGAATAATCTGGAAGGATGTAGTGGAGGCAGGGATCCATACTTATCTTTAAGAGAGGTATGTTAAAGCTCATGGAGCAGAAAGAGTGACTAGTAGCGACTGGAAGAGATGGGGCCAGGAGCAGTGACTCGACTATTGCTGCACAATTAGGTGATTCCAACTAGGTGAGAAAACACAAACAACACACACACACACAACACACCACACCAACGACAGTGGCATGTACATTACACATGAACATGCACAAGTGTACACAGAAAGCACACATACTTAACATGCCTACAACAAATACACAAGAGTACCCAGTTGTAGCAAAGTTTGTGAAGTAGAGGCAAGAGCTAAGACTCGACCTCGGTTAAAATACCATGGCGAGCACAAGAAAGCTAACTACCAGCACGAGTAAATCTACATACCTACAAGTGCAAAAAATCTACAAATACATACACCACACAGTCACGCAGTTGTCCAAACTTTTAAACTTCTAAAAAATCGTACTAAGAAAACAAGAAGACATAGAAAATGGATATGATACCCGGAAGCATAACAATGGTTGATACATTAATCGTGGTGCAGAGAACCCCTTTGACCGATGCCAACTGATCATCAGTAACTGTAAAACTACATGGTGACTGACTGGAGAACCTAGAGAGCTATCGGCAGTGTGACCAGAAATTTGGGGGGGTAAGATACTGGAGGTGGTAATGGAGAACATCAAGAACCAAGATGCTAGAGATACAACCAGAGAGAGAGAGAAAGAGAGAAGAGGGTGAGGCAGCCAAGGCTCGAATATGTATTCACCCTAAGTGGTTCTGAATAGGGGAATATGACATATGTAAAGCGCCTCGCGCTAGTGACCAGTTGCCTTGAGTTTCTATTACCTAGTGAATGTAATAAACAAGGAGAGAAGCAGCTGGGGATGGATATTAGAAGCCAACCTTTCACCGGAAAAAAAAATACACAGCATGAGTCAACAAATGAGTGAGTGCAGAAGAAAAAATAAAAAAAAAAAAAAAAAAAAAAGAGAAAAGTTTAGAGAATAAAGACAGGAATGAGATTATGGTATAAGTAGCTGGAAGTGCAGGGAGGCAGAGGAGGAATTCATACACAGAGCAAAAGAAACAAGGGAGGAAACGGTTTGAACCCATGGTTACCTGGAAGGGTAGAGAGGCCAAATACTAAAGTGTAAGAGCATGGAAAAATATGGGGCAAATAGCTCGAAATGAATATGCATGCGTTAAGAAAAGAGCTCAATGACAATCTGACTGCGCATAGATCGAAAGCCAACCCCCCCCCCCCCCGGATCCAAAGTCTATATAACTACATCAGCAGGAAATAAACAGTAATGCACATGGTAATCAGGCGCAGAATAAAGAGGAATACCAGGATGTCTGTGAGACATCTGGAAGAGGTTCCGGAGGATCTCAAGTGGAGACAGGGAAGGCTACAGTGAACGACGGGAGTGTGTGTACGAATGAGCGTTGGACCACAATGCTTACCATTTGGGTAGGATGTAAGGAAGCTTCTAAGTGAGCCTGATTACCTTGAACGATGTGGGATAGATAATATCTTTCTCTGGGTACGTGAGTGAGGGAGATAGAAACCTATTTGTTACATCTTAGCAATCAATCATCAAGTCTTTCTACACAGAGAACTGCCATAGGGGTGTGGAAGACATCAGATGCAGTCAGTTTTTTAAGAAATGAGACAGACAGCAGCATTTAATAACGATCAGTGTCACTGCCATGGATAGTGGTGTTAGGGAGAATTAATTTATTTTTTCTTCTTTTAGTTTTCGTTCGATTTTGTTTATTTGTCTTTTTTTTTTTGAATAAGCGTCCATTGTCGTTTGATCATAAAACTTTCAGTAAGATCGGCCTACAGATAAATCAATAAAAAACTATGCTATAAAATTTGATTTAGCAGCCTCAACCTCATTACTAGGCTCTGCCGAAAGTGTATTTGGTTTCCCTGCTGAACTAAACCGATTATATCATGAAGTAACAAATATACTGTAAGATACTATTGTCATCCATCAAAAATATATAATGGTATAAGTTTTCGATTTAGTAAATACCTGCCCTTTACTTCTGCCACAAGTGAATAAAAAAATGTGCTAATGCGAAAATATTTTCACATTTTGTAAAACATTCATTGTTGCATGCTTGTTGAAAATTCTTTAAAAAATCGTCCATAAAAATAATGAAGCTAATGAATAAATAGTCAATAACTACATGTCAAGGAAAAAAATCGGCCAAGTATATAATCGGAAGCAAAAGTATTTTTTTTGGGAGAAAAGTCTTGGCATACGAGACGAGTGTTCTTCCTAGTGTATCCCCTATGACGAGTTTTCTATAGTGTTAATGATCAAGAGGAGATGAAACATTATAATCATGAGCGTACACTGCCTTATTCCCTGTCTGGACGGCTCCTCGGAATGTTCATTTTTCATTCAGTTGGCGCGTCTGTATTATGTTGAGGGGTCCATGGTTTGTTTCCCGCAAGAGAAGAAAACATTGGCGTTCGTTGTCCAGTTCCTCATCAATAAAATGGGTATCTGGGAGTTTTAAGTCGACTGGTGGGGTGTCGCATCCCTGGACAAAATTGACCTAATTTGGCCGGAAATGCTCTGCATAACAAAGGACTCTTTCTATATATACCTTGTACATATACATTAGAAAATAAAGGTTTTATTCATTATTATGCTTCTTCACATCTAGTCTGCTAGCTCCTTCCACTTTGTAACTGCCATACAGTGATTTTAATATATTTACAAGGAAACAATACAAAACTTAAAGAACAAATCAGAAAAAACGCAGAAATTTCACTTCGTGTTTTTTTGAGGGGGAATTTTATTTTTTTTTTTTTTTTTTTTTATACTAACTGTGGCGACTATCCCAAGAAATGTTGTAGTGACTATAATTCGTTGTAGAAATAATCCGCTCCTCTCCTTCCCTTCTTCTGTTTTTCCCTTTTTTCTTCTCTTTCCTCTTTCATACAAATACGAGACTTAAACCAAATGTTGCCAGCTTATTGAAGCATGTTTCTGTAGCCTTAACTCCATATTTCGATTTTTTCACCCGCCCGCGCAGGCTCGGGGTTATAACCCCCCTACAAAATTATGGAGAAAATAGTTTGCATGACACGGCTTTGAGATGGTAAATCCTGTCACTCAGATCTCTGGAATTCTACGAGAAGGTAACAGAAGTAAAACAGAAGTGAGAGGGATAGGTAGCTTGCACATTTTTGGACTGAATGAAGGCTTTTAAGTAAGCGGGTTTATTTAGGTATACACAAATACAGTTACATAGATTTCATACATAGGGCAGCATTTATTAGAGAACCTAGGATAACCCAAAAGTCCGAGTGATTATATTTCCATTGGGGTCCTTTTATTACTTATTATTATACTGTAAAGGAGATATATGTACTGCATTAAGGTAAACTTAGGTACAGAGGACCTCTCACGTCACGACCATAAACTCGTTTTCCAAATCTCTGCGTCCTGACCTCAAACCTAATTTCCCCATTCGATTGTATGTAAATGCGATTAATCCGTTCCAGACCCCTACGAACTGTATGTAAATAATGATTTTAACCACAAAAATAGTTAATTATACCATAGAATGCACAGTGTAGTAGTAGTAATTACAAGAAGTCAGAAAAAATGGCACGTGCGAGGTTCACTGTATTTATATTTACATGTGTGTTAGCTAGAAAATATAAAAAAATAATTTTCCTCCTTTTCTGTTGCTACATTCATTAGGCACCTTTTGGCTCTCTTCTTGAACTGGTTTATATTATGACTGGCTTTGACATGTGCAGGCAGTCTGTTCCATTCCTTTATTGCTGTACAATAAAAGGTGTTTGAAGCCTGGCTACTTTGTAGTACCCACTGACTGTGGGTACTACAAAGTTGTGCTCTCTCCCCATTAAAGTCAGTTCCGGATCAGCGGGCTGTGGCTCGTATGTGGTTTTGCGGTTGCTGCCGCAGCAAACGCCTGTTTGATCAGGCTCTGATCCACCAGGAGGCCTTGTCTCTGACCGGGCCGCGGGGGCGTGTCCCCGGGAACTCGCTCCAGGTAACTCTCTCTACAGGTAATACAATGATTGCTTTGGTTCCCAACCTTGACAAAATTGACAGCAAGATATTCCGGGACACTGTGAGCAATTTTTATAAAACTTGATGTAACTTCAGTTGTGTTACTCTTGTCTCTCAGTATTCAGCATATCCAGTTGCTGTTAAATTCATCATGGCCTACCTTGGACCAGGTCAGGTTGAATCTTACATTTTGTTCAGGGTGATTTGTAGTCTATCTTCATTTTTTTTTTTTTGTCAAGGAGACAGGTACCATTGAAGGACTAAGCGTAGGCTATATGACATTGTATAAGGAGTAGAACATTTAGGGTTCTAGCGAGCTCAGTAGGTAGACACTGTGCTAGTCTCTAGAGGTACTTCAGTCTGGCATTCGCTTTCTTTACTACACTGTTCCCTATCATTCTCCTGAACATGCTTCAGCAAAGGGGATTCCCAGATATTTTCACTGAGGAAATGAATTGATGGGTTCCTATTGCACCGGGACATTAAAATAATTTACCCTCCTCAGTTTATGTTTCGTGTCAAAGAGTATGGCTTCCGTTATCGGGAGGTGAACGATATTTGGGTGTGTCTACTAACCCATTTGTTGCAAGGGACCATGTCCAATGTTATTACATTAGCTATATCTTGTGTGTCTTTACCTGACACTAACAGAGAACTGTCATCTTCATACTGTAGGAGTTTGCACTTGACTCTGACGGCATGTCGTTTACATAAGGGACCAGAATGCTACCATGGGAAACCCCACATGCTATCAGCAGGGATTCTGATTCTGTTTTGCTGATTTTGACAATTTGTTTCCTGTTGCTAAGGTAGGGCTTAAACCAGTCTACGGAACCTATGCCGATAGGTGTGTAACAAAGTCATACACAAGACTGGTACAAAAAGCTAGAGAAAAAGGGAAGAATAACAGGGAAGTACTGCAATGGATCAAGGCATACCTGACAGGAAGGAAACAACAAGTGATTGTCCACGAAGAGGTTTCGAAATGGGTACATGTAGCAAAGGGCTCAACAAAGGTCAGTACTAAGGCTGGCACTATTTCTTGTATACATGAATGACATGACAGAAGGAATATCAGGGGAATCTTGTTTGCAGAGGATTGAACAAATGAGTAAAATACAACAGACCTAGACCAGGAATGGCTGCAAATCGATCTGGACAGACTATAGGTCTCGTCTGACAAGTGGCTAATACAAAGTTTTGAAGTTTGGAGAACAAAGAAAACCGCAGACAAAGTACAGGCTCCAAGGGCAAAGACTGTAAACCTCACTCAAGGAGAAGGACCTTGGGGCGAGTACTGTACAGAGCATATTCGTCTGAGGAGCACATTAACCAAATAATTGCTGTAGCAAATGCATTCACTACACAGTTAACTGCATACATCAGGCTGATATTGGTGTATTCAGCACCATATGGAATCCACACATGGTCAAACATGTCAAGAAATCGGAGAAAGTGTAGAGGTATCAACAAAACTAGTCCCAGAGCTAAGGGGTCGTGGAGAAAATTCACCAGTAAGGGGTATCTCTCAGCCTTAAGCCCTCTCTCAGCCCTCTGAGGGGATTACCCCTCTCGGAAAAGGACTAGTGGACTACGACTTCCTCCCACAACAGCTTTAGAGACACTTGTATGTACCAAGCACCATGCACGTCTCTTTCTCGTTGCTAGAATTTCTGAGCAACTGCACAGTGAGGGGTTAAAACTAAAGTAATAACACTTTCCCCATAACAGGAAAATCACGTCGAAACCTGTGCCTTACTTTGTGTACAAGTCCGGGGCATTATAACTATTAGCACATTGCTAAACAACAAGGAAACAGCCCTGTGTTAATTCTTGTTGCAATATGTAGCAATGAAAGTATTTAAAGCTGATCTCAGCATTCCCTTTGTGCATAGGAGGAAATACAGGGAAGCCTGCTGGGTAGCAGCTAGATTGACTTCAGGACTCAAAGCGTATATACGTCAAAAAATTTCCCAATGAGACCAAAGACAATAGTGAATTTGTGGGGTAGACACTGAAATACTATCAATCTCCATTAGGAAGTTTAACTAGCATTAAACCAAGCAAACACAAGTGAAGTGACGTGCGGTATAAATAACCATAAAGCGTAAATGTGTGTTTTGCAATATGCAAACAAAGAGACAAAATATATCCCTACTGTGAATAACGAATGGTGTCAAAGTGACTTTGATACATACGAGTGGATAACTGGGACAAATTCTATGGCAAACGTGATATGTATGCAAGGGAAGGGGTTCATCTCTCTGGGGCTGGAGTGGTTGCATCAGCCAGTTCGATTGAGGGGGTCATTGATGACTTGTCTAGGACTTTAAACTGATAGATTATAGAGGTATTGGTGTTTGTGGGAAACAGTCAAGCTGCAGTACAAGGTTTGAAAATGGCAGATATTTCCAGAATACCCCAGGGATATATTTAAAAGGCAATATTCAAAATAGAGTTGCTAGTAAAGAAAAAGCAATTGCTCAACAAAGATGGTAGATGGCAAGGAGTGATTACCTCTCTTAAGGTTTACCATACAAATAGTAGGAGTCTTAGAAGCAAGATGGATGAGCTAAGATTACTTGCAAGAGCAGGTAATGTAGATATTATTGCTATAACGGAGACCTGGTTCAACTTGAAAGATAGAAAAATGCCTTCTGAATGCAACATACAGGGTTATAAACTATTCCACAATGATAAGGTCAACATGCAGGGTGGCGGAGTGGCGATGTATGACCGAGATAATTTAAACTGTTGTGTTAAACAAGATATAAGATTAGAAGGATAGGACACAGAATCTGTTTGGCTACAGTTTCTCGAAGGTCGTGAAAAATTAATTTTGAGTGTGATTTATAGGCCCCCAAACCTTGACAGGGCGTGCAGAAGACTGCTATGGGACGAAATTCATAAGGCGTATTGATATGAGAATGTTGTGTTAATGGGAGATTTTAATTTTAGACAAACTGATTGGAACAATGTGACAGGAAATTTTGAGTTTAGTGACTTTCTTGATACGATTCAGGATTACTTTTATAACAGATTGTGAGAGAACCAACTTAGGGAAACAACCTACTTGACTTGGTTCTTCCCAACAAAGAATCACTATTTGATAATCTTGAGGTTAATGACAAGCTAAGGGAAATCGATCACAAATCACTTAGTTTCAATGTATCATGGAATTACAGATAACTGCAATCAAGACTAGCTTGTGCTGTTGGGTCTGGTGCCGTGCTCCTTCCTTGAGTGGAGGTGACCAGACTGGGTGGATCATTGGGTTAATCCGGGGGGGGGGGACATGGACCTGCTCCGCATGGGTCAGTAGGTCTGTTGCAGTGTTCCTTCTTTCTTATGTTCTTAAGTGTTTGTCTCAGATTTCCACTTGGTTGACTTCACCGGACTGAGAAATTCTCTGGGAGGGCTAAATTGAGATGACCTTACTATGGGTCAAGTAGGTGGGTTTGGTTGACAATATGACATGTTTTCGAGCATAGTCCTACCTGCCCAGACAACTTTTGTTGCAAGTAGGGAAATTAGATCTACCAAAAATGATCCCAGATGGATAAACAATAGATTAAAGCATCTCATTAGTCAAAAGACACACACTCATAGGCGTATCAAAAGAGGGGAAGAGAAGTTATATAATCAATATATTCAATTAGAGAGAGAAATAAAAAATGAAATAAGAAAGCAAAAAAAAGATTATGAGGCTAAAGTCACAAGGGATTCGAAGAGTAACCCAAAAGGATTCTTTCAGGTATACAGAAGTAAGATTAGGGACAAGATAAACCCACTTAAGAGTAACTCAAATCACATCACTGACAGTGATAAGGATGTGTATGAAATTTTCAAAACCTACTTCCTCTCAGTTTTTACTCAGGAAGATACTCGCAAAATTTCAGAAATAATAAATTACGTAGAACAGGACGATAATAAACTATGCACGATTGCGATAACTAGTGATATGGTCCTCAGACAAATAGAGAAATTAAAACCTAACAAATCCCCAGTCCCTGATGAACTGTTTGCAAGGGTTTTAAAGGAATGTAAAGAGGAACTAAGCATACTTTCAGCTAATCTTTACAATATATCACTTCAAACTGGCATAGTGCCAGACAAGTGGAAAATGGCTAATGTAATACCTATTTACAAGGCAGGTGACAGATCCCTAGCTTCGAACTATAGACCAATAAGCCTTACCTCCATAGTGGGAAAATTTTATCATCAGAAATTACCGAGGCAATTCGTAGCCATCTTGAAAGGCATAAATTGATTAATTAATCTCAGCACAGTTTTACCAAGGGGCGTTCCTGTCTTACGAATTTACTAGCTTTTTTCACTAAGGTATTTGAGGAGGTAGATCATGGTATTGTATATGATATTGTGTATATAGACTTCAGTAAAGCTTTCGATAGAGTTCCACATCAGAGGTTGAGGAAACTTAAGGCACACGGAATAGGAGAATTTTTTTTCCTGGGTATGGGCCCATGGTTGACAAATAGGCAGCAGCAGAGAGTTTGCATAAATAGGAAAAAAATCAGAATGGAGGCACGTCACAAGCGGTGTTCCACAGGGGTCAGTGTTGAGCCTCTTGTTATTCACAATTTACATAAACGACATAGATAAGGGAATAAATAGCGATGATTTGAATAGACTGATGCAGTGGTCGGAGAAGTGGCAGATGCAGTTTAATATAGACAAATGCAAAGTTCTAAATGTTTGACAGGACAATTACCATGCCACATATAAACTAAATAATGTAGCTCTTTATATACTGACTGCGAAAAGGATCTAGGAGTTCTGGTTAGCAGTAATCTGAGACCAAGACAACAGTGCATAAGTGTTCATAATAAAGCTAACAGAATCCTTGGCTTCATATCAAGAAGTACAAATAATAGGAATCCTCAGGTTGTTCTTCAACTCTATATCTTTGGTTAGGCCTCATTTAGACTATGCTGCACCGTTCTGGTCACTGTATTACAGAATGGATATAATTGCATTGGAAAACATACAAAGGAGGATGAAAAAGCTGATCCTATGTATCAGAAATCTTCCCTATGAGGACAGACTGAGGGGCCCTGAATCTGCACTCTCTAGAAAGGCGTAGAATTAGGGGGGATTTTATTGAGGTGTATAAATGGAAAACAGGAATTAATAAAGGATATGTAAATAGCGTGCTAAAAATATCTAGCCTAGACAGGACACGCAACAATGGATTTAAGTTTGAAAAATTCAGATTCAGGAAGAATATAGGAAAGCACTGGTTTGGTAATAGAGTTGTGGATGAGTGGAACAAGCTCACGAGTACCGTTATAGAAGCTACGATGTTGTGTAGTTTTGAAAATAGGTTAGATAAATACATGAGTGGGTGTGGGTGGGTGTAAGTTGGACCTGACTAGCTTGTGCTAGTAGATCAGGTGCCGTGCTCCTTCCTTAGTGAATGGGACCTGACCTGACTACCTTAAGGCATTGGCTTAAGCCGGTGAGTGAATTGGGCCTTGTCTCCCCGGTTACATGGTTTCATGCATGGAAGGAGTGTGCATCATTGCATAGCCACCTTTCACCCTGCACACTGACAGCTCCCTACACTACCTTTTACCTTAAATCCGCTTTCGATGTAGCCAACTGACATGTAATCATTAGTGAACTTGCCAGAATGGATGTTGGAGGATGGCTTCTCCGCTGGATTAAAGGCTACCTGTCCAACAGAAAATCGTCTGTGTTGTTCCAGGGACACAGAAGTGTAACTGAAAACTTTGAATTAGGAACCCCACAGGGGTGTGCTCATCCCACACTATTAAAATTTTTTAAAAAATGCATTACTTAATTTTAAAGCCCCATCTTTAAATGTGTTTATTTTTGCTGATGATTTTAATGATTCCCACCCCGGTTTCCCCAAACACCCAAAACTTTCTTAATCATGTACTACCCCTCGGGGTCAGGCCCTTTGGGGTTAAATAATCTCTCTGATAAAACAAAGATACCCCAATAGGCGTCCCCCTCGACAGAGAGGCACATTTTCGCCAGATCCAATTGCATAAGGGTTTCTTCTAAAAATTAGTAACAAAAAAGGGAATCTGGGGCTTTTGGGGTTTCCCACATTTTGGCCCTGTTGTAAAAAGGTTTGCCCGCCAATCCCAAAGAAAACAAAAGACACTTAGAGTTGTGGCGGGGTTTCACCCCAGGTATGGTGCTAATTTTAAAAATTGGGGGAAAATGATGTATTGTTTTATATTAGATCATTGGTTTTTTAGCTCCCCTTTTTACTTCCCTCTTGTGTTAAACTCGAAGCTTGGAGGGCTGGAAAAACTGAAAAACGAAGAAATTTGGGATCTTTTTTGGGATGCCCCGAACTGAAAAAATTTTTAAAATATGCAAAAAGAACTTGATTTTTTAAAAGCATCAGAAATGTGTTAGGGGAAAAAAATTACCAAATTGGGGTTAATTTGCTCAGGCAACCCCATTAAAAAACCCTGCACGGGAAGCCCTCCAAACTTTCCCTAGCACTGGGAACACTCCCCAGATGGATCAAAAAAAACGGGAAACCCCGCCCCACCGCATGAAAAATTTTACATGTTCTTTGTAATTTAAGGAAACGCGGCACTTCCCGGGCCCCAGGGGAATATTCCCCCTTTCCCAAATTTAAACCATTCCCCCTTTTTCCCCCCAAATTACTTTTTTAAATCAAAACCAAACTTCCCCTTTAAAGCAAACATGATCCTTAAACTGTTTTTATACTTAGCACCCCAGACACACTCTCAAAAATTATTTACGGATGGTTCTGTTCCCCAACCACTGGTGCACCCTGGTAGTGCTTTTTTTGCGTAAGAGGGGTTTGGCTCCTTAAAAAAAATTGGAGCACCACAAAAATTGGGCCCTCTACCGTTCGACAGCTTTTTTGCCATACTCCTTGCCTAAAAATGCATCTATTATCTAAAAATGACATTTTAATTGAAACTGATTTTTTTTCATCCTTAAATCTCTAAACTCATAAAGCAAAAAATTGTGGCATGCTTGTGTCAGAAGCCAGACCGGTATGGTAAATTGGGGAAACGGGTGGGGCCCAAGGCACATGCTGTGGTTTTTCCACTCACTTTGGGTTTTCAATGAATGATGAAACTGAAAAATTTTAGCTAAGCTGTATGCTTTAAAAGGGGGAGTAATTGAACTTAAAAATGGTATAAAACCGACAGGTTGTTAGGTAAGACACATATCCCAACATTGGGAAATTTTTAAATTTCGAAACTTTTCGCCTACCCCGTGGGCCTCTTCAGTCGAGAAACAGAAAATTTGTTTGAAGCAGAAGCAAATGAAAATCAGGCCTTCCCCTTAAATTTTTGGGAGGTGGTAAACCCTCGCCCTGGAGAAGAGCATTTTTTCTTTCTGACTGGGGGCCCGACCCCTCAAAACTTTGGGGGTGAGGGGCTAAATTACATCGCCCTTCTGTTCATCAACTTTTCTGTACTCGACTGAAGAACCTACTGTTGGGCAAAAACGTTTCGAAAAAAAGATCCCTAACTGTTGCATATGTGCAAACCTAAACAAAGGGAGGTTAGATTACTTTTCTTTGGGGCCTTGCCCCACGAGTATTTTGGAGAACAAAAATACAAAAAGAATTTAAACCCTGAATTTTATTGACTTAAGACTCGGGGAGACTGACCCCAGTGATTCCATCTATCATCATTCTTTCATGGGGAAAGACCCACATGTCTTGGTAAACCAACAAAAAAAGGGCAAAATTTTGGGTTTGCCCCAACCCCCCGGGGCCCCGGGCGGGGGGTTAAAATTTATCTTTGGCTTTTAAATCACCACCCCCGGGAAGTGGGGGGGGGGAAAACCAAACGAAATGAAAAACTTTGCCAGAGGGACTATTGTCACACCCTGCGTCATTATTTACTGGGGGGGGCGTTTAAAATTAATAAATTTTAGAACAACTCACTCAGAAATTTCAAAAAATTGGCAAAGTATTTTTATCCACAGTAGTATACTCCAGACCTTTCTGGAAATCCCCTGCTTTGCTAGCTGTAAATAAAGCAAAATTCATTTGTGCGTGTTCCCCAGTTTACTCCCCTATTGGGGTTGGGGGGGTCGACCCCGAGTCCGGGCCCTCCGCCTTTTTCACTGACCTACTGGGTTCATCTCCCTGAACCTTTGGCTTTAAAAACCTCTGCTTAATCTATTAGGGACCTGCCCCCACTAAAATCGCTTCCCAAACTATTCCCTTACTAAACTATTTGGGGCTGAAAAAAATATTTCCTAACATCCCTGTGTTTCCCATCGGGGTCTTAATTTCCCAAAATGTGCCCCCCTTGTTCCTGTGCCCAATCTCGGGAACACCTTTTCCCCAAAACTCGGGAACATCCGTCTTTGTCCCCCTTTGCCAATTCCTTCAGTATTTTTTATGTCTTTATCATGTCCCCCCATTCCCCCTTTTTTCCCCAGTGCCCGTCGGGTTTGTTTTCCCCTTAACCTCCTCGTAGGACATACCCTTAGTCGGGACTAGTCTTGTTAAAAATTTTTGCACTTTCTCTATTTTTTTTACGGGGCTTTTTTTGGTTGGGGTTTCCCAAACCCTGGTCCCGCATACTCCAATAGGGGCCCCTAACGAACACAGGGGTAAGGGCCCCTGAACGATTCCTTTTTAAGAGGGCGGAAGCTTTTCTGAGGTTTGCTAGGCGCCCTTAGGGCTGCAGCAGTTATTTGGTTGATTTGTCTTAAGGAGATGTCCCTGGTGTTATACCCCCCCAAGATTTTTTCCTTGAGTGAGGTTTGAAAGTTCGGGCCCCTAGACTGTTCCGTCGGGGGCTTTTTTCCCCTTCCCCAAAACTTCATCCTTTGCATTTGGGGATTGCCCTCCGGGACCCCAATTGCTGGCCCATCTGCAGCCTGCCCCAGACCCCTTTTTTTAATTCTGCCTGGTCTTCGATCGATTTAAAACTTCTCATCAACTTACGTAATCGGGAAAACGGGGACACTCGGGAAAATTTTTTCCTTCCCGTCATGTCTTTCCAAAAATTTCCCAAAAACCCAGCCTGGTCCTGGGACGGGACCCCTGGGGGACCCCCCCTGGCCCCACAGGTGCCCACTCTGACCCCTCGCCACTTACCGGGGAACTCCTGCTTTTTCCTAAAAAGGGTTTTCCCGGATCCATTGTAGGGGCCTTCCCTTTTACCCCTGTTTGGCCTCCATTTTTGCCCCAACTCTTGTGGGAAAACTGGTCAAACGCCTTCTTGAAGTCCAAAAATAGCAACCCCAACCCACCCCTCTCTCTCTTGTTTTTAATCGGTCACCTTGTCTTTAGAACCCATTTTTTTGTGACACGGGATTTCCCACCCCAAAAAACCATGTTGGGCGTTGATGTATTTTCCCTTTTCTGGGTTTTTTTCCAACCACTCTTCCCTGTAATCTTCTCCTTTGTTTTTTGCATATTTGTCCAGGGTCAATGACATTTGGCCTTATTTTAAATGTTTTCATGTCTGTCTTTTTTTTTAAAAGATTGGGACAAACTTTTGCTGTTTTTCCC
The DNA here is from genome assembly GCF_026875155.1 of Cherax quadricarinatus. NCBI lineage: Eukaryota > Metazoa > Arthropoda > Malacostraca > Decapoda > Parastacidae > Cherax > Cherax quadricarinatus. The sequence goes on from NC_069403.1 coordinate 92,741,978, forward strand.
AAATGCCCGGGCAATCCCCTTTTTCGATGGATGTTTGAATTTTGGGTTTTGTGTTTTATTGTTTTGGTTTTTGGGTGGTGTGTGTGTGTGGGGTTTTTGGGTGTGTGGTGTGTGTGTGTGGGTGTGGTGTTGGGGTGTGTGTGTGGGGTGTGTGTGATTTCACCTGGGTTGAGATTGCGGGGGGTAAAGTCCAACTCCTGGGTGTGGTGTTGTTGTGTTGTGGTGGGGTTGTGTGTTGTGGTGTGTGTGTGTTGTGTGTCTCACCTATTTTTTACTCCCTATTTGGGGTTTTTGCGGGGGTCGAGCCCCTAGCCCCGGGCCCCCGCCCTTCCCCCGGTTGCCAAACCCTCTTCTCCCCCGCTCCATAAACTTTACCCAAACCCTCGTTTAAAACTGTTTTTGGGGTTCCTGCCCCCAAAAAAAGCATTTTCTGGGCTTTTCCCACTGCCTTAAACTTTATAATGAAGAAATACTTCCTACATTTTTTTTTTCCGGGATAAATTTGGGGTTTTAAAACTTCCAATTGTGGCCTTTGTTTCTGTGTCCCCCCCCTTGAACATCCTGTCCTTGTCCCCCCTTTCTACCCCACGCAGTTTTTTTATATGTCGTTTTCATGTTCCCCGGGCCCCTTTCCTGTCCCCCATGTCGTCGGGCCAAATTTCCCCTTTAAATCTTTCTTCATGGGACACCCCCCTTAGCTCGGGAACAAACCTTTTTGAAAACCCTTTTGGACTTTCCCCTAGTTTCTTGACTTTGTTTTTATCAAGGGGGGTTCCCAAAAAGGGTGCTGCATACTCCAGTATGGGCCTGCATACACGGTTGTACATTTTCTTAAATGTTTCCCTTTTACTAGGTTTCGGAATGCTGTTCTCGGTTTGCCAGGCCCCCAATATGCGGCGCATTTATCTGATTGATGTGTGTTTCCCGGAGACATGCTCGGTGTTATACTCCCCCCAAGACTTTCTCCTTGGGGGGGTTTCCCAGTTTTTGGCCCCCTACCCCTAACTCGGCCCTGGGGTTTCCCTGTCCCCTTTCCCCCTATCTTCTTACTTTGCTTTTGGCAGGTTTTAAATTCGAGAACCATTTGCGGGCCCGGGTGTCCAGTTGTCCGGTTCCTTTAAAGTCCCTGCCGGTCCTCATCATTTTTAATTTCCTCATTTTTTCACACCCTTCTGAAAACGGGAAAAATTTTCGGCCCAAAACCCTTCCGTCAGGGTCGTTCACAATACCAAAAAAAAGGGCACGGGTTAGGGCCCCTGGGGGCCCCCCGCTCGTCACGGGTTCCCCAAACTTGAACATCTTTACTACCATGATCGTTTTTTGCCCCCTGTCAGGTATTCTCGGGTCCATTGCATGCCCTTTCTTTTTAATGCGCCTAAATTGCTCTTTTTTGCACTAATCTTTGTGGGAACTTTTGTAAAGGCCCTTTTTGCGCCCAAAAGAGGCAATCAACCCACCCCTCTCTCTTTTGGTCTTATTTCTGTTTTTTTATCATAAAACTCCAAAAAGGTTTGTGACTAAAAGGATTTGCCTTCCGTGAATCCGTGGGGTTTGGGCATTTATACTCCTTCCTTTCCAGGTGCTCCCCCACTCCCCTTTCCCGGAAAATTTTTCCCCCCAAAAATTTTTGCATACTAACAGGGTTCAATGACACAGGTTAAATTTGGGTTGCCTTTTTTTCTGTCTTTTTTTTGAAAGGGAACTACATTTGTGTCTTCCAACCTCAGGTAGTTGCCCAGTTTCCAAATTTTTGAAGATTGTGGTAAGTGGTTTGCACAACAATCTGCTCCCTCTCAAAAGGACCCGGGGGATTTTGCCCGGGTCCCATTGCCTTTGGGTATCGATGCCCCTTTAGCATTTTCTTCACCCCCTCCTCATCTGTATGATGTCGCCCAAAACACTTTTGGTGTATTCCTTGTTGGGGCCCCCATTGGTCTGTCCCCCGGAGCCCCCCCTGTCTTACTTTAAATATTTCCCTTTAAAATCTCGTTTGGGAGCTCCCCCACAAAACCTTTTGATCGTTTTTTGTGAGTTCCCCACCTTTTTTCCCCTCAGCCTTATCCCCTGGTCCTTGACTTTGTTTTTCTTCCAAATGGGCTATCCACATTTGGGGTTTCAATTTAAATTTTGGGATCCCACGTTTTAAATACTGCCCTCGGGGCCCTCCTCCTTATCTGGCATATCTTTCGGCCTTCTACAATCCCTTTGGGTTTTCCGGGGCCCTTTATGCCCCCGGCCCTTTTTTCCATTCTCTTTGGGCATTTTGCTTTGCCTCCCCACCTTCGGGAAACCCAAAGGGCCCTCTCTTGGCTTCCTAATATTTCTGCCCCCTTTGGGGAAAAAAAATTTCCCCCTCTGCCTCCTTGCACTTTGTTCCCAACTATTCCATTCATCTCTTTTATTTGTTTTTCCTACCTTTTCTCTGCCCACGAACCCCTGCGGGAATTTTCTCATCCTGTGAGTCCCCCCTTTTAAGTTTGGGGCCTTTCCCCCCTTCAGTTCCGTTACCTTTTTCCCTTTCAACTCAAACTATAAACTCAAAACTCAAAACAATGATCGCAAAGTTTCCCGGGGGCCTCTCGTAAGTGAGGTCCCCGATGTCTAACTCTCGGGGGTGAACAAAAGGGAACCCAAAGTTTTCCCGGGGCTCATCCCCCCCTCTCTTCTGGTTGGGCCCCCACATTTTGAGCTTTTGAGGTTTTCAAGACCCAATCCATCATTTTTGCTCCCCATGTTTCACCCCCATGTGGCTCCAGGTTTTTCCCAGCCCGATCTCCCGGGGGTTTGAAATGGGCCCATTCCCCTTAAACCTTTGCTTGCTGGGATGAGCTTTTTTGCCCCTCAGCCAGGTGTCCCCCCATCACCCTTTGTTTTTTCGTACTCCTCTTTTGGCCTCCTGCAGTTCTGTGGGGGGGTTAAATACATCACTCCAAGACTTTTTGTTTTCCCCGGGCTGAATTTTCCTAAAAATGTAGTCCTTTCTCCAATCATGTCCATGCCTTCCAAATTTTCCCCAAATCCCCTTTTGGGGTTTTATGAGCAGGGGCAACCCCCCCTCCCCCCCTTTCTCCCTTTTACTTTTCCCCAGGATTGATATCCTGTTTGGGGAAAATTTTTGGTTGGGTTTAACTCAGCGAGTTTTTTTTTTTGTGGGCTGCTATGATGTTTTGGGGATTTTTCACTGATTTTTTTCATTCCACCCTCCTTTTTTATTCATTATCCATCCGATTTTGTACCAAACCTTTTTGTTTCTTTTTTTCCCTTGTGGTCATGCAAGTATTTTTGGGGGTTTGGGGGGGGGAGAGCCCTTGGGGGGGGCCCCCCTTGGGGGTGGGGTTTTTAGGGGGGGTTGTGTTGATGGGGGGGGGGTTTAGAATGCCCATAAGGGACGCTGTTTGGGGAGGTTTTTTGATATGGGGGGTTTGGGGGCAGAGGGGAAAAGTGGTTGGGGTTTGGGGTATAGGTTGCCAGTTGCGTTTGGGGGTGTCGCGGGTGGGGGCCTTTTTGGGGGGAATTCGTGGGGGGTGTTTTTCCCTTCCTCCTTTTCTGGGCCGGGTCTTTTCATTGCTTCTCGTTCCCCCTTGCGTTTTCTGTACCCCTCTTTAGTTTTAGTCCTTTTTTGTGTTTTTGTCGCGGTTTGAGGTATACTCTCTGGTACCACCTTTGTCTCTAGTCTTGCTTTCTCTTGCGAATCCCGTTTGAACTGATTTTTTTCTTGAAAATTACCGACAGGCCGTTTCCTTCCACCCCCCGCAAAACCAAACCCCAAATTTTCTGAAAATTTTCACCTGGGGCAAAATTGCCCCCCCCCCTTTGTTTTCTGATCCTTAAAACATTTTTTCTCTCCTGTTTTTTTTCTTTTTAAAGTTGGCCCCCTTTGGGTTTTTGGAGCCCCTACACAAAAAAATGACCCGCCCTTTTCCCCCTCCCCCTTAGTCTCCTTTTTGCTTCCCTGAGGGATTTTGTTTCCTTCCAATTGGGCATGTTTCTTCCTTTAGTTCCCCGTCATATCTGAAACATCTATTTTTAGTGGGGGCTGTCTTTTTCCCGGCCCCTGTCCCTTATACTGAGTTGGCTGTTAGAACCTCTGCATATAAAAAACCTTCATTTTCTTTGGAAAGGGCGCTTTGATCTTAGTGTGCTTTACGTTTTTTTTCCCCGGGCCCCCCGTTTTTTCTGATAGGTCCTTCGTGTAGGCCCTGTCTCCTTTTTGCTTACCATCCCCCCTTTTTGCGCCTTTCCTGAATTTCCCTTTATTTTTTCAGACCTGTCGTTTGGGTCTCATGGGGCCCGTCCCTCTTTTTCCCCGGGCCCCCGTGGGGCTGATAGGGCCCCTTTCCGTACGGGGATGTCTCCCTTTTTGCTTTCCACCCCCTTTTCTGCGCCTGACTTTGAATTTCCTGGTTTTCACGTCTGAAATTTTTCATTTTTCTCTCTAATCTGTTTTTTGGGTTTGCAGTTTTTCTTTTTAAGCACTTTAAACCTTTGTTCTGCTGCTAAGGCCTGTACTTCCCCCTTCCTGCCCCCTCCAGCATCCGCTCCCCCATTTTCTTACCAAACTCTACTATTTTTCCTTCCCCACTCTTCCCCCCTTTTTTGGGGTCTTAACTCCCCATCCTTTTCCCCCCTGGGTTTTTTTACCCGATCTCTGGTTTTTCCCTCCTCTAAGGCCACCCATATTTTTTTTTTTTTTTTTTTTTTTTTTTTTTTTTTTTTTTTTCCGCGACGAAGGCAAAAGGAGGGGGGGGGGAGAAAGGGGAAGGGGAGAGGGGAGAGAAAGGGTAGAAAGAGGGAGAGAGAGGAGAAAAGGGAAAAAAAGAAAGAGGGGGGAGGGGGAGAGAGTATAGGGGGGAGGGAAAAAAGACCCAAGGGGGGAGAGAGAATTTTTGAGGGGGGGGGAAAAATTTTAGAGAGGGGGGAGAAAGAGAGGGGGAGGGGGAGGGAGAGAAAGAGAGAGGGAGAAAGGAGGGGCCCAAGGGGAAAAAAGGGTTTTTAGAGAGAGAAATGGAGAGTGGAGAGAGGGGCCCAGAGAGAAGGGGGAAAGGGGGGTGAAGAAATTGGGGTTTTGGGAGTGGGGGGAGAGAGGGAAAGAGAGAGGGAGAGAGAGTGGAAGGAAGAGGGGGAGAGAGAAAAGGGGGAGAGGAGGGAGAGAGAGAGGGAGAGAGAGAGGGAGAGAGAGAGGGGAGAGAGGGGAGGGAGAGATAGGAAGGGGAGAGAGGGGGAGGGGGGAGGGAGAGGGGAGGGGGGGAGAGGGGAGAAGAGAGGGGGGGGGAAGAGGGAAAAGGGGGAAGAGGGAAAAGGGGGAGGGAGAGAGAGAGGAGAGAGAGGGGGAAAAGCGGGGGGGGGGAAAAGGGAGGGGAGAGGGAGAGAAGAGGGGGAGAGGGGAAGTGGGGTTTTAGAGAAGAGGGAGAGTGAGGAGAGAGAGAGGGAGGAAGGGGGAAAAGAAGAGAGGGGGAAGGGGGGAAGAGAAAAGGGAGAGAGAGAGGGGGAGAGAGAGGGGGAAAGAGAAGAGAAGAGGGGGGAAAGGGGGAGAAGGGGGGAAAGAGAGGGGGGAGAAGGGGAGAGGAGAGGGAAAGGGGGAGAGAGAAGAAAAGGGGGAAAAGGAAAGGGGAAGAGAAGGGGAAGGGGAAGAGGGGAAATTGGGGAGGGGAGAGAGGGGAAAAGAGAGGGGAGAGAGGGAAGGGGGTGGGGGGGAGGAGGAAAGGGGAAGGGGGAAAGAGGGGGGAAATGGGGGGAGGGTTAGGGGGGAGAAGGGGGGGGGGAGGGGGGGAAGGGGGGGAGTGGGGGGAGAGAGAGAAAGGGGGGGAGAGAGGGGGAGAGAGAAGGGATGAGGCGAGGGGAGAGAGGGAGAGAGAGGGGAAAAGGAAAGAAGGGAAAAGAGAAGGAGAAGAGAGAGGGGAGCAAAAAGAGAGGGAGAAGGGAGGGGGGAGAGAGAGGGAGGAAGGGGGAAAAGAGAGAAAAGGGAAAAGAGAGAGAGAGAGAGGGGGAAGAGAGAGAGAGAGAGAGAGAGAGAGAAAAGAGAGAGAAGCGGGGAGGGGGAGAGAGAAGTAGGGGGTTTCAAAATCCTGTACAGGCAAATACGCTCACACCCTTTAGTAGCCCCCACTTTCTTTGGGTTTTCCCGCCCCCCTCTCATCGCGACTGCTTGACAGAGTAGAGAACGGCAAGACGCTCCTCTCGCCTGGGGCCCATCCTGGGTAGAATTTTGTATTTAGCAGAGCCTTTAACATAGGGGGATTTTGGGGGGCCTTTTTTTTTAATTTTACTAAAGGGCCAATTTTTGTCCAAAAAACCACACTTTGGGTCCCCTTCGAGGGGCAGCTTTAAAAAAAGCTTTATTCCACCCAAAAGGGGAAAAAAGCAGCAACTTCACTCTGGCTGTACCCTTTTTCCAAACATCACTCCATCTGAGATAAAACATACCCAGGATTGGGTCGGTATGGAAAACCCTTTTTTACGCATTTTGATGTCAACGAGATTTCCCCAGTTTTATCAAATTTAAAAAGTGGCCCACAGATGGCTCCAAATTTTATCCTGTTCCCATTGTATGTCTCCCTAAAAAAGGGTTTCCCAATTTTGGGTGATGTAGGGAAACTCTTTGCTTTCCAATTTTTGGTTTGGAAACCTTAACCCGTAAATACTGTCAAAAAAGCTAGGGCCTTTTCCTTGTCAAACCCTGTGTAAAAAAAAAAAATAAAAAAAAAAAAAAAAAAAAAAAAAAGTGAGAGAGAGGGGGAGCGAGAGGGAGGGAAAGGGGAAAAGAGTGAGGGAAAAGGGGGAAAAAAGAGGAGGAAAAGGGGGAGAGAAAAGAGAGGCAAGGAGAGAGAGAGAAAAGGGGAGGAGAGGAAAAGGGGGGAGAGGGGGAAGGGGGAGGGGGGGGGGGGAAAAAAAAGGGAGAGAGAGGGGGAGAGGGGGAAAGGGGGGGGAGAGGGAGAGAGAGGGGAGAGGGGGGGAGGGGGGGGGAGGGGAGGAGAGAGAGGGAAGGGGGGAGAGGGAGGGAAATTTTTTTAAAAATAAAAAAAAAAAAAAAACCCTTAAAATTTTTTTCCCCCTTTTTCCCTCCCCAAAAAAAAAAAAAAAAAACCCCCAAAAAAAAAAAAAAAAAAAAAAAAAAAAAAAAAAAAATAAAAAAAAAAAAAAAAAAAAAGGGAGAGAGAGGGAAGAGAGGGGAGGAAGGGGGAGAGAGGGGGAGAGAGGGGGGAGAGGGGAGAGGGGAGGGGGAGGGGGGGAGAGAAGGGGGAGAGAAGAAAAGGGGGGAGAGGGGGGGAAGAGAGGGGGAGATTGGGGGAGTGGGGGGGGGTGTTTTGGGGTGTGGGAAGGAGCAAGAAGGGGGGGGTGAAAGGAAAAAACCTTGGTTTAGGGGCGAAATCTGGGGGTGGGGGAAAAAAAATTGGGAATAGAATTAAAGGGGGGGGAAAAAGGGGGGAAAAAATGGTTTTAAATTTTTTTGGGGTTTTTTTTGGTTTAATAGGGTTATTTTTGGGGTTTTTCCACCTTTTTCCCCAACCTTTTTGGTTTAAGCCTACTTCCCCCTATTCCCCCCTCTGACCCCCCTTTAGGCTTTTTAAAAAATTTTTAAAAAATGTTGGGGTTTCCCCCGTTTTCTTGGGCTTTTTTTCTTCTTTGGGGGGTCCCTTTTCCCTTTCCTTTGGAATTTGGGGGCTTAATTATTTTTGGGCCTTTGGGGTTTTTTGGGGGTAAAACCCCGGGAAAATCCTGTCCTTTTTTCCACCTTTTCTATTCCACGCAGTTTTTTTTTATAAGTCGTTAAAAGTCTCCCCTGACCCTCCCGTCCTCCAGTGTCTCAGGACGATTTTCCCTTAATCTTTCCCTTCATAGGACATTCCCTTTTTGTTCCCGGGAAAATTTGTTTTAAACCCTTTTTCCCTTTATTTTTTTGAATTTTTAAAAATTTTTCCCCAAAAATCTGGAACTTCCGTTGGGCCAAACCTTTGTTTAAATTTTTTCTAAAATTTCGGAATGCTTTTAAGGTTTTCCGGGGTTCCCAAAAAATGCGCATTTTCTAGTTTTTTGGCCCCAAACCGGGTTTTTCACCCAAAAAATCCCTTTTTTTTGGGGTTTGGGTTTCTCTTTGGGCCCCCTGCCTTCCCTTCGGGCTTTCCCGTTTTTTTCCCCTTTTTCCAGACTTTTCCTTTCGGTTAAATTTAAAAGAATTTTTTGGACCGGGTTTTTTCAGTCTTTGGCCTCTTTTTAAACCTGCCTGGTCCCCTTTTGTTTTTCCCCTTTTTCTTCCCTACTTTGCAAAAATTTGGGGGTTTTCGGGGAAGATTTGTGGTGTGTGTTGTTGGGTTTTTGGTCCTTTTTGGGGGTCCCCAAAAATTTAAAAAATTTTCCCCAAAAACTTACTTTTGAAACCCTGTGGGGGTTTTGTTTTTTAAGTTATGATTTTTCCCGAAAAAGTAAGAAATTTTCTGGATTTTTTTTTGTTTGTGGTTTTTTTGTAAAGAACAAACAAAAATTTTGGGCCCCCCAATTTTTAACCCCATTTAATTGTTAAAAGGGTTGGGGTGTGAATTGTTTATTACTTTTAAAATTTTAGATTTCCCTTTTTAAAAAAAAAAGGTTAACCTTTTTAAGGGATTTATTACCTTTGTAAATTTTTGAGTTCTTTTCCTTTGTAAAAGTTCAGCTATCAATTTTGGGCCCCTCCCTGGAAACCCCCAAAGACCCCCTGTAATCTTTTTAACCTTTGGGGGCTTTCATATTTAAAATAACTTACCGAGGGGTTCATTTCCTTTTTAAATTTTTTTGAGTTAAACCTTTTTAAATTAGGATCTTACCTATTTTAAAAATATTCTCCTTTTAAAAGGGCTTCCTTTTCCTGCTCAGCTTTTCAATTTTTAACCATTGTACCAAAAATGCTCCTTGAAAATTTTATTTCCGCCCCCGGGGTAATTTTTTCTGGGGTTGGGTAAAAACCCCAAAACCAATTACATCCAGTAAATTTTAAAAATTTTTTTAAAGTTTTTTAATTTTCTTTGAGGAAATTTTAAAATTTTCATTTGTAAAGCCCACTTAACACTTCTCGGGAATCCCCGGCAAATTTTAAACCAACGTTTTAAAAGGTTTAAATCCTTTTTTTTCATTGTTTTCACCCAAAGGTACTTAGTTTTAAACAAATGATTAAAGGGTTTTTCCTTTGAGGGGAATTTGGGGCTTTTTGGGTCAAATAACCCAAAAGAAAAACCCCAAATCCCTTTATAATTAAATTGGGAAAGTTTTCTTTTTTCCCTTGGGGCCCCAAAAGATGAATTATTCTTTGTCAATACCACAACAAAAATTAAAAAACAATTCGGAAAAGAAAAAAAATAAAATTTAAAAAAAAAAAAATTTTCCCTAACAAAAAAACAAGGGGAATTGTTTAAACGTCTTTTAAAAAGGGGAATTTTCCTTTTTTGTTACTGGGGGTTACAGGAGAAATTTTAATTTGTAAAAGGAGTTTTAAGGGTTTTCCCTGCCTTTTTGGAAATTTGGAAATGCTTTAAAACAGGGGCCCCCCAAAAGGAGTTCCCCAAAAGGGCCCGCCCCTTTGGGCCCGGGCCCCGATTCTTAGTAATTGGGGGTAATAGAGGAAAAAATATGGAGGGGCAATTCCCCAAAAAATTAAAAAAAAAGACATAAGTTCTGGGGAATTTTCTTTGGGGAAAAAAAATTTTTAAAATTTAAAAAATTAAAATAACAATTCATAGTATAAGCAAAGGATTTTGATAGGGTTTTTTATGCGGGAATTTTTAAATTTTTTGGACCGGGGGGGGGGGTTCAATGAATTTTTTTAAATTTCTAGATTAAAAATAGTTTGGGGGTCCCAAACCCGCCCCCTTTTTTTAGACTTTAGTTTTGACTTTGGGTTTCCAACACTTCCCACCAAGAAATTGTTCCCCTTTCCCCCACCAAAGGGCCGCCTTTTGAATTAAAAATTATTGGCAAAATTTTAAAAAACGAATGGGGGGAATAAGGGCAGAGGGGGGAAAGTGGGAACCCGGGGAGGTTTACACAAATTAAAAAAAATTTGGGCGGTTTGGGAAATTAAAAAAATAAAAATTGGGGGTTTTTTGCCATTTAGGAAGGTTTAAAAAAATCTAAAAAGTTTAAAAAAAGAAAAAAATTTAGCAAAACCCCGAAAGGTGGTGGGTAAAGGTTTTTTCAAATCTTTTTAATAAAACATTTCATAGTCACTAAAGCAAATGGTATTGTGACTACGTACTTTTCAGAGGTGATTTACAAATTTTGTTTGTTACTTGTAGGCTTACATGTATGCAATTTTAATAGTAAAATGTAGTTTACATATGTTTGGTCTATTAACTCGCATGCCTTTTTTAAGCACACAGTTTGACTGCTTTCCACACATGGGCCCCACCAAGATTGTTCCCAATTGGGCCCGCACCTAAGGCCGGCTCTGATCATTATGATAACTTGCAAAATAATGAGAGGAAAAGATAGGGTGAAGAAGGGCAGATTGCTCGAAAGATGGGAAACCGGAAGAGGAATGCACAGCTGGAAGTTGAAAACTCGGACGAGTCTTAGGGATATTAGGAAATATTTGTTTAGCATTAATCAGGAAGTGGAACAATCTGGAGAGCAGTGGAGGTACGATCCGTATATAGCATTAAGAAGAGGTGTGATAAGGGTCTCGAAGCAGAGAATGAATCTAGTAGAGACCAGGGAGGAGGCGGCTCCAGGAGCTGAGACTCTACCCCTTCAACCTCTAGCAGTGAAAACATAGTTGAGGGCACGCTCGCACGCACGGACGCGCGCACACAAACATGTGAAGCAGTATCGTTAAATAGTGCTCCAGTATTTAGTGTTCTAGTGGCTGTCCTAAGCTATTCTTAGCGGTCATCGTATGTGATTGTATCAGTGAACATCCCTACAAGAGTGTAACAGCTTTCTAGAATGTGAATAATGTGATAAGATCAAGAATTTTACAAATTAAACTTGAACGTGGGTGATTTTACTGGAAGCTGCATGAGGGAGGATAGCAATCAGCTGGTCAGACTGCACGGTGGCAGTGTTGACACAAATAATCAAAACAAACATATTTAATGGGTCAAGGTTGGGACCTTAAATTAAAATAAATGCAAATACCTGGTCGGTTATAGCAGCAGTGTAGTGATATGGTCGCAAACAAGTAATAAAGTATATAATGAAAGAAAAAAAAATTTAGTCAATCCCCAGCAATTAGTGTTGTGACTACAGTTAATATCATTAATATCATTGTTTTGACCATAAAAAGCTTGATTGCATGGTGAAAGCTATGGAGGGAGTTACAAACTGATGAAGTTCATAGAAGCCACCACCAGGAGCCTCCATTGATGTTCAGACGATATCACTTGCCTATGTGTAGGAATCTAGTCTCATAGTGTCTCACCCTGCTGGTGTACGCTATACTGCCACTCTCTCCCTAACTTTCAGTGCCAAGAGATAGATAGGGGTAGCCCTGACAGTATTTCGTAAGTTATCTAAAAATCTTCAGAAGAGTTGTGTAGACTATTGACCCCCCCCCCACCCCCATTCCTCAAAGAATGACAAGCTAGTAAACGCACACGCATATACAAACACATTGGTATACCAGTTAATCAGGCAGGACCGAGTTTACTTGATCCTAAACGCTTGTCCTCCTACTCCCACCGCTCATCTGGGTTTCTGTTCTCTATTTCTAACCAGTCACAAGCCTTCTGTGAGTCACTCCAGCTAAGGGGTGATGGCGTCTGCTCGCTTCCCATTGGATGAGAAATCAAAATGTAAACACTTCTAGCTTGGCGTCCCCGAGGGTGGTTTTTTTCATTGAGTGACACTCATATACTCTTGGACTTTACCCTCTACAGTGATTTTTGTGTCTAGTGTATAAATAAATAGTTTAGCCATATTATGATATATATATAAACTCTGTGTGAAGCATAATATGAGTGCACCATGCAACTGAAAAATGTGCAACAAAAAAGGAGCGAGCACACTCGGTCCTGCCCGATAAGGCCCAATTTGAAATTTCAGTAAATATTTCTAAAAAGAATTCTAATGCATATATGACTTCTGGGTGTGTACAGATCGGTTTTATTGTCCTTCCAGATCAATGAGAAATTGTTTTATGGTCAGTCTTCCAAAGAGAAGTCCAAATATATCTGCATTTTGGAGGAAAGTGACTCAGATCCAGAGCCAGATGACCTGGAATTGCTTGACAGTGGTGATGAATACTTGCCACCGGATGCAGAGGTGTCAAGTGATGATGAGGAGGAAGATAGGACATACAAAAAGCAAAAATTAGCCAAGAAAAAGAAAGGTATTACAATCCAGGTATTGCAGCAAAAGAAAAATCATGTCATATCCTCATTTTTTCCCGCGTCATATTCAAAGTAAATCTATGCATCAAGAAGGATAGAAATTCCTTCATAGACTTTCGTTGTAGCAATTAGTGATCTAGAATGATTGTTCTTTCTCAGGAAACTCAGGAATATGGGACTTAAATGTTTTATCCTTTGTCAATGTGTCCATGTTGCTATTCGGTTCATTTTCATATTTTTTAATACTTACAAAATGTTTGGAAACAATTCCATTATGTTTTGATTTTTGTTATTGAAAAATTAAATTAAAAAAAATTTTATTTGATTTATTAACAAACTGAAATTTGAAAACATTTAAAATTTAATTAAAACCCCTTTTAAAATTTTTAAATTAAATTTAAAATAAATTAAATTTTAAAAATTTAAAATAGTAATTTTGTATATATCTAAGGAATAGTGTGTGTAAAAATTTTCTTTTTTTCAAAAAAGTAGCGTAGCAGAGAAAGCGAAGCCGGGGGCCCCAAACAAAATGCTGATAAAGTAAACCCCTCCCTTTTTTCTCAAAAAGCGAAAGCTAGTAAACACGCATGCACACACGACACATGTGTATAAAAGAAAGTATTATAGTGAATATTAATATTATTAAAAGGAATGTGGTGAAATATTTTTAATCTTAAAAAAGAGAGGTCCCTGCATGATACGTGACCACCCCCTTTTTTTTTCGAAGATGAAACAAAGTGTGTGTGTGGTGTGTGGTGCGTCGCGCGCACCAAAAACCACACACCACCACACACACACACACACACACCCCCAAAACACAACAACAGGGGCCAGGGGCTGAGCTCGACCTCGCAACCACAAATGGTGAGTACACGATACAACACCACACACCACACACACCCCACCACACACACGCAACCCCTCTCACTCCCCCTTCCCTTACCCCTTTTTTTTCCCCCCCCCTTTCCCCCTCTCTTCCCCTTCCCTTCCCTTTCCCTTCTCCCTCCCTCCCCCCCTTTTCCCCTTTTTCCCTTTTTCACCCCCCTTTCCCAACTTTTCCCCACCCCCTATCATTTCCCTGTCCCCTCTCCCCTCTTTCTCATCCCCCCCCCCCTTTTCTCTCCCTCTTCCCACTTCTCACCACATTCCCTTGCTTCCCCTTCCCTCCCTCCCCCCCTTCACCCTTCCTCCCCCCCACTCGTTTCCCCACACCCCCTCTCTCTCTTTTTCTTTATTCTTCTCCTATCACTTTTTACCCCCTCCTCCCTCCTCCCTCTCCCCATTCCCCTTTTTTCTCCTTCCTCCCTCCCCCCCTTGTTCCCCCTTTCCCTTCTTTCTGGGCCCCCTTCCCGCTTTTTCTTCACCCATCACTTTTCTGCCCTCCTCCTCCCCCCTCCTCACTCCCTCTTCCTTTTTCCTTCCCTTACTACTTCCCCCCCCCAGATACACACATATGCATTAAAAACCACCTAAAAAGAAAAAAAAAGTTAAAGGTCAAAAAGATCAGGGGAAAAATTTTTTCTGGTAGAGAAGAATGGATGGAAGGGAAATGTAAAAGGTGGAGCAGGTAGGAGAATAAACTGGTGAGTTTTCGAAAAAATGGAGAAGAGGATGGAGGCAGGAAAAAGAAATGGGAGTCACACCCCAAAAGCAACAGAAGCCAGAAAAGCGCACTAGAATATGGGGGTAACTATCTGAACGGTTAACCCCGCTTTTGCAAGGGTAACTGCATCTAAAGCGGTACTCCCGCTGAACGAGCACCCCAAGGGAAAAAGGTAGGAGAATGACTTATGCAAAGGCCCATCAGACCCCAAAGCAGGGCGAAGAACGAAGGTGGAGAGAAATTTGGAAGCAAGGAAAAAGAAGAGAGGGTGGAGAGGGGGTTTTAAACCCTACGCAAAAAGCACAAAAATGCCCCCCAAGAGCTAAAGAAAAAATACGGGAAATAAGGGACATGTACAAGGGGACCTGAGGCACAGAGGGAAAAGATGTGGGAGAGGTGAGAGGTTGGTTTTTTGAGGGCTTAAGGGACGAGGGGGAGGATGTACAATAAAAGGACAGGGGAAGAAAACAGGAGTTTGGAAACTCATCAAAGAACTGCGAGGAGGACAAAAATGAGATAGAAGATTTTCAGGAAAAAGAGGGCCACGAGAAAAAGAAATCGTCAGGTAAAAGCTGATTTTCAGACAAAAAAAGGGTGCAAAACAGGACCCTGCAAGAAAACCACAGCTGAAGGAATCTTTAGTACAAAGATTCCTAGATAGGCGAAAAAAACAGAATGACGCGTAAAAGGACAAGATGCATATGGGGTGGAGAGAAAACAAGGACAGAATCGAGGGGTAAGAGGAGGGCGGCAACAAGTGCAACCCCACAGAACCCCCAGAACCCCAAAACAGCAATCCCTACAAACCACAGTCCACCTTACAGCCCCACCCCACATTACATGCGAACCCCATAGCCACTCCCAGGTCCAACCTTACTGCCCCCCAACACTGGGGGAAATAACAAATAAGTAGAGGAAATGGCATGAAAGAGTTAGAGGCTCCCCGGAATTTTAGCTATCCGAAACCAAGTCACTAATGGTAAAGTCCCATCTTTCCAACAGGTTCAGATCCTTAGGAAAGAAAGGGGAAACGAAGGGGTGGAGGAGTGGTACCTCATAAAAAAAACCGTGAGTTTTCGATGAATGGAAAGGGGACATAATAGGAATACTTCATTTGGATGTCCCGGTGGTAATTGCAGTGATGTATAACCCAAAAAAACGTAGGAGGCCGGGCAAAAATATGAGAGAGTAATGAGTGTGGTTAAAACCACTAGCTGAGGTGACCAGAAAGGCTCATTTAGCGGGGGAAATTATGATCTGGGGACTTCAACCACAAGGAAATGATGGGAAAACTGGACCCGATGGGGGCCCAAAAAACGGGGAGCTAAGATGTGGGGCGGTGGGAAAATTCTTTTCCAAACATGTAAGGCACACTCCGGACAGAGGGAGAGGATAAACCCAACAAAATAGATGAGAGATCCCTAAGGGCAGTGGTACGCGGTTTGAGTTCGAAAAAATAGTAAAGTTAAAAGGGGAGAAGGAAGCGGAAAGGGGGATAAAATGAAGCCAGACAAAAAAGAGAGGGGACTACCGGATGAAAAATTTTTTTTCCTACACAGGGTTCAGTGGGACGGGAAAAATGGCGGGAAGTCAGTGAACGAGTGAGGGATATGTACAACAAATGAAAGGAAGTGAGGAGGGGTTTTACCCAAGGGTAACAGAAAAAGAGAAAGCCAGGATGGCCCTTGTTTCCAAAAAGGTGTAGAGAAGCCAAAACCAAGGGGCCCAAGGAGTGGAAGAAGTATAAAAAGGCAAAGGACCAGGAAAATAGGAGAGAAGTCGTAAGCCAAAAATGAAATGCATAGGTAAGAAAAGGGCCCAACGACAATTCGAGAACCACATAGCAGCGAGAGCCAAATCTGCCCCAAAGGGGTGTTGCCCCCACATCAGGGGGAAAACAACAGCAAGGACCAGGAAATCGGGAAAGGGAAAGGAAGGAAAAGAGAGATCGCGAGAAGCCATGAAGTTGTGAAGAACTCAAATGAGATTAAAAGAGTGCTCACGAAGGGACCCCAGAAAGATGGAGGGGTTTGGGTACAATCAAGTTTTGGGAAACACAAACTACAACTGGGAAAACAAGTGAAGAGGTGTGAGCGAGCTGTCCCTCAAGGCGATGGGGTGGATAAATCTTCCTGGGCCTGAAAGAGGGAACGAGTTCGAACAACAATATTCAAACATTTGTCGAAACGGGGCGCTCCCTGAGGTATGGAAGACAGAAAATGTGTCCTTTTTTTAAAAAAGGAAAATAGACACAAAGCATTAAAATTGAAGACCAGTGTCTTGACATGATATTGTGAAAGTCAGGGAAAAGATTATAGGGAAGGGTTGGAACATCTAAAAAGGGAAAATGAGTTATCAACGAAACCCAGCACGATTTCAGGGAGGGGAAAACCCTGTGTCCAAACTACGGAGTTTATGACAGGGTGCACGTAAGACAAGAGAGAAAGGGGGGGAATTGCGTCTGACAATTTCCTCCAAGAGTTTAAATGAAACAGCTGGGGGACCAGCAGAGATAACGGGGGAAAGCACTACAATGGTGGGGGAATACCGTGGAAGACAAAGCGAGTATGGTACGGGGGCGGGGTAAAAGGGTGGGCGCCTGTGACGAGGGGATTCCACAGGGTCAGCCCTTGGACCGGGGCTATTTTGGTTTTTGTGAACGACATGACGGAAGGAATAAAATCCGAAGTGCCCCTGTTTGCAGAGTCAATTTTTGATCAAAAGAAACCAATTGGATGAGGACCAGGCAGAGCTACAGGGGTCTGGACAGGCTGCGGCCCGGTCCAGCAATTGGTTCTGGGTTTTAACCCCACCAAATTGGGAAAGTATGAGATTGGAGAAAAGGGGAAAAAGAGCAGATGAAGGCAGTCAGGGGGGCCAGAGACTACAAACCTACTCAAGGAAAAAAGATCTTGGGGGGTATAACACCCGGACATCTCTTGAAACGAATCAATCAAATAATGCTGCGCATCGGGGCGCCCAGCAACCTTTGAACGATTCTGACGTCTTAATAAGGAAACATTAGGACCCCCGTAATGTGTAAGTTAGGCCCATATTGGAGTATGCGCAGCAGTGTCGAACCCACACCCAGCCAAACACCATAACCAAACTAGAGAGGTGCAAAAGGTTTTCAACAAGATGTCCCCGGTAAGGGGTATGCCCTCGGGAGGATTAAGGGGAAAACGACCTGACGACACGGGGGGGGCAGAAAAAGAAATGGGGAACATGTAAATATAAAATACTGGAGGGAAACACAAGGTGGCAAGACAATGTTCCGGATGGAAAAGCAACAAAGTCACATTTTAAAGTTGAAGACTCAGATGAATCCCGGGTGTTATAAAAATTTTTTTTTAGTCAACAGTAGTCAGGAATGGAATAGTTTGAGAAATGATGTAATGGAGGAGGATCCATATATAGTTTTAAAAAGAGGTATGATAAAGTCTGGGCAGGAAGGCAGTGGCCCGTGATGAGGTGGTTCCAGGGCTGTGGATCGACCCCCGCAAGAATAGGTGGTACATACACAACAACCAAACCCACCACAATATTCACATATAAACACACACTATGCACCCGTTCACATACTCGACAAACCTAAAAAATAGCTCATAAATCCCCCCCCCCCCCACCCCCACACATTTTTAACAAAAACTGAAGGAGTAGAGCATCTGCAGGATTAAAAAATGGATTCAAAAGGAGGATGTAAAGGTAGGGAAAAAATGTGGTTGGTCTGAAAAGGAAGAGTGGGGAAAAGGTCAAGAAAAAAAATGGAAGAAAAATGGGGGAAAAAAAAGTCAATTGAGCTTTTCAAGGCATGTTAAAAAAGATTCGAAAAGAGTAAGAAGCACGAATCCGGCGTGGGGCTGGGAAAAAATACAGAGACTGAGAAGAAATGGACGTATGGGCAGGTATAAAGATGGTCCGAAAAGGGCAAGGTGACTGAAAGGGACATCAGCCCCAGCGAGGGGGCTGAAAAGGGGATGAGCTAAAATTTTTAAAAATCAGTAAAATTTTAAGATCAGGGTGTTCAGGTGTTGGGGAAAAACAAAAGAGATGCTTAAATCAGATTCGAGATAAAGAGGGAAAAGAAAAAAGAAAAAGAGAGGGGGAGGTCAAATAATTATTCAGGGCTTCAGGAGGCTGACGGGAAGACCATGATGAAAGAAGCTTTTGGGGGAAAAAGAGATTAAAGAACATCTTACAAGTGGGGAGAAGGACATGCTCACATAGGAAAATTTTTAAAAAAACTTGGGGGGATTTTGGGGAAAAAATCGACCAATCAAATTGAATTAAAAAAGCGTAGGCTGAACAGCATCTAAGAGAAGCCCCTGTTAAAGGTTTCCAGATTTCAAAAAGTGACCCAATCGAGACAGAAAAACATCGGAAAGGGAACAATGGAAGTGAGAGGAAGACAAAAAACCCGTGACAGAGAGAGAGAAGGACTGGCAACAAAGACGGAAGCTCAACTTTTGGGGGAAAAATCAGACCAAAATTTTTCGAAAACTCCTAACCCCTGTCACCCATATAACCAAACACTTAATAAAAAAAACCACCCCATAGCCCCCCCCATAAACCTAAAATTTTCAATCACAGCAGTTCCCATAAAATTTTGCCCCGCCCCCACCTCCAGTTTGATCTTCCTCTTCCATCTCCCCAAAAAACGTAAAGGAAAAGGAAGTAAAATATGGGACACCCTGAATGGAATAAAAAAAAAGAGCGAAGAAGGCAAGAACGAATCTTTGATGACACCTGCTCAAAGCATAACAGGACAAAACTTTCAGGGATATAAAGATACAACTTTTCCCCTGGATATCGATTATGAGGAAGCAGAGAGAACAGGGGGGGGGGGGGAGTAGCTGCTCATCAAAAAACCCGTGAAAATTTTGGGAAATGGGAAAAAATGGACAGAAGGGGAAATAACGACTTAAATGTAGGACACTTAGACTGGGGCTCAAGTGAGTGCGGATGCATAACCCACCACGAACAGCAGGAGGAAAGACAAGGTATGATGTGAGAATGGGCAAAGGTGGTACACTCTGAAGTGGCCAGAAGGGCTCATATGGGGAAGAAAAATGACTTATAAAGGGGGATTTCAGTCATAAAGGAGGACTGGGAAAACTTGAGCCACTGGGGACCGAAAATGGAGGGCTAAAATGTTGGAGACTGTATTGGGGAACTTATGCACCAGCATGTTAGAGATACAACCAGGGAGAGAGAGAGAGAGAAGGAGAGAAGGGGGAAAAGAGAGGGGGGGAGAGAGAAGGATGTTGCGAAGGCTTGACTTCATATTTACCTTGAATGTTTAGCTAGGGGTACACCACAAAAGATCGCTTGGGGCTAGTGCATGATGTCCTGAGTTTTTAAAACATTGTAGAGTTTTAAAAGTGAAGAATGCGAGCCGAGAACAACGGAGAAGCCGAAATTCAAAAAAGGGGACTACATAGGGTGAGAAGTTTCATCATGAATGAGGGGGGAAAAGAACTAAAGGGGAAAAACGTAAATGAAATTTTGGAAAAGGACCCTAAGTGAGAGAGGCAGAGAAGTTCTACCAAAGGGAAACATAAAAACGGTAAAAAGCACGTGAGCCCCGTTTAATGGGGGTGCAAAGAGGCAAAGCCAAGTGTGTAGAGAGGAAAGGTATAGAAGCAAATGACTTTGAAAAAAAGTTTTAGCGAAGAACCGAAAGAATATGCTGGTAAAACCAGGGCAATACGAGAACGACATAGTCAAAGCCAAATCTGTCCAAAGTTGTTTCGTCCATTGGAGAAAAAAAAACAGTCAAGGACCAGGTAAAAGGCGAGGAAAGGAGGAGGGGAGTCCGAGAGTGACCAAGAAGTTGTGAAAATAAAAAAGATTTAGAGAAGTATTCCAATAGAGAAAGGAAAGTTCCCGCAAAAATGTGGAGGTAGGGTGCCACCGCAAATGCTGGGCACTATACACATAAACCCAAGGGGAAAAGGTGGGAAAATGCTAAGTAACTAGCCTCAAAGGGGGTGGGGCCAGAGAACATTTCCATGGATACGAGAGAGGGAGCAGGGAAAAAGTGTGTCCTAGCGGCAATTTCAGTAAAAACTTCGAAAGTGGGAGTTTTCCCCAGGCATAGAAAAAAGCAAAAGTAGTTCCAGTTTTAAGAAGGAGACAGGCAGCGTTAAACTAAGACCAGTGCATGCCCGAAAGTATGCAAAGTCATGGAAAAGATTTTAGGAGAAGGAAAGTGGAACGCTTTTTAAGTTTGGGTTTATACAGAGGGAAAATTGGGGAAATCCGGTCACAAATCTACTTGAGTTTACGATAAGGGAACAAAAGTAAGACGGAGAGGAGGGATGGTTGATCGCATCTTTTTGGACTGAAAAAATGGCTTTTTAACAGTACCCCTCAAGAAATGGTGAAAAATTAGAGGAGTATGAATAGGGAATACTGACAGGAAGGAAACAGCGAGTGTTGGTACATGATGTGTCAGAGTGCGGGCGAATGTGTCGAGTGGGGGGTTCCACAAGGATCCAATCCTATGTCGGTGCTGTAGATTCTTGTATACGTGAATGACATGAGGAAGGATAGGATTCAGACTTGTTCACTGTCGCCGATGATGTGGAAACTGGTGAGTGAATAAAACCGGCGAGGGATCTGTTAAGATTATAAGTGATCTGGACAATACTAGAAAGTCTGGGTTCGACAAATGGCTCGTGGAGGTTAACCAGTAAGAGTAAGGTCATGAAGATTGGGGAGGGGGAACAGGAAGACCGCAGGAGAGACAGGTTAGGAAATCAAAACTTGCAAACGTCAATTAAACGGAAAAGGATCTTGGGGTAAGCATTATAAACGCACATGTCCCTGAAGCACACATAATCAAATAACTTTCTGCAGAGATGGGAGCTAGCAACCTGGACTGGCGTTTTAGACATATCTGATGTAAGGAGTCTATTCACGACATTGTTTTACGTGTACGTCAGGCCTATACTGGAATATGCAGCCTCCAGTGTGGAATCCTTTCCTAGCCAAACACGTCCACGAAATTGGAAGAAGTGCAAAAAAATTGCAACACGATTTATTTCTGGAAATGAGGAAGTTGTTTATGAGGAAGGTTAAGGGAAAAACTCAGCTGATGACACTTGAGGATAGGAGGATAGGGGGGGGGACATGATAGCAACGTATAAAATATGAGAGGAATTGACAAGTGGGTCGGGCTCGAATGCTTCAGATATGGGAATACAGGAACAAGGGGACACAATTGGAAGTGAGAAGAGATGAATTTCATAGGGAGTTAGGAAGTATATCTTTAGAGAGTTGTCAGGAAGTGGAATTAATCTGGCTAGTGTAAGTAGAGGAAGCAAGTTCCATACACAGCTTTAAGAAGGTTATGATAAAGCTCATGGAGCGGGAACGTGGGTGAATTAGTATCGACAGTGATGAGGCGGACCCGGAGGTATGGATCGACCCCTGCAACCACATATAGGAGGAGTTACACACACACACACACACACACACACAATCATAAGCAAAGACCAAAAAGGGTCTTTGTTTCAGTCAGATATATATAATCAAATGAGAAATAAGGAGTATGGGAAAACCTGCAGGAAAATAAATACGAGAATAGGGAAATGGGTAGCTTGTCAGATATGGATATCTAGATTGAGGTAAAGACTGAGTGTCATATTTGAAAACCGGACATTGCAACTAAGGCTTAGTCTGAACTATAAATGACTTCCAGCCACATTAGTAACAAAACACGCGTAAATGCCCAGTTAATTCAAAACTGAGAGGAAGAGGCTCACGACAAATCGGCCAACGTAGTCTGAGTATTGATCAAGCATTAGGAATAGGTCATCTCTTGGAGAAAAAGAGAAGTAATATCAGAAAAGCCTAGGAACAAGGTGCACGAGTATACTGGCTGTCTGGGAGTTTTGAGGACTCTCAGATCGCGGGTTCGATCCCCTCCGGGTATGGTTGGTAATGGAACTTGAAATTGGGTTCACAATGGATTCTCTAATGGTAAGCAAAAGCATATCTTGTATGAAGCACAAATAGAATTTATAATAGATCAATACAGGGAACAGTTGCAAAGAATAGGGCATAAACAGTGATGTAATCTTTTATTAAAGAAATGTGCACAGATAGGAAGCGTGAACACAGCCAGTTTATTGACATATATAGACCATCAATAGTAATGTGAGAAAAATTACCAGATGTAGAGAGGTATTCACTTAGAGAGATGAGGTTTCACCTGACACTTTCTCTTACTAACTTGTGTTTTAAGGACATAATAGTCGATGCGGAACTGGAAATAGTTGGAAGACTGAATTTATTTCCACTCAAGATAGGCATTTAATTTCACTATACACAAAAAGTGGCTCGAGGAAACAACTTGAGATACACGGCAGGACAAACAAGTGAGAAACGTATTCCGTGCACGAAAGTGTCTTAGAGACGGAAGAAAGAGATATCGTCAGGCGATGAGAAATCAGGTAGGGCAGAGGAATTGTTGGGTGTTGCATGGACAGGTTCATTTGGTGACAGAATTCTCTCTGGTTCTTTTGAATTACTTTCCGATGGGTCTGAGTTATATGTATTTCTTTTGCTGATATAAAACTAATGAGGACAAATTAAAGCAGTTTAGTAAATGGAAACTCCCTGAACAACACTGCAGAATGGTTACTTGAAATTTAACAAAAGCATATACAAGTTAATGGACACTCTGGGAAGGAGCAAAAAAAAAAAAACTAGCATATATTATTGGATCAGGAGACAAAGGCTGCAAACCTCTCTCAAAGAGAAGTGTCCATGTTTGCAGACAATGTGAAGCTAATGAGAATTCAATTGGATTAGGATTAGGCGGACTACAAGGATTTGGACAAGGCTGCATGGTGGTCAGTTTCTGGAGGTTCCAACACCAAAGTACAAAGTCACGAAGATCGGGGTAGGGCAAAGAAGACTACAGACAGAATGCAGCCTAGGTGGCCGAAGACTAAAGCCCTCACTCAAGGAAAAGTGATCTTGGGGTGAGATGTGCGCTTCAGGAGATGTGCTCGGTGTTATTAACACCGAGCACATCTCCTGAAGCGCACATCAACCAAATAACTGCTGCAGCATATGGGCGATAATATTAGGGCGATTAGCAACCTAAGAAACAGCATTCCGACATCTTCAGGAAGGAATCGTTCATGACTCTATACACCGTGTAACGTCCGATCCATATTGAAGTATGCAGCACGAGTTTGGAACCCCACGTCAGGAAATTAGAGAAAGTGGAAAGGTTTGCAACGAGACTAGTCCCAGAGCTATGGGGCATGTCCTACAAGGAGAGATTAGGAAATCGACTGATGACACTGGGTACAGGGGGATAGGGACGACATGATAATGACATGTTAAAATACTGAGAGGGAATCTACAAGGTGGACAGAGAAAAAAAAAACCAAGGGATGTTTCGGAGATAGGACCCCCCCCAGAGCAACAATGGGTCACAATTGGAAGGTGAAGACTCGGATGAGTTCACAGGATGTTAGAAGATTTCTTCAGTCATACAGTCATCAGGAAGTGGATTAGTCTGGAAAGTGAAGTAGTGGATGCAGGATCCTTACATAGCTATGAGGGAGAGGAAAGGATAAAGCTCATGGCGAGTGGAAGAGGAGGGCAAGAGCTGTGAATCGACCACTGAACCCGCAATTTGGCGGTACACGCTAGCAACAAGGGCAACGTTAGACACTCACGCTAGTACGCACGTACACACAAACTGTCACTACTGTCACTGTCATTTAATTCATGACAGGACACGTGTCCTCAGGTCAGATGTTTAAGTTTTTCCGGTGGGTTAACTTTTATAAAGAACTTGGAAAAGGAAGGGATTTTTGAACTTAAAGTTTACAAATCGAGATAAGTGAATAGAATTAGGGTAGCGAGTCTATCTAAGAGTAGCAGACAAAAATTATTCTTCTTCCTTTGACCGGTGAATATACCATGTAGGTTTAGCGCTTCATACCTACTAAAGTGTCAAAATAAAGAATAAGTGCGAAAAAAATGCAATTTTTTTTTTTTTACTAAAAAGAGTATCAGAGAAAATGCAATGTTTTGAGAGAGGAGGGGAAGTGAGTCCCTGCTCAGGAGCAGGGACACACTCAAATGGCGGACTTAACTGCCACACAAATGTGGTGTTTGCCAACTGGGTAGCACAGATTGTTTGTTAACATAAGCCGGGTGCTAATGACTCTGGAATGTCGAGGCGCCTGGGACACAGAGGCAGAAGTTAAGTGTTTTTAGTGGGTAAGTGACTAACTTATCTCGCTACCAAGCCTCGCGGAAACAAAAATACGTGGGCTGGTAACAAGATTTCTAAAGTTGGAATCGAAAGTTGTAGGAAAGTAAAAAAATAAAATTGAAAGAAAAAAAGAAGAGAATCGCTCAGACTACAGTCGTCAGAAGGAAACGGAATATGCAGCTTTTGTCAACAAAAGGGAAGGAAAAGTATGCCGCCACGTTGCAGAGAAATTTTTCCCTCTTTCTAGACGCCCCTAAGAACTCCAATGAATAAACAATATTATTTAATTCATACAATGCAGGTTCTCCATAATCTCAGACATAGACGGGATCTCCCATCAGCCACAGCCACCTCGACAGACATGGTCATCTAAAATGAAATATTGCTTGGAAATTGAAACCAGTCTATAGATGAAAACGCTGTAGACAGTAAGCCTTGGAGCGATATCTGTTGAGGGCCTGTTTCATCTGTGCCACAGAGGGCACGCCTCAAGTTAGGCGCATACACAGCATGCCTCGCTCTACCGTCCTGGACCTGCAAGACTTCCAGTTACCAGCTACCTCACGGACTGGGTTCGGCACACGTCGCACTGCCGTTGTGATACCCCTTATTCCATAAAGACGAAGCTAGTCATCGGCCGTATAATCCACCTACTAGACGCTATCGGCAAGTTACTAGATCAACCAGAGCAAGTTAAAATCAATGCCTATTAATTATGACATATTTGTTATTGATAGAAATTATGTCTAGCAAATGAAAATAAATGAGAGGCGTGTATAAACAAAAACGTGTATTTAATATGGAATGTACATAATTTAATTTTAGGGATTCCGAAGTATAATAATAATAATAATAATAATAATTAATAATATCTTCATTTCTAACGGTATACTGGCTTTAGCGGAAAATCAATATGACATACCATCTTATATTTATGTCGAAGCATTAGGTTAAGTTTGTCCCCGGGATGCACCTACAGTAGTCAATTAACTCCTAATACCTATTTTACTATGGTGTGAAAAACATTGGACAGCAGGTATCTTTAGGAAAACGTCCAAATGTTTTCCAGCCCATTACGGATATTAGACCCCGGCCCCGAGTGTGTGAGCTGAGTACGCTAGGCATCAAACTACAGATTACGATATTCCTTATCAGGGTTCTAGAAGGACTTGAATGAGGGTCTTGAGAATCAAGGCGTGTGCGCGCATTTTAGGTTTGGAGAAAGACAGAGATTTGCGTTTTGACCTGCATAAAATTGGTACACTTTAGGATCATCATCCATCGACTACACGAGGGTCATTAAGGCTGTAAATAATTTGTGCACTAGCAGTCATGTGTACTTTTATCCTACAAATGGAAATTACAGTAAACTCTTTCATATACACGTTGGTATGTACATCCGTAAGGCTAAAACTCCCGCTTCACACACGGAGGGCCCGGGTTCGATTCCCGGCGGGTGGAAATTCCGACACGTTTCCTTACACCTATTGTCCTGTTCACCTAGCGTAAATAGGTCACCTGGGTGTTGTCGGCTGGTGTGTGGTCGCAGCTGGGGGGGACAATGATTAGGACCCAATGGAAATAAGTTAGACAGTCCTCGATGACGCACTGACTTTCTTGGGTTATCCTGGGTGGCTAACCCTCCGGGGTTAAAAATCCGAACGAAATCTTATCTTATCTAAGAACACAGACTCTATTAAAAATAAATATACAAAAGACTAGAAGAAAAATATGACTAAACATTTATGTTTTCTCAACCCTTGGACATTTTACCTGGAGAGCGGTTTGGGGCCCAACGCCGTGGCCCGCTCTCAGACCAGGCATTATGGTGGATCAGGGTTGATCATCCAGGCTGTTCCTGTTGGCCCGCACATAAAAATGGACGTAGGGAAACCACAGCCCAGGTTGATCAGGTACTGACTTAGGTTGTCTGTCCAGTGCTTTCTTGAGGACAGACAGGAGTTACCGACACTAACATAACTATCCGACGAAAATAATAAATAAATCAGTGAATATATACAGAGCAGTGTATCTCACAGTGTTATATACCGAGCAGTGTATCTAACAGAGTGATATACCGAGCAGTGTTATTCATAGGTATATCCGAGCAGTGTATCTCCGTGTATATACCTAGCAGTGTATCTTCATAGTGTATTATACCTTGCAGTGTATCCAGTGTATATACCTGATTGTATCTCAGTGTATATAACATAGCAGTGTTAATCTCAGAGTATTATACCTAGCAGCTGTATCTCAGTGAATATATCCAGATTGGGAATAAGCTCAGTGTATATAAACGATATATATATATTATATATATATATATATATATAAATAATATATCATAGGTGTATACACACTCAAAGTGTATATTATGTCGACCTGAATGTCTAACAGCCAGAAATACACGAATTGTGCATATTCACAGTGTACATTCAAGAGTTTGTAGATACCTTCCAGTGTCCGGTAGCTGGGTGTGCTTAAATTCTCTCGCTTCACATGGTGGCGTTAGGCGATCGATCGTCCTGGCCGTGGGTAGAAACATGTGGGAGTGTTTCTTTACACCTGTTATTTATATTCCCCAACAGTAAAATGGGTACCTGGGTGTTAGTCGACTGGTGTGGGTCGCATCCTGGGACAAAACTGACCTAATTTGGCCTAAATACTTCGCATAACAAACGGCTTTCTATGTGGTAGTACGTCATTGATGTCAGTTTGGCCCATATAGCTCGTACTTGTAGAAATAAAATATTATCATTATATTATTCAAGTACCTGTCTATGTATCTCAGTGTATTTACAGTGAAATGTGTCTGTCAGAGTTTACACATACACTGTGTTGCCTTTATGTACCGAAAGTTTACTTTGTTGACTTTTTCTTGATTTCTTGTGATCCTCTTCCACTAGTGTCCAGGATTCTGCCTAAATGATCCACATGCAATAAATGTAAGGAAGAACCAGAAAGATGTTTATTTTAATTTAAATGACTTCAGGTTTACCGACCGTGTACTAGGGCCTTTATACCTGTACATCACTAGACAAGAAAACCTTTAATACTTGAAGAGGAACTAAAGTAACTTCTCGGTGTATATAAATTGCTATTTAACTAGTAACAGGTTACACTGGTAGGCAACACTCTCGCCTCACACACTATGTCCGTGGTTCGATCTCCGGCTAGGGTGGAAACATTGGGCGTGTTTCCCAACACTTGTTGTCTCATTCATCTGGCAAGCAATCTTATTTTGTATTACGTATTTTCAGAATAGGTTATGATAGTGGAAAGTAATGATAGTCACTCAAGGACAATTAAATACCATAACAGCTTTGTTTTCCTTGGTGTCGGTAAGGAAAAGAAAAAAATACTATATAAATTATTTGATTGACAAAAATCGCATTTTGATAATTAAAACCAAGACGAGTGTTAGTAATTGAAATTAGAGTCAGTTTATATTAGGTTACCAAGTAATATTTTGTTACATTTTCTTTGAAACTCTTTTCAATAATGAATTTAGAAAACGTGCATCATGCTGAGAGGATAAGTAAGATAAAATGCTATAAATTTTAATAACATAATGTAATATCTTTATTTATTACAAGTACATGTACAAGGTATACAGACCTAGCTGACATCAGTGACATACTGCTATATAGAAAGCCTCTTGTTATGCTGAGCATTTCGGGTAAATTAGGCCAGTGTCCCAGGATGCGACCTACACCAGTTGACTAACACCCATGCACTAGTTTTACTGATGGGTTAACATAGACAACAGGTGTAAAGAAACACTCCCAATGTTTCTACCCTGGCTGGGAATCGAACCCAAACCTTCGCCGTGTGAAGCGAGAGCTTTAGCACCAGTGCCTGGTGGCTTGTGGATACGTGGATTAATTTAGAAATGCTACAAACAGTTTTACTGTTCGTTGCTTGTCAGGCGTAACACAGCCGCTTGTAGAGAAGTGGTGTAACGTGTTTAGTTTTGCTGGGGGAGTGACTGGTTCTACAATGTAAAGAAATTTTTACAAGAAAGGTTTAGATTTGTAAAAATTTTTGTGTGGACTCCCTCCAAGTAAAGTACCTACCCTGGCAAACTCTTTTGCCCCGAGCTTGAGGGGGGTACCTCACCCTCAAAAGTGGTTATAGAACAGATTTTCACAAATGTTTGGGTATTGCAAGAAACCTAAACCTTTGAAATGCACGAAATAAAGGACAACTTATTTGGTGTTGCGGGCATATCCTGATCTTCACTTCCCTAAGTAGCCTTAGCCCCTTTGGACTCCCCTTCAAAACCCACGTGAAACCCGGGAGCATAAATTCCTGAATTTTCAATCGTAATTAGTTTTCCTGCCTGCCCCCTCAAAAATTTCCTTTATCCAAGGGGGTAGGGTACCCCCTATAAAACTTTTTAGACTCAGACACAGCTTCTAAATGCCTGAGACCTGGTATTTAGGGGCATGTTTAAACCTTTTTGAAACCCGGGGCCCCACAGTTGACTCACTCACAATCCCCCCCAAAACACTGGCCAGAAATTCTCCCGGGAAAAAAAAAGGGAAGGTCTTGTCTTCTGTATGGGCCGGCCCAGAGGTCATTTTTCGGTACTCGAGGTGCCTCTACCAGTTTTCCCCCCCAAAGTTCAAAAAGTGAAGACACGTGGGGGGCCCCTTTGCTGATCATGGCGCTTTCTTGCCCCATTTGGTGCCCGGGCCCTTAAAGAAGAACGAGAGGTCCCTCTTCGGGCCCCTTTCGTTCTTCCTTAAAACGGGCTGCCAGTTCCCCCTAGCAAATTTTACCCTAGTTTTTTGCCACATTATGGGCCTATTATTACCTATTTTTGGTCTTAGGTCTACATTATCATTATTCTACAGAGGGCCTTAGAAAACCCTAATATTAGTGTATACCAGTAAAAAACCAACCCCTTTCCCCTGAAGAAAAAAATCTATAAATTTAAAATTTACATCCCTCCCAAAGGGAACCATCGCCGACGAAAAAGCTTCCCTTTTTTTGGGTGGGGTAAAAAGGGCCATCCAGCTCACCCCGCCCCTTAGGGCCATGCTGGATCTGCCCTGTGGAATTTTAGGGACCAAAAAAAAATTTCCACCCCTTTCCCCGCTGGAAAAGGGTTAGGCGCTAATTTCAAAATAAGTTCACCCTTCCGCAAGCCCCCACGGCAAACCCCCTGGACACGGGGCCCATCTGGCCACTCTGGGCGGGCAGAACCCTCCGGCCCCTAACTTAAAAACCGTCCATTTTTCCCGTGGGGACCCCCGGGGGGTGAAAAACCCTTTTTGGGTTTCCCGGTGGTCTTAGAAACCCTTTTCCCTTAAATTTTAAAAATTTTTTGCAGGGCTACCCTTTTGACTGAGCGGCTCGTACTTTCCCCCCCCAGGGGCCCCAAACTCCCCGGGAACCCTTTTTCCTCCCACGGGATTTAAAGGCAATCAAACCCCCTTTTTTTAAAGTCCCCTGAAAAAGGTTTTTTTCCAAGGTGGCTGATTGTTCGCACTACCTCCCGGGTTTTCAGCTTTCCCTGGCGGTTCATCGTGTTCTGGTACTCTTTATCGCTATTTCCCCCAGCTATAGGGGGACGTTTTCCCCCTATCGGCCCCTTTGGGGGAAAAATTCAGGTGGAATCCTCTGCCTATGATGTATCCTCCCTGGGGTTTCTGATAAACCAATTTCCCTTTCCCTTTAAAAATGTCCGTCGTGAAGACCGGAAGTCACTAAAACGATTGGCCCCCACCAGGTTACCTCCCATTTTGACTTTTCCCAGTGGAAATTTCCCCCGGGCCCTGCAAAGCTTCAGGGTCAAGGTTTTTCCCAATCGCTTAGTGCTGCAGCAAACCTTTTCGCTGAAAAATTGCCCTGGGTAAGGGTCTCAAACCACCAAAGTGTAATGCCTCTGCGATGTCCACCAATTTGACTGTGACATCCACCAAAAACCCATAAGATTTGGGGGGGAAATTACTTACAGCCCCCCCCAAATCATACTAAATTTTCCTTCGGGGGCCCTTTTCAAATTTTATTTAGCCCCCAACTTCTTTTTTATCAAGGTTACTTGTCCCTCCTGGGCCCAAAGGGGAATAATGGGTTTTGCTTCGGCCGGGTGCCCATTCCACAACCTTTGCCCATGACTGTGGGAGGGCGAAACCTCCGGGGATTCTCACTCGGATTAAGACTTCATCCCCCCCTAACCCCATGCTGGAAACCTTTTCAGGTCAGACTCCCCCGTTTTTTTTTATCTCTACCTGAGAGAAAACCCCTACGTTTTGGGTTTTCCCTTAAATTTTTGGGGGGAATAGGGCGTAGGGTTGCTTCCCCTTTGAAAACCCCGAACTCCACTACTGAGCGGGGTGCCACATTCTCTCGCAAAGTTTTCCCACACCCTTGAAGAAAGTCTCTCAACCCCCCTTATTTCTCTGTTGCCAAACTCCCTCAGTGTTATATACCCGGGAAATTTTCGTACTAAAAAAGTGTTCGCCTTCGCAAAAACAGGGCATATTCGGGGCATGAGTCCCTCTGGGGTTTTCCGCTTAAGGTTTTTACCTTAGACCCCTTTTTTCCCCATATACACTCCAACTTTATCGTCCCAGTTTTTTGGGTGATCTCCGAGATCTTTGAGCAACTTTTGGGTTTTTTTGTGGCGATGGTGGTGACTCTTCTCTCACACCAAAACTCCCAAAAGAGAAACGGGTCTCCCAAAACCCCCCCCAAAAATTTTTTTAAACGTGAACCCATTCCCTCTGATTTTTTTAAATGTAAATCATGCACTGTAGTGCTAAGCCAGTTTTCCCCTGGAAACACCTGGCTAAGGACCCCTTCTGAAATCCCCTCCTTTATCAGGGAAATCTCTGAAACTATTTGTCAAGCTCATAATTTCAATAAAGGAACTTTTTCTAGGCTTTGACGGTCAGTCGGGAAGCCTTTAAAATCCAACAAACCCATAAAATTTTAAACTTTCCCCTTTTTCTCCTCATGTTGCCAAACATGTCTTCTAAATTTTGGGCCTTGGCAAAGTTTGGGAATTTTGTGTTTAGTAATCTGGTAGGTTCCCCGGGCCCGGTCTAAGGCTTTAAACCTTTTAGCTCGGAAAACCGGGAAATTTCTGCAAAATTGAAAGGGATCTGACAAATCGTTCCTGTCATCTATCTGGGCTCTAAACCCGATCCCCGAAAGCAAAGGTCTTTTTAAAGGGTTTTTTTCGAACATTTGGTAAATTCAACTGGGGCAACTTGGGCAACATATTGACAGGTGTGTGGTGTTGTTTGGGTACCTGCGGTGTTCAACCCCACCCTTGGAATACTAGCCTTTAATGTACTTAACTTATCTTTGTACATATTCATCTCCTGATGACAATCTACATCATCCTTAGTGAATTCGTCCATAGCCTGCTGAAGACTTCCCTGGGATTCATCATCCTCAATAGCCTGTTGCTCATATGCTGAGAATGCTTGTTCATAGGCTTCCCATTTTTCCCCCAAACTCTTCCAGACCCTCGTCTCTTCCTTCAAACTAGGGCTGCCAGTTCTCCCTAGCTAACTTATCCTAGTGTTTGCCTACATTATCGGCCTATTACTACCTATGTTAAGGTCTTAGGTCTACATTATCATTATCTACAGATGCATTAGTAAACCTAATATTAGTGTACTACCAGTAAAACTACCTACTCCTTCCCTGAAGAGTAAATCTATAAATTAAATACATGCCTACCAAGAAACCATCGCCGACAAGAGAATGCTTCCCTGTTTGGGTGGGGTATAAGGGCCATCCAGCTCAGCCATCCCGTACGGCCATGCTGGATCTGTCCTGTAGAATTTTAGGGACCAAATAAATTTCCACAAGACTGAAGCACTGGATCTCCGTCAAGGGTCATTCCTCGAACACATTTCAGTCAAGTTACTTGTAGGGACAATTTATGATAAATATAAAGTGAAGGAGAAATACATTTGCGGTATTGCGATACTGAACCATCAGAGAATTCCTCTGAAAGTGAACAATAATGATGACGAATACGATGGTCTGTAATAATAATGTTAACAGTCGTCAAAACGTACGGATTCATTTCTGCACAGAGTGACAAAAAAAAAAAAAAAATATAATATTGGAAATTAAAATTTTGGAACAAGATACCTATCAAGAGCTGGTAAGACTGAACCTAGTGAAGGTATTTAAACCCCTGGACAAAGAACGTTGACCAAGAAACGTAATGGCATAGAAAACCTTTAGTGGACTAATGGCGTGAAAAAATGTCGTCTGTACTAGAAATGTATTGGATGCGAAAATTTAGATAACCGTGGATGGGGATGTGTATGAGGATATTTTTACTTATTTTGGGGGATGGGATGTAAAAATTGTGCGGATGTTTGCGATTTGGGTGCAATGCATACGGGAAACTGTTTACAGTAAAATGCGGAAAGAAGGGAGCAGATTAAGAACTTGTGCGGATGTTTGGGGTGCGGTACTAGCAGTACAGCTGTACGCTGAAGGAGCAGGACATAGTAAAATAATATAAGGAACTAAATAGTTGGTTTAAAGTGTTTGATTAACC
>NC_069403.1:92775164-92860633 GCF_026875155.1 Cherax quadricarinatus
TCTTTCCATTAAGATATTGTTTTTTAAATGTTTCGTTAAAAAGAAGGAAGGAGATTAACAAGGGAATATGGGAAAGTGTGTTAAGCGGTGAAAAGGGTTTGTGGTAAGGGGTGTAAGTGGTGTGTTAAGGGGTTTTTTAACCGTTAGTGTAACGTGATGTA
The DNA here is from genome assembly GCF_026875155.1 of Cherax quadricarinatus. NCBI lineage: Eukaryota > Metazoa > Arthropoda > Malacostraca > Decapoda > Parastacidae > Cherax > Cherax quadricarinatus. Next base: position 92,775,326 of record NC_069403.1, read on the forward strand.
AGCCTGGTATGTTCCACAATCACTCACAAGTATGTCAAGAGCCCGAGTGAGGTTCCACAACGAGCACATAAGTATGAAAATGAGTTGAGAGAAGCTCCACAACGAGCACATAAGTATGAAAATGAGTTGAGAGAAGCTCCACAACGAGCACATAAGTATGAAAATGAGTGAAGCTCCACAACGAGCACATATGTATGAGAATGAGTTGAATGAGGCTCCACAACGAGCACATATGTATGAGAATGAGATGAGTGAAGCTCCACAATAAGCACATAAATATAAGAATGAGTTGAGAGAAGCTCCATAACGAGCACAAGTATGAGAATGAGTTGAGAGAAGCTCCACAACGAGCACATAAGTATGAGAATGAGTTGAGAGAAGCTCCACAACGAGCACATAAGTATGAAAATGAGTGAAGCTCCACAACGAGCACATATGTATGAGAATGAGTTGAATGAGGCTCCAAAACGAGCACATAAGTATGAGAATGAGATGAGTGAAGCTCCACAACGAGCACATATGTATGAGAATGAGTTGAATGAGGCTCCACAACGAGCACATATATATGAGAATGAGTTGAATGAGGCTCCACAACGAGCACATAAGTATGAGAATGAGTTGAATGAGGCTCCACAACGAGCACATAAGTATGAGAATGAGTTGAATGAGGCTCCACAACGAGCACATAAGTATGAGAATGATTGAATGAGGCTCCACAACGAGCATCATAAGTATGAGAATGAGTTGAATGAGACTCCACAACGAGCACATAAGTATGAGAATGAGATGAACGAGGATCCACATCGAAAACACAAAAATTTAAGAGTCCTTCCCAATAAGCTTAGCTGCTGCTGGAGTACTATTGTTCCATGAGCATTCTTGTTCCAAAAGTATTCATATTCCAAGAGCATTTTTGCTCCAAGAATTTGAAGCTGCCCTTCGGTACCGGTTTCTTGCATTAGATCTGATTGCATTCCACTCCCCAGGACTGGTTTGTCCCAATCTTTATGATAAATACATCAATTATAGTACATTGGGAAGCATATATACCAAGAGTCGAGCAAATCTTGGTAGACTGGAAGAAATGAGGTTCGAACCAAGGAAGAGCAGAGTATTTCTGATTCCTTGGATGAAGAGCCATGAATCAGCATTAGTCACCACAAGAAACATGGTCGTGTACCACTAATTGAACAATGGAACCCAATTTACGTTCAAGCTTTCCACTCTAACGAACCATGTTCGGGAGGAGAGTTGGCAAACTCACACACACTCGCACACACACGAACACACACACAAACACACACACGAACACACACACAAACACACACACGAACACACGCGCACACACGCGCACACACGCGCACACACGCGCACACACACGCGCACACACGCGCACACACGCGCACACACGCGCACACACGCGCACACACGCGCGCACACGCGCACACACGCCCACACACGCGCACACACGCGCACACACGCGCACACACGCGCACACACGCGCACACACGCGCACACACGCGCACACACGCGCACACACGCGCACACACGCGCACACACGCGCACGGCCAGGAGCTATAAATCTATTCCTGCAACCACAATTAGGTGAGTACACACTCACACACACAGGAGGGATAGGGGAGACATTATAACGACATACAAAATACTGCGTGGAATAGACAAGGTGGACAGAGACAAGATGTTCCAGAGAGGAGACACAGAAACAAGGGGTCACTCTTGGAAGTTGAAGACTCAGATGAGTTACAGGGATGTTAGGATGCATTTCTTCAGTCATAGAGCGGTCATGAAGTGGAACAGTCTGGCGAGCGATGTAGTGGAGGCAGGAACCATACATAGCTTTGAGACGAGGTATGACAATGCTCAGGGAGCAGAGAGAGAGAGAGAGAGAGAGAGAGAGAGAGGACCTAGTAGCTATCAGTGAAGAGGCGGGACCAGGAGCTGAGTCTCGACCCCTGCAATCACAGTTGAGTACACACACACACGCACACACGCACACGCACGCACACGCACGCACACACGCGCACACACGCGCACACACGCGCACACACACGCACACACACGCACACACACGCGCACACACACGCGCGCACACACACACACACACACACACACACACACACACACACACACACACACACACACACACACACACACACACACGCGCGCGCGCACACGCGCGCACACACACGCACACACACGCGCACACACGCGCACACACGCGCGCACACACGCACACACACACACGCACACACACGCACACATACACACACACACACACACACACACCTGGCGGGGCGGGGCCAGGAGCTCGGACTCGACCCCCGCAACCTCAACTAGGTGAGTACACACAGTCACACACACCACAGAACAGCAGGAGGCCAAGACAAGAATATGATGAGAGTAACAGAGCGATGGTTGACACACTGGCTGAAGTGGCCAGAAGTGTCCATGCGGGCAGGGCAAAGCTGCTGTTTGTGGGTGACATCAATCAAAAGGAAATTGACTGGAAGAACCTGGAGCCACATGGGGGCCCAGAAACGTGAAGGGCTAAGATGATGGACGTGGTACTGGAAAACCTCATGTACCAACGCGTAAGGGACACTACCAGAGAGAGAGAGAGAGAGAGAGAGGAAGAGAGAGAGAGAGAGAGAGAGAGAGAGAGAGAGAGAGAGAGAGAGAGAGGAGGACGACCAGCAAGACTGGATCTAGTAGTCACCTTGAGTAGTGCAGATATTGAGGACATCACATATAAAAGGCCCCTTGGGGCCAGTGACCACGTGGTTTTGAGCTTCGAATACATAGTAGAGTTACAAGTGGAGAGGGAAGCAGGAAGGACAGAACAAATGAAGCAAATTACAAGAGAGGTGACTACACAGGCATGAGGAATTTCCTCACGGTTTTCAGTGGGACAGAGAACTGACAGGGATATCAGTAAACGAGATGATGGAATATATGACAACAATATACAAGGAAGCTGAGGAGAGGTTAGTACCAAGGATAACACAAATAACGAGAAGGCCAGGATGAGCCCTTGGTTCACCCAAAGGTGTACAGAGGCCAAAACCAAGTGTGCTTGAGAATTGAAAAACTATAGAAGGTAAAGGACCCAGGAGAATAAAGAGAGCAGTCATAGAGCCAAAAATGAATATGCACAGGTAAAAAGGGAGGCCCAACGGCAATATGAAAATGGAGTTCTATATGAAAATGGAGAGGGTTTTGCAGATTGTGTTTTCTTGAACTACAAAAATGGCTTTGGCACAGTTCCACACAAGAGATTAGTGCAAAAGCTGGAGAACCAGGCAGGTATAACAGGGAAGGTGCTGCAATGGATCAGAGAATACCTGACAGGTACACAACAACGAATCATGGTATTTGACGAGGTGTCAGGGTGGGCGCCTGTGACGAGCGGGGATCCAAAGAGGTCAGTCCTAGGACCGGTGCCGTTTCTGGTACATGTAAAGGACATGGACGGAAGGGCAATAGATAAGAAAGTGTCCCTGTTTGCAGATGATGTGAAGTTAATGAGAATTCAATTGGATGAGGACGAAGCGATCTACAAAGGGATATGACAGGCGCATGCGGGATCCATAATGGCTCCTGGAGTTCAACCCCCCCAAAGTGCAAGTCTGAAATTGGGGGAAGGGCAAATAAGAAGCAGACGGAGTACTTCTGGGGGAAAAGGGGGACTACAAACCTCACTAAAGGAAAAGGTTATATAAACAGTCTCCTGAGGCGCAACCACAAATAAGCTGCAGCATATGAGCGCCTAGAAATTAAAATAGCATTCCGCATCTCAATGAGGAACGTTCGGCCCCCTTAAACCGTTACTCGGGCCTTTTGGGGAGTATACAAAAAACTATTGGGAAAACCCACACCTCCCATACGAAAGGGAAAATTTAAAAAGAAAGTAAAAGGTTTGAAACAAGACTAGTCCCGGAGCTAAAGGACATGTCCAAAAGGAAAAGGGTTTAAAAGGGAAATCGACCTGACGACACTGGGGGACAGGAGGGATAGGGGGGGATATGATAAAAATAAAAAATACTGGAGGAATGACAAGGTGGCAAGACTGTTTTCCAGAGTTGGACACAGCAACAAGGAGTCCAAAATTGGAAGTTCAATTTTCGGGACGAATCACAGAGATTTCGAAGTATTTTTTCATCAAGGTTTTTCGGAAAATTTGGGGAAAAATCTGGAAGGGTAGTGGGGCAGGATCCATAATTATTTTTAAAAAGGGGTATGTTAAAGCTCATGGAGCAAAAAGATGACAGTACGACGGAAAAATGGGGCCAGGAGCAGTGATCGACTTTGGGCCACAATTAGGGATTCCAACTGGGTAGAAAAACAAACAACACACAACACACAAACACCCCACACCCAACGACAGTGGCATGTACATTACACATAAACATGCACAATGTACACAGAAGCACACATACTTAACATGCCTACAAAAATACACAAGATACCCAGTGTAGCAAGTTTGTGAAGTAGAGGCAAGAGTAAGACTCGACCTCGGAAAAAATACCAGGGGCGAGCCAAGAAGCAATACCACACGAAATTAAAACCCTACAAGTGAAAAAAAATTACAAATACATACACCAACAGTCACGAAAGTTGTCAAATTTTTAAACTTCTAAAAAAAATCGTATAAGAAACAAGAGAATAGAAAGGGATATGATCCCCGGGAAATAACAAGGGTTGATACATTAATCGGGGGGCAGAAAACCCTTAAACGATCCCAATGATCATCAGTAACTTTAAAAAATGGGGCTGGGAGAACCTAAAACCGGGGGGGGAAAAATTTTGGGGGGGTAAGAAGGAGGGGGGGGTTAAAAACCCGGGGGGGGGAGCAAAAGGGGAAAAAGAAAAAAAAGGAGGGTAGGAAAGGGTGGGAAATTTTATTACCCTAATGGTTCAATAAAAGCAATGAAAGCCCCCCCTTTTGAGGGATTCCTGGGTTAAAAAGGGGGAGGGGGGGGGTTTGAAGAATTTAAAAAAAAAAACAGGTCTGGGGGGAAAAAAAAAAAAAAAAGGGGGAAAAAAAAGGGGAAAAATTTTTAATTGGGTGGGGGGGGGAAGGGGGAATTTTAAAGGGGAAAAAAAAAGGGGGAAAGGGTTTTAAATGGTTTCCAAGGGGGGAAAATAATGTGTAAAATTTTTAAAAATTTTTGGGGGGGCCAAAGAAATCTTTTAAAAAATAATGAAAATTTTCCCATATTTTAAAGAACCCCCCCCCCTTTTTTTTAAAATAATCCGGGGGAAAAAAACATAAAGACTTAAAAGGGGAAAAAAAAACAATTTTGGGGGGAAAAAAATTTTTTCGGGGAGGGGAAAGGTCCCGGAACCCGGGGGGGGTTTAGAAAAAGGTTGGGCACAAATTTTAAAATTTGGGGGGGGAAAAATTTTAAATGAGTGTTTGAACGATGTTTTTAGTTTTTCTTTATATGGGGGGTCCCATTTTTTTTTGAAAAAATTTTTTTTTTTAAAAAGGGGGACCCCCCAAAAAGCAAGGGGGAAACGGTTTGAACCCATGGTTTACCGGGAAAGGGTTAGAGAGGCCAAACAAAGTGTAAGCAGGGAAAATATGAGGCAAGAGCTCGAATGATATGCTGGTAAGAAAAGAAGCTCAATGAAAATCTTGACGCGCATAGTCGAAAGCCAACCCGTTCCAAATTATATACTACATCAGCGGGAGATAAACAGTAATGCACATGAATCAGGCGCAGAATAAAGAGGAAAACCAGGTGTCTGTGAAAACATCTGGAAGAGGTTCACGGAGGATTCAAAGGGAGAAGAAGGCTACAGTGAACGACGGGAGTGTGTGTAGAAAGAGCGTTGGACACAATGCTTACAATTGGTAGGAGGTAAGAAGCTTCTAAGTGAGCTAGATTATTTAACGATTTTGGACTAGATAATACTTTCTCTGGGTACTGAGGAGGAGATAGAACCTATTTGTACATCTAGCAACAATCTCAAGTCTTTCTACACAGAGTAACTGCCATAGGGGTGTGGAAGACATCAGATGCAGTCCATTTTTAAGAAATGGACAGACAACAGCATTTAAAAACAGATCAGTTTCACTGCCATGGATAGTGTGTTAGGGAGAATAATTTATTTTTTCTTCTTTAGTTTTCGTTCGATTTTGTTTATTTGTTTTTTGAATAAGCGTCCCTTGTCGTATGATCATAAACTTTCAGAAAGATCGGCCAACAGATAATCAATAAAAAATATGCTAAAATTTATTTAGCAGCCTCACCTCACGTACTACTCTGCCGAAAGTGTATTTGGTTCTGCTGAACTAAACCGTTTTATATCATGAAGTAAAATATACTGTAATATCCCTTTATTGTCATCCCTCAAAAAATATAATGGTAATTTTTCGATTTAGATAAATACCTGCCCTTTACTCTCCCACAAGTGAAAAAAAAATGTGCTACTGCAAAATATTTTCACTTTGTAACACATTCATTGTTGCATGCTTGTGAAAACTTAAAATCGTTTCCCTAAATAATGAAGCTAAAGCAATAAATAAGTCAATAACTACATGTCAAGGAAAAATCGGCCAAGTATATTAATCGGAAGCAAAATTATTTTTTGGAGAAATCTTGGCATACGAGACGAGTGTTCTTTATAGTATCCCCTATGACAGAGTTTTCTCTAGTGTTAATGATCAAGAGAAATGAAACATTATAATCTTGAGCGTACACTGCCATTTCCCTGTCAGACGGCTCCTCGGAATGTCATTTTTCATTCAGTTTGGGCGTCTGTATTATGTCTGAGGGGTCCATGGTTCGATTCCCGGCAAGAGAAGAAACATTGGCGTTTCGTTGTCCCGTTCCTCATCAATAAAAAGGGTATCTGGAGTTAGTCGACTGGTGGGGGTCGCATCCTGGGACAAAATTGACCTAATTTGCCGGAAAATGCTCTGCATAACAAAGGACTTTCTATATACCTTGTACATATACTTTTAAAATAAAGGTATTATCATTATTATGCTTCTTCACCTATTAGTCTGCCAAGCTTCTCCTTCCACTTTGTAACTGCCATACAGTGATTTTATATATTACAAGGAAACAATACAAAAAATAAAACAACAAAATCAGAAAAAAACTCGTAGAACTTTCACTTCGTGTCAGGATATACTAACTGTGGCGACATACCCAAGAAAAGTTGTATGACTATAATTCGTTTGTAGAAATAATCGTACAAATAACGAACATAAAAAACCAAAAATGTTGCCCAGCTATTGGAAGCATATTTCTGTAGCCTTAACTCATTATTCGATTTTTGCACGCCCGCCCGCGCAGCCGGGGTTTAATTTCTCCCCCTATCAAATTTGTATGTAAGAATATTAGTTTTGGCAGAAACGTCTTTGGGGGGGGATGTGAGGGGGGTTATTCATTTCAATGTGTCTACATATAATCGACGGAATTCCTGACTGGTTAGGGGTTACTTATTTGGTAAATATCTTTGTTGGGGGAGGATAGTGGTTAATGAAATGGGGGGGGACGGGTTGTCTACGGGTGAGAGTGAGGAGCAGGGTGTGACATTTGTAAGTTTATGTGTTGATATGTATTTATGAATTTGTGTTAAGTGGTGGTAAATTTTTTGTTATGTGAGCTGGGTATATGGATCTATTATATGAAGGGTGTAAGGTATATTATGTGTATTTTTTTATTGTGGTAGATTTATTATTGCGTATGTTCTGCGTTCTTGGACGCAGATGGGGTAACGAACGTTAACTCGTTTTCCAAAACGTCTGGTCACTGACTCCAAAAACCTAATTTCCTAAAATCGTTGTGCGAGTTTTTCTTTGACGCGACCTGACTTCATTTAGTAATATCCAATATCTACGGTGTAATATATGATTTTAAACCAAATAATTATTAATTATAACAGTGTATGGATATGGTGTTTGATTTTATTTAATTATTCTTTTTATGATAGTATGGTGTGAATATAGTTGGTTGAGGATGTGTGGTAATTTGTATTTTTTATATATGTTTGTGAAAAGAAGGGGATGAGTGGGATTACTGTATATAAGGGGGGATAAAAAGGTCTAGAGGTGTTTTAGTTTGTAGATTGGGTATGTATGATGAAATTGAGTTTAGGGATGTGTATATTTTTTGTTGTTTAGAGTAGTGGGTGGGGAGGGTATTAAATTAGGTAGTCTCTTCTGGTGAGAGAAAGCGTAACTCAGTTGTATAAGGGCAATCTATGATTCTCTGGGTCTGTATGGCATAGTGTGTGGGTGGGAGGGGATGTTTGAAGATTATAATGGGGGGTTATTAGAGGGTGATGAATGGTGAATGGTAGATGTAAGGAAGAGGGGAGGGGAAAAAAAAGGTTAGAGAGAATAATGTATAGAGATATATAGATATTGTTGTATTGTGGTGGGGTAGAAATGAAGGGTAGTGTAGTATCTGGTTTGGGAAGATAGGGGGGGGATTGGTGGGTGGTTGAGGTTAGTGAGAGGTGGTTGGGTTAGATGAGTGAGGAGATAGGAATGTGTATATATCTTGAATGGATCTAGGTTGGAGATGAAGTAAGGTTAAATGTAATGGGAATCTGATACCATTTTGTTCTGGGTGATTTGTAGTCTAGCTTCCATTTTTTTGTGTTTGTCCAAGGCAGAGTACCATGAAGACTAAGCGTAGGCTATATGAAATGTATAGAGCTAACATAGGTTCTGCGAGCCTCAGTAGTAACAAACTGTGCTTGTCTCTAGAGGAACTCACCTGCATTCGCTTTCTTTACTACACTGTTCCCTATCAATTCTCCTGACCTGCTTCAGACATAGGGGATTCCCAGAAATTTCACTGAGTGAAACTGAAGTGATGGGTTCCCTATTGCCACCGGACATTAAAATAATTTTACCTCCTCAGTATATGTTTCTGTCAAAGAGTATGGCTCCCGTTTTTCGGAGGTGAACACGATATATTGTTGTCTACTAACCATTGTTGTCAAGACACCTTTTCCAATTTCTTACATTAGCTATATCATGTGGGTCTTTTACCTGACACTAACAGAGAACTGTCATCTTTCATACTGTAGGAGTTTGCCAAAAAAACCTTGACTCTGACTGGCATTCGTTTACATAAGGGACCCAGAATGCAACCATAGGTAAACCCCCAAGCTATCAGCAGGGATTCTGATTCTGTTTTGCTGATATTTGACAATTTGATTCCTGTTGCTAAGGTAGGCTTAAACCAGTCAACGGAACCTATGCCGAGTAGGTGTGTAACAAATCATACACAAACTGGTATAATACAAAAAACAGAGAAAAAGGGAAGAATAAGGGAAAGTACTGTCAATGATCAAGGCATACCTGACAGGAAGGAAAACAATCAAGTGATTGTCCCCGAAGAGTTTCGAAATGGGTACATTGTAGCAAAGGGTCAACAAAGGTCAGTACTAAGGCTGGCATCTAATTCTTGTTACATGAATGACAATGACAAGAGATGAATAGTCAGGGGAATCCTTGTTAGCAGAGGAATTGAAACAAATGAGTAAAATACAACAGACCAAACTACAGAATGGCAGCAAATCGATCTGGACAACTATAGGTCTCGTCTGACAAAGTGGCTACTACAAAGTTTTTGGAATTTTTGGAGAACAAAGAAAACCGCAGACAAAGTACAGGCTCCAAGGCAAAACATTTAACCTCACTCAAGTAGAAGGAACCTTGGGCGAGTACTGTACAGAGCTTATCGTCTGAGGACACATTAAACCAAATATTGGCTGTAGCAAATGCATTCACTCCACACAGTATAACTGCATAACATCAGGCTGATAATGGTGTATTCAGCACCATATTGGAATCCACACATGGTCAAACATGTCAGAAATCGGAGAAAGTGTAGAGGTTATCAACAAAACTAGTCCCAGAGCTAAGGGTCCGTGGAGAAAAATTCACCAGAAAAGGGTATCTCTCAGCCTTAAGCCCTCTCTCCTTCTCAAGGCCCTCTGAGGGGATTACCCCTCTCGTAAAAGGACTAGTGGACTACGACTACTGACTAATCCTCCACAACAGCTTTAAGACACTAGTAGGTACCAAGCACCATGCAACGTCCTTTCATCGTTGCTAGACTTTTCTGTGCAACTGCACAGTGATGGTTAAAACTAAAGTAATAACACTTCCCCATAACAGGAAAATCACGTCGAAACCTGTGCTTACTTTGTGACAAGTCCGGGCTTTAACTATGAGCACATGCTAAACAACAGAAGGAAACAGCCCTGTTTAATTCTTGTTGCAATATGTAGCAATGAAAGTATTTAAAGCTGATCTCACTCAGCTTCCCTTTGTGCATAAGGAGAAAATACAGGGAAGCCTGCTGAGGTAGCAGGCTAATGACTTCAGGACTCAAGCGAAAATACTTAAAAAATTTCCCAATGAGACCAAAGTACAATAGTGAATTTGTGGGGTAGACACTGACATACTATCAATCTCCATTATGAATGTTTAACAAGCATGAAACCAAGCAAACACAATGAAGTTGACGGCGGTATAAAATAACCATAAAGCGTAAATGTGTTTTTTGCAATATGCAAACAAAGAACAAAATATATCCCTACTGTGAATAACGAATGTGTCAAAGTGACATTGATACACTACGAGGGGCTAACTTGGACAAATTCATGGCAACGAGATATGTATGCAAGGGAAGGGGTCATCTCTCTGGGCTGTGTGTTGCAATCAAGCCAGTTCGATGAGGGTCATTGATTAATGTCTAGGACATAAACAGATAATTATAGAGGTATTGGTGATTGGGAAACAGTCAAGCTTCAGTAACAAGGTTTGAAAATGGCAGATATTCCATAATACCCCAGGGATATATTGTAAAAGGCAAATATCAAAATAGAGTTGCTAGTAAAAGAAAAAAGAGCAATTGCTCACAAGATGGTAGATGTCAAGGAGTGATTACCTCTCTAAAAGGTTTACCATACAAATAAGTAGGATCTTAGAAGCAGAAGGATGAGCCTAGGAAGAATAACTTGCAAGAGCATGAAATGAGATATTAATGCTTAAAACGGAGACCAGGTCAACTTGAAAGATAGAAAAATGCCTTCTGAAATGCAACATACAGGTTCTAAACATCCACAATGATAATTCAACATGCAGGGTGGCGGAGTGGCGAAGTATGACCGAGATAATTTATCAACTGTTTGTGTTAAACAAGATATAAGATTAGAAGGATATGACACAGAATCTGTTTGGCTACAGTTTCTCGAAGTCGTGAAAAATTAATTTTGATGTGATTTATAGCCCCAAACCATGACAAAGAGCGTGCAGAAGAACTCTATGGGACGAAATTCATAAGGCGTATTGATATGAATGTTTGTGTTAATGGGAATTTTAATTTTAGACAAACTGATTGGAACAATGTGACCAGGAATTTTGAGTTAAGTGACTTCTTGATACGATTCAGGATTACTTTTATAACAGATTTGTGATGAGAACCAACTTAGGGAAACAACCTACTGACTTGTTTTCTTTTCCCAACAAAGAAATCACTATTTTGATAATCTTGATGTTAATGACAATCAAAGGAAATCGATCACAAAACACTTAGTTTCAATGTATCATGGAATAACAGATAACTGCAATCAAGACTAGCTGTGCTGGTTGGTCTGGTGCCGTGCTCCTTCCTTGAGTGGAGCAACCAGTCCAGGGTGGATCATTGGGGTTAATCCGGGGGGGGGGACATGGAACCTGTCTCCCGCATGGGTCAGTAGGTCTGTTGCAGAGTTCCTTCTTTCCTTATGTCTTAAGTTGTTTGTCTCAGATTTCCACTTGGTTGACTTCACGGACGAAAATTCTCTGGAGGGCTAAATTGAGATGACCTTACTATGGGTCAAGTAGGTGGGTTTGGTTGACAATATGACATGTTTTCAGCATATCCTACCCTGCCCATACAACTTTTGTTGCAATAGGGAAATTAATCTACCAAAAAATATCCCCGATGGATAAACAATAGATTAAAGCATCTCATTAGTCAAAAACACACACTCATAGCGTATCAAAAGAGGGGAAGAGAAGTTAATAATCAATATATTCAATAAGAGAGAGAAATAAAACAATGCAATAAGAAAAGCAAAAAAAAGATTATGAGGCTAAAGTCACAAGGGATTCGAAGAGTAACCCAAAAGGGATTCTTTTCAGGTATACAGAAGTAAGATTAGGGACAAGATTAACCCCACTTAAATAACTCAAATCACATCACTGACAGTGATAGGATGTGTAGGAATAATATTTCAAACTCTACTTCCTCTCTGTTTTTACTCAGAAGATACACGCAAAAATTCAGAAATAATAAATTACGAAGAACAGGACGATAAAAACTATGCCATCGATTGCGATAACTAGTGATATGGTCCTCAGACAAATAGAGAAATAAAACCTAACAAATCTCTTCCCCAGTCCCTGATGAAGCTGTTTGCAGAGGGTTTTAAAGAATTAAAGAGGACTAAGCATACTTTTCAGCTAATCTTTACAATAATATCACTTCAAACTGGCATATGTTGCCAGACAATGAAAAAAGGCTAATGTATAACCTATTTACAAGGCAGGTTACAGATACCTAGCTTCGAACAATAGACCAATAAGCCTTACCTCCATAGTGGGAAAATTATCATCATAATTATCCTGAGGCAATCTTAGCCATCTTGAAAGGCATAAATTGATTAATTAAACATCAGCACAGGTTTATATTAAACCAAGGGGCGTTCCTTCTTACGAATTTACTAGCCTTTTTCACTAAGGTATATTGAGGAGGTAGATCATGGTATTGTATATGAAATGTGGTATATAGACTTCAGTAAAGCTTTCGATACGAGTTCGCACACAGAGGTTGAGGAAACTTTAAGGCACACGCTAATAGGAAAATTTTTTTTCCTGGTTAAGTAAAGGCATGGTAGACAAATAGGCAGCAGCAGAGAGTTTGCATAAATAGGAAAAAAAATCAGAATGGAGGCACGTCACAATCGGTGTGGCCACAGGGTTCAGTGTTGAGTGCCTCTTGTTATTCACAATTTACATAAACGACATTGATAAGGGAATAAAAAATTAGCGATTATTTGAATAGACTGATGCAGTGGTCGAGAAGTGCAGATGCGCAGTTTAATATAGGACAAATGCAAAGTTTCTAAATGTTTGACAGGAAAATTACCATGCCACATATAAACTAAAAAAGTAGCTCTTTATATACTGACTTTGCGAAAAGGATCTAGGAGTTCTGGTTAGCATCCATCTGAGACCTAAGACAACAGTGCATAATGTTCATAATAAAGCTAACAGAATCCTTGCCTTCAATCAAGAAGTACAAATAATAGGAATCCTCAGGTTGTTCTTCAACTCTATATCATTGGTTATGCCTCATTTAGACTATGCTGCACCTTTCGGTCACTGTATTACAGAGATATAATTGCATTGAAAACATACAAAGTAGCATAAAAAAGCTGATCCTATGTATCAGAAATCTTCCTATGAGGACAGACTGAGGGGCCCTGAATCTGCACATCTCTAGAAAGGCCGTAGAATTAGGGGGGATTTTATTGAGGTGTATAAATGGAGAAACAGGAATTAATAAAGGATAATGTAAATAGCGTGCTAAAATATCTAGCCTAGACAGGACATACCAACAAATGGATTTAAGTTTGAAAAATTCAATTCAGGAAGAATATAGGAAAGCACTGGATTGGTAATAGAGTTGTGGATAGTGGAACAAGCTCACGAGTACCGATAAGAAGCTACGATGTTGAGAGTTTTGAAAATATGAGGTTTGATAAATCATGAGTGGTGAGGGTGGGTGTAAGTTGGACCTGACTAGCTTGTGCTAGTAGATCAGGTGCCGTGCGCCTCCTTAAGTGAATGGGACTGACCTGACTACCTTAATGCATTGTCTTAAGCCGGTGAGTGAATTGGCTTGTCTCCCCTGAACATGGTTTCATGCATGGAAGGAGTGTGCCAAATTGCAGTAGCCCTATACCTTTCTCAACCTTCACACTGACAGCTCCTACCACTACCTTCCTTGACCTTAAATCCGCATTCGATGTAGCCAACTGACTTTAATCATTAGTGAACTTGCCAGAATGGATTTGGAGGAGATGGCTTCTCCGTGGATAAAGGCTACCTAACAACAGAAAATCGTCTGTGTTGTTCCAGGACACAGAAGTGTAACAAAGACTTTGAATTAGAACCACACCACAGGGAGTGTGCCTCAGACTCCCACACATTCAATATTCAATTAATGCCTTACTTAATGCTATGCCTAGTCAGACCCCACATTATCATTGCTGATATAATGATTCACACCACCGGATTCTCCAACACCCAAAACATTCTTAATCGTACTAGCCTCGGTGTCAGGACCTTGGGTTGATACTTCCTCTACTGATACAACCAAGATACTCAATAGCGTCCTCCTCGACAGAGAGGCACAGCTCGTCAATCCCAATTGCATGATGTGGTCCTCATCTAGATATATGTAGCAGATACAGGTATCTAGGCTTTGAGGTTCCACGACCTGACCTGTATGTATCAAGCTTTGTCGCCAATAAAAGAAAGACTAAGAGCAGACTTAGATTGTGGCAGGGCTTCACCCCAGGTAGGTGCTAATGTTTAAAGATTGTGAAAAAAAAATGATGTTCATGCTTATATTAGATCATTGTAGATTATGCAGCGCCACTACTTGCTCTGTGTACTGACTGGAAGCTTGGAGGCTGGAAAAACTGCAGAACGAAGCAATGAGGAACACTTTAGGATTCCCTCGAACCTGCAAAAATTTTAAATACGGCAAAAAGAACGTGGATATCCAAGCGTCAAAAGATCGTGTTACTGAAAGAAATAATCCTATTATGGGGATAATTGCTCAGCAAGCCCATTCAAACCCGCAAACCCCTGCACAGAAGCCCTCCAAACTTTCCCTCAGCAACTGAGTTAACACTCCTCCAGATGGATCGAAAAAACTGGAACCGACCTCCGCAAGAATCAGAATAATGATCTATGTCAAGTAAGGCCACAGCGGCACTTCCTCCGCTCCATGGAATATTACCCATTCCAAATTACCATTCCACCATATCCCACCCAAAACTACTTCTTAAATCACAACCAAAACTTCGCCTTGAAGCCAAACATGATGCCTTAAAGCTGTAATATACACTTATCACACACACACACACACTCGCAAATAATTTACGTTGATGTTCTGTTCACCAATCCACTGGTTCAGCAAGTAAGAGTGCTGCTGTTGTCTACAGAGTGATGGCTCTCTTAAAAGAAATTGAGCACGCAGTCAATAATTGGGCCTCTACCCTTCAGACAGAACTGTTTGCCATACTCCTTGCACTGAAATGCATCTATGTACTAAGATTGACAGTTTAATTGGTAACTGATATCCTGTCATCCATAAATGCTTCCTCAACTCATTTAAGGCATAAATTGTGGCATGCTCGTTCAAAGCCGAACAGTATGTAAGATTGTGGACATGGAGTCAAGTGCACATGCTAGTGGATTCCATCTCACATTGGTCTTCAGTCATGATAGAACTGATAAATTAGCTTAGCTTTATCTTTCAAAGAGGGAGTAGATTAATAATCTTGGCTTGTCATCGAAGTAGTTTGAAACATTAATACGAAAAGAACTTCAACAACTGAATGTTATTGACTAAAGACTCAGGGAGATTGACACCAGTGGATCCATCTATTAACATGCATTCTATCATGCAGGAGGAGCCACAAGTTCTAAGGTGCATCCAACCAAAATAAGCAGACTCCTTGTATGTCACTACCGCCCGGCTCCGGCTGGGTTACAAGTATCATTGCAGGTTAAATCCCACCACACCAGATGTAGAACCAAACGAAATGTAAACTTTGCCCAGATGGACTATTGTCACAACCCAGCGTCATTATGTACTGGAGTGTGATTAAAATAATGAATATTAGAAACAACTCACTCAGAAGATGTTCAAAAATGGGCAAAGTATTTATCCACATGGAATAACGTACAGACCAATCTGAGAAATACCCTGACTTTGCTAGCTGAAATAAAAGCTTTACCACATTGGTGCGTGTGGTGTGCGCGGCGCGCCGCGCGTGTGTGTGTGTGGTGTGTGGTGTGGTGTTGTGTGTGTGATTGTGGTGTGTGTTTTGTGTGTGTGAGTGTGTTGTGTGTGTGTGTTGTGTGTATGAGTGGTGTGTTGTCTGTGTGTGTGGGTGTGTGTGTGTGTGTGTGTGTGTGTGGTGTTTTGTGTGTGTGTGTGTGTGTGAGAGATAGAACTCAACAATCAATATTGCACCAAAACTCATTACAGTGTGACCCGTGTTGGAAGTGTGAATTGCTCATTACTCTATAAATTGTTCATGATTGTACCCATGTATCAAGTAAGTAACCATTCTTACTGAATTTTCATTACCTTGTCACTTGTGAGTTCATTACCGTTTTGTACCTAGTTCAGCAAATCAAAACTTGGGGCCCAGACCCTGTCCCATACGTACCTCTGTAATCTGTAAATACTTTTTAGCTTGTCATGATTGTGCCAGACCTACTCTGGAGTTCATTACCTTTGTAAATTGTGATTATTACCTCTGTAACTTGCTCAGTTCATCTAACTTGAGAGTCCATTCCCTGACCAATTATGTACCTCTGGTAATCTTTTGACTACCGCCCACGAGATGGGTATGGGTTTTTGCTTAATAAACATTAAACCAACTTACATGGGCTAGTAGGCCTGCTGCAGTGTTCCTTCTTTATGTTCTTATGACTGAGAACTACATAACTAGGCATCTGTAACAGCCTACTTAATACATCATTCTCGGCTTATTAAAATGGGCTGGGCCGCTGTTTCAATGTCATAAGCTCACGTTCCACTATCAAGATATGTCTTAATCTCACTTGTATCACCAAAGAGGTACTGCAGTCCATAGTTAGACACAAGGTGATTAGGGCTGTCCTATTCGAGATCGTAATTTGCGGGCGTTAGGCTCAAAACCCAATGAGTATCCATCAGCATCACATTTATAATTAAATGTGATATGCTGTATTATACTTTCCTTTGGGGCACATGTTATTCATTAGTCAATAGCCACTGTAGAGACTGCTACAGCAACTCCGCAGGCGATTCCAGGGAGAGTCTGCTTGAAATTGTGCTATTAAAAGGTAAGTACCTCTCTTTGTTATCATGTGTTATCATGCAGGAAAGTGCACTTAGATAAACAGTGCCTCCACATGGTTTGTCCTATGAGGAGAGATTAAGGGAACTCAGCCTAATATCACAGGAGGACAGAAGAACGAGAGATCATTATTAGGGCCGGCCTTAAGCCGATTGGACTGATTGCTCCCAGTTGGGCCCCTCGCTAGAGTGTAATCTACTCTCGGCTTGTCAAGTACACACAACAACACGAAGTATAAAAAAAAAGTGTACTTAAATTTCTGCTTTTTTATACCTCGAACAAAAATCTAGTAAATTAATATTTTTAATAAAACATTTCATAGTCAATAAATCAAATGGTATTGTGACTACGTACTCTTCAGAGGTGATTTACAAATTTTGTTTGTTACTTGTAGGCTTACATGTACTGCAATTTTAATAGTAAAATGTAGTTTACATATGTTTGGTCGTATAACTCTCATGCCTTTTTTCAGCATGACAGTTTGACTGCTTTCCATACATGGAGTCCCACCAAGATTGTTCACCAATTGGCCCGCCCCCCCCCCCCCATAACTCCTAAGGCCGGCTCTGAATCGTTTGATAACATGCAAAATAATGAGAGGAAAAGATAGGGTGAAGAAGGGCAGATTGCTCGAAAGATGGGAATCCGTAAGAGGATTGCACAGCTGGAAGTTGAGAAAACTCAGACGAGTCTTAGGATATAGGAAATATTTGTTTTAGCCAATAATCAAGAAAGTGGAACAATCTGGAGAGCAGTGGAGGTACGATCCCGTATGATAGCATTAAGAAGAGGTGTGATAAGGGTCTCGAATCAGAGAAGAATCAAGTAGAGACCAGGGAGAGCGTGTCCAGGAGCTGAAGACTCTACCCCCTCCAACCTCTAAGCAGGTGAAAACATAGTTGAGTGCACGCACGCACGCACGGACGCTCGCACGCACGGCGCGCGCACACAAACATGTTGACAGTATCGTTAAATATGCTCCAGTATTTATGTTCTAGTGGCTGTCCTAAGCTATTCTTAGCGGTCATCGTATGTGATTGTATCAGTGGAACATCCCTACAAGATGTAACAGCTTTCTAGAATGTGACTAATGATGCTAAGATCAAGAATTTTACAAATTAAAACTTGAACTGGGTGATTTTAAACTGGAACTGCATGAGGAGGATAAGCAATCAGCTGGTCAGACTGCACGTGGCAGTTGTTGACACAAATATTCAAAACAAACATATTTCATGGTCAAGGTTGGGACCTCAATTAAAATAAATTCAAATACCTGGTCGTTAAAGCAGCAGCAGTGTAGTGATATGGGTCGCAAAACAAGTAATAAAGTAAATAATGAAAGAAACCAAAAATTTAGTCAATATCCCCAAGCAATTAGTGTTGTGACTTCAGTTAATATCATTAGATTTGTTTGACCATAAAAGAGCTATGATTGCAAGGTGACAGCTATGGAGAGTTACAAACTGATGAAGTTCATAGAAGCCACCATCAGGAGCCTCCATTGATGTTCAGACGATATCACTTGCCTATGTGTAGGAATCTAGTCTCAGTACTCAGTGGTCAGTCGTCACGTGAGGTCACAGAACCCTGAGTGGCTTTGGGGATTAGATGGTGGAGACGTAACAAAGCATGCTTGCTTCTGCAGTGTTTTAAAAATTGAGGTTGGAGAGTTGAAGGAGGAGGTCTTGCTTCTCCAGGAGGAGATTAGGAGGCTGAAGGTCCACCGCAATGGGTTCTGGGAGAGAGTGTGAGGGTGGCTGGAGTTAGTGGGGAATGGAGGCTTCTACAGCGAGGATTGGGGGCAGTCTGTCTCTCGCTGTGAGGAGCTGTAGTTTGGGGAGGCAGCAACGGCAACCAGCATGAGGTGCAGCCCAGCAACCTGTCTTACAGAGTGGCGCGAGTAGTTCACAGTAATGTGAAGGCGCATCAGAGTCCGAAATGTTAAGAGTGAAGATCTGAAGGTAGGATATCGCCTTCTCTGTTCTTCATGATGAATGTACTTTCATGGCCAGTGAAGTAAGGGTACTCTACTTGGCCCCTGCTGATGAGTAAGCGCATTCTTGCTGTTGGTGACTCTCAGGTAAGATACATTGACCGTGCTTTTTGTAATAGGAATAAGAAGATGAGAGAAGATGTGCTTCCCTGGAGGGTGTTGGGGACATTGCCAACAGCGGAAATATCATGTGGGGAAATGGGGGCAAGCCCATTACGTCCGGCTGGGGGGAAAGTATTTTGGGAAAGGGGAGGGAGAAGACTGCTAGATAAGTACAGGTCAGCTATAGATTTTATTTAAATCTAAGGGGGGGATCCCAATTATGTAGCTCTTTCCCAAAGGGGGAGTAGGGAAAAGAATGGGTTTTCTAGGGGAATTGGGGTAAATTGCTGGCAGACAGATACCAAGGAACTTGCAATCCCCTTCATTGACAATGGAAAATTTTTTGGGAAAAAATATGTATGCAAGGGGGGGGACATCCCGGGGCTGGGGTGGTAGCACTTGCAGATCGTTGAGAAGGCCATTGGGAAATGCCAATTTTTTTAAAAACTGTGGAAGAAAAGGGGTATGGTGTGTGGGGGAAACAAGCAGGTTGCAACACTTGGGTTGGAAACAAAAAATGTATAAAAGGCATTCAGCATAATTTATAAATAAAGACAATAGATCGGTCCAAAAAAGGGGGCAGCAGGGGGCAGAAAGGGGACTAGCCCCCTTTAATTTTTACTATACTAATAGCAGATGTAAGAAAAAAGATAGAGACTAAGTTTAAATTGCAAGTGCAGGAAACATAGATATTATTGCTATAACGGACCGGGTAAAATCGAAAAGATAGAGAGATCCCCTCGAATGTCACAAACAAGCTACAAATTTTTCCACACTGACGGGGTCAACGGGAAAAGGTGGTGGAGTAGCGATGTATGTCAAGACAATTTAAATTGTTGTGTTAGACAAGATTTTTAAAATTAGAAGCGTCAGCCACTGAATCTTTTTGGGTTACAGCTTCTCAGGGCCGAAAAAAAACTAATTTTGGGTGTGTTTTTACGGGGCCCAAAAAATCTTGATAGGGAGTGCTAAACTTCTAGGGGACGAAATTCGTAAGGCACGCATACGAAAATGTTTTGCAAATGGGGTTTTCCCAAAAAGACAGTTTGACTGGAGAAATTTGACGGGAAATTTAGGTCGGGTGATTTCTTGATACGATCCGGGTTGTTTTTTTAAAAAAAGTTTTTTTGACAAGCCAACTAGGGGAAATAAAACCCCTTGCTTTGGGTTTTTGCCAGTAGGGAAAACCTAATTAATAACTTGAGGTTTAAAGAGAGCTTGGGAAAGTATCACAAACACTCGTTTTAATATATCAGGGAATTCCCCTAATAATGGCAATCAAGTCTCCATCCCGACTTTCGCTTGGGATTTCATAGGGCTGAAAAAATTTCTTTGGGGGGCTAATGGAAGACTGACTAAGGGGCAGGGAGGTGGGGATGTTGCCGATATGAGCTTTCCAGGGGAAATTCTAGCTGCTCACAAAAATTTGTTCCCCAAAAGGGAAATCAGTCAAAAAAAAATACCTAAATGGAAACAATAGATTAAAATATCTGATTGTCAAAAGAGAGGGATATATAGGAAATCAAAAGAGGAAGGGGAATTGAGAAAAAGATATTTCATAAAGAGAAATAAAAAAGGGAATTAGAAAAAACAAAAAAATTATGAGGGTTAAAGTTGCAAGAGAATCGAAGCAACCCAAAAGGGTTCTTTCAGGTATACAGAAGAAGTCAGGGCAAGATAGGCCCACCAAAAGTTCCTCGGGTCAGCTCACTGACAGTGAAAGGAAATGTGTAAATTTTTTTAAAACATATTCCTCTCATTTTTACACAGGAGGATACCAGCGATATTCCGTAAATATAAAATTTTGTGAACGGGCGATATTTAAAATGTGCACTAATTTGGGTCACAAGTGACTGGTCCTTTGGCAAATAGATAAATTAAAACCTCAAATCCCAGCCTGATGAACGTATGCAAGGGTTTTAAAGGGAAAGTAAAGAGGGGCTTTTCACCCTTTCTAATCTTTTCAAAATATCACACAACTGGCATGGGGCCAGATAAGTGGAAAATGGCAAATGTGATACCTATTTTTAAAAACAGGTGACAGGTCATTAGCTTCGAACTATAGACCAATAAGCCTAACCTCCATAGTGGGAAAATTTATGGAATCAATAATTGCCGCGGCAGTTCGTAGCCACCTTGAAAAGCATAAATTAATCAACGAAACTCAGCATGGTTTTACAAAGGGGCGTTCCTGCCTTACGAATTTATTAACTTTTTTCACTAAGGTATTTGAGGAGGTAGATCATGGTAATGAATATGATATTGTGTATATGGGCTTCAGTAAGGCTTTTGACAGGGTCCCACATCAGAGACTATTGAGGAAAATTAAAGCACATGGAATAGGAGGAGAAATTTTTTCCTGGATAGAGGCATGGTTGACAAATAGGCAGCAAAAGTTTGCATAAATGGGGAGAAATCAGAGTGGGGAAGTGTCACGAGCGGTGTTCCACAGGGGTCAGTGTTGGGCCCCCTGCTGTTCACAATTTTACATAAACGACATTTGATGAGGGCATAAAGAGCGACATCGGCAAGTTTGCGATGACACAAAATAGGCCGTCGAATTCATTCTGACGAGGACATTCGAGCACTCCAGGAAGATTTGAATAGACTGATGCTTTGGTCGGAAAAAGTGGCAGATGCAGTTTAATATAGACAAATGCAAAGTTCTAAATTTTGGGGACAGGAAAATAACCATGCCATATAAACTAAATAATGTAGATCTTAATATTACGGATTGCAAAAAAGATTTAGGAGTTCTGGTTAGCAGTAATCTAAACCAAACAACAGTGCATAAGTGTTCGCAATAAAGCTAATAGAATCCTTGGCTTCATATCAAGAAGCAAAAATTTAATAGGAGTCCTCAGGTTGTTCTTCAACTCTATACATCCTTGGTTGGGCCTCATTTAGATTATGCTGCACATTTTTGGTCACCGTATTACAGAATGGATATAAATTCACTGGAAAATGTACAAAGGAGGATAAACAAAGTTGATCCATGTATCAGAAACCTTCCCTATGAGGATAGACTAAGGGCCCTGAATCTGCACTCTCTAAAAAGGACGTAGAATTAGGGGGATATGATTGAGTGTATAAATGGAAGACAGGAATAAATAAAGGGGATGTAATAGTGTGCTGAAAATATCTAGCCTAGACAGGACTCGCAGCAATGGTTTTAAGTTGGAAAAATTCAGATTTAGGAAGGATATAGGAAAGTACTGGTTTGGTAATAGAGTTGTGGATGAGTGGAAAAAACCCCAAGTACCGTTATAGAGGCCAGAACGTTGTGTAGCTTTAAAAATAGGTTGGATAAATACATGAGTGGATGTGGGTGGGTGTGAGTTAGACCTGATAGCTTGTGCTACCAGGTCGGTTGCCGTGTTCCTCCCTTAAGTCAATGTGACCTGACCTGACTAGGTTGGGTGCATTGGCTTAAGCCGGTAGGAGACTTGGACCTGCCTCGCATGGGCCAGTAGGCCTTCTGCAGTGTTCCTTCGTTCTTATGTTCTTATGTTCTAGTGTCTCACCCTGCTGGTGTACGCTATACTGCCACTCTCTCCCTAACTTTCAGTGCCAAGAGATAGATAGGGGTAGCCCTGACAGTATTTCGTAAGTTATCTAAAAATCTTCAGAAGAGTTGTGTAGACTACTGTCTCCCCCACCCCCATTCCTCAAAGAATGACAAGCTAGTAAACGCACACGCATATACAAACACATTGGTATACCAGTTAATCAGGCAGGACCGAGTTTACTTGGTCCTAAACGCTTGTCCTCCTACTCCCACCACTCATCTGGGTTTCTGTTCTCTATTTCTAACCAGTCATCTGCTGGCATCTGCTCGCTTCCCATTGGATGAGAAATCAAAATGTAAACACTTATAGCTTGGCATCCCCGAGGGTGGTTTTTTTCATTGAGTGACACTCATATACTCTTGGACTTTACCCTCTACAGTGATTTTTGTGTCTAGTGTATAAATAAATAGTTTAGCCATATTATGATATATAAACTCTGTGTGAAGCATAATATGAGTGCACCATGCAATTGAAAAATGTACAACAAAAAAGGAGCAAGCACACTCAGTCCTGCCCGATAAGGCCCAATTTGAAATTTCAGTAAATACAGTGGTCCCTCGTTTTTCGTAATTAATCCGTTCCTGTAGCCGTTACTATAAACGAAATTTATGATTTACGAATCAATTTTCCCCATAAGAAATAATGTAAATACAATTAATCCGTTCCTGACACCCAGAAGTATTAAAACAAAAAAAATTTTAACATGAAATATACATGTAGTACATAAACAATACAATGGGAAATGATGAATGAAACATTAACAGCATAACACTTACCTTTATTGGAGATTCTTCTTAGTGTAGGGGAGACTGGAGGAGGAGAGAGAGTGGATTGTTTATAGTTTGGAAGGGGAATCCCTTCCATCAACACCCTCAGGTACCATTTGCTTTCTGGGGTTGCTTCTCTTCTCTGTTTCTTAATACCACTAGGACCACCTTGAAGTCACTGGAGTCCTGTCT
This sequence comes from Cherax quadricarinatus, assembly GCF_026875155.1. Taxonomy (NCBI): domain Eukaryota; kingdom Metazoa; phylum Arthropoda; class Malacostraca; order Decapoda; family Parastacidae; genus Cherax; species Cherax quadricarinatus. Next base: position 92,799,139 of record NC_069403.1, read on the forward strand.
CACAAAATAACTGTGGAGAGAGCTCGTTTCTGGTGTCTCTCTAACACTTCCCTAAAATGGCCCAAGACTTTGTCATTGTACATGTTGCCAACCTGGCTTGCAACAACCTTGTTAGGGGTGATTTTTTCTCCATAAAGCTTTCCATCTTACCCCACATAGTAAAAAATCTCTTTAATTTTCTGAAGAAGGCACCTTCTTCCATCTCTCTTCCTCCTCTGCGCAGATTCGGGAGCTGCGATGTGTGCTCTTTCCTGCTGAAGCTCTTGCAGTCCTCATGGTGAGCTCTTCATTGTGGTCTTCCACCAATTCTTCCACATCCCCCCAAACTCACATCCAACCCCATGGAACTCCCCAGTGCCACAATGTTTTTTACAACAGACATAGGCTCATTAGGGTCAGTCCCAAATCCTTCAAAACCCCTTCTTGTCGACCCCAATCTGGCCACAATTTTCTCCAGGCAGAGTTCAAAGTCCTGGTAGTCACTCCCTCCCAGCCATACCTATAAGGGTTATGCAGTGGAGGATGCTGAAGTGTTCTCTCCAAATTCCCCTTAGGGTCAAGCGAGTGTCTGTGGTCACAGTAAAGCACCTGTGAAACACTGTTTTTGTGTAGATTTTTTTAAAAGTTTGCAATAACCTGTGGTCCATGGGTTGGAGGAGAGAAGTGGTATTCGGGGGCAAGAACTTTACTGTGATGAACCCAAACTCCTCGAAATTAGGTCATCCAAGTTTGGAGGAGGGAGCAGGGCATTGTCCATTACTAGCAGACACTTGAGATCCAATTTTTTACCAGGAGATACCCCTTCACACTAGGCCCAAACACTTCATTGAACCACTCGACGAAAATTTCCTCGTGACCCATTGCCTACTATTAGATTTCCAAAACACACCCCAATTTATCTTCATAACATTGTTTTCCTGAATACTCTGGGGTTTTCAGATGGTATACTGGTAATGGCTTCACTTTGAAATCCCCCCTAGCATTAGCACAGAACATTAGCGTCAGCCTGTCTTTCATAGGCTTTTGTCCTGGCATTGCCTTTTCCCCTTGTGTAATGAAGGTCCTCTTTGGCATTTTCTTCCAAAAGACCCTGTTTCGAACACAACTGAACACTTGTTCAGGGTTTTAGTCCTTCAGCCTCTATGTACTCCTGGAATTCATGCATATATTTTTCAGCCGCCTTGTGGTCCGAACTGGCAGCCTCAAACCCTGCCTTACCACACTGTGTTTTGCCAGTACGTTCTTAAATCTCTCGAACCAGCCTTTGCTGGCCTTAAATTCACTCACTTCACCACTATTTGCAGGCAATTTCTTTACCAAATCTTCATGCAACTGCCTAGCCTTTTCACAAATAATCGAAGTCATAAGAGTATCTCCGGCTAATTGTTTTTCATTTGTCCACAAACCCAATAAAAACTTCTCAACCTCTTCCAGTACTGGTGATCTCATTTTTCTCAGCATAGTTTCTCCCTTTGCAACAACAGCATCCCTTTATTTCCTTTTTCTTGCCACTAGGGAACATAAGGTTGTGTAGGGTTTCTTATAAAATCCTGGACAGTTCGGCCACACTTGTACCACTTTCATATTGTTCAATGATGGTTTTCTTAAATTCAGTCGTATTTCTCACCTTCTTTACCACAGGCTTGGCACTAGGAGCTTTCTTTGGAGCCATGGTAGCTTACTTAGTACTTGCAAGCACTAAAATAAATGGAATATTATGAAATATTTCGCTGGAGCACGTGAGGGGACCTTCGCTCACTGGTAAACAATGCCAGACTGACTGCAGCCCCGGCTCACGCCGTGGGTACGCGTCCCGGACGAACTACGACTCGCGAGTCAACCTATGAAAAGCGAGTCCATGCTCATACGAAAATACCCCTATGATTGGCGAATTTTACGATTGCCGGGAACTACGAAAAGCGGGGGACCACTGTATTTCTAAAAAGAATTCTAATGCATATATGACTTCTGGGTGTGTACAGATCGGTTTTATTGTCCTTCCAGATCAATGAGAAATTGTTTTATGGTCAGTCTTCCAAAGAGAAGTCCAAATATATCTGCATTTTGGAGGAAAGTGACTCAGATCCAGAGCCAGATGACCTGGAATTGCTTGACAGTGGTGATGAATACTTGCCACCGGATGCAGAGGTGTCAAGTGATGATGAGGAGGAAGATAGGACATACAAAAAGCAAAAATTAGCCAAGAAAAAGAAAGGTATTACAATCCAGGTATTGCAGCAAAAAGAAAAATCATGTCATATCCTCATTTTCCTGCGTCATATTCAAAGTAAATCTATGCATCAAGAAGGATAGAAATTGCTTCATAGACTTTCTTTGTAGCAATTAGTGATCTAGAATGATTGTTCTTTCTCAGGAAACTCAGGAATATGGGACTTAAATGTTTTATCCTTTGTCAATGTGTCCATGTTGCTATTCGGTTCATTTTCATATTTTTTAATACTTACAAAATGTTTGGAAACAAGTTCCAGTTATGTTCTTGATATTGTCTATTTGTATAATAAATTAAAAAAAAATGTTATTTGATTTATTAACAACTGCAAATTTGCAACATTTAAAACTTAATTAAAACCCTTTTACAGTTATTAATTAATTAATGAATTAATTAATAATTATAATAGTAAATATTAGTATATATCAATAAGGAATAGTGTGTGAAATCTTCTTATAATCTTCAAAAAAGTAGCGTAGCAGAGCAAGCGAAGACCCGGGCCCAACAACAATAGCGTGATAAAGTGACCCCTCCCTTTTTTCTCAAAGAGCGACAAGCTAGTAAACACGCATGCACACACAGACACATGTGTACACAAGTATTATAGTAGTAAATATTAATATATATTAATAAGGAATAGTGTGTGAAATATTTCTATAATCTTCAAAAGAGTAGCGTAGCCTAGCATGATACAGTGACCACTCCCTTTTTGTTTCAAAGACTGAAACAAACGTGTGTGCGCGCGCGCACACACACACACACACACACACACACACAAACATACACACACACACACACACAGGGGCCAGGAGCTGAGTCTCGACCTCTGCAACCACAAATAGGTGAGTACACGCGCGCGCGCGCGCACACACACACACACCTCTCACTCTCCCTCTCCCTATCATTCTTTCTTTTCTCCCTCCCCCATTCCCCTCTCTTCTCCTTCCTTCCTCCCTCCCTCCCTTTCACCTTTTCCTTCTTTCCAGCCCCTTCCAACTTTTCTCCGCCCCCCTATCACTTTCCCTGTCCCCTCTCCCCCTGTTCTCTCACTCCCTCTCCCCATTTTCTCTCCCTCTTACCACTTCCCCCCCCCATTCCCTCTGCTTCTCCTTCCTCCCTCCCTCCCTTCCACCCATTCCTCCCTCCCACTCGTTTCCCCACACTCCTCTCTCTCTCTTTCTCTTATTCTCTCTCCTATCACTTTTTACCCCTCTACCTCCCTCCTCCCTCTCCCCATTCCCCTCTCTTCTTCTCCTTCCTCCCTCCCCACCTCTGTTCACCCTTTCCTTCTTTCTAGCCCCCTTCCCGCTTTTTCTTCACCCCCATCACTTTCCCTGACCTCCTCCTCCTCCCTCTCTCACTCCCTCTTCCTATTTCCTCTCCTCCTTACTACTTCCCCACCCCAGCATACACACATATGCATTACAACACCTAAAAAGAAAAAGAAAGTTGAAGGCTCAGAAGATCAGAGGAAACTTGTTCTGGCAGAGAAGAATGGATGGAAGAGCAATGTAAAAGGATGGAGCAAGAGTAGGAGAATAATCTAGGTGAGTTTTCTGAAAAAAATGGAGAAGAGGATGGAGGCAGAGAAGAAGAAATGGGAGTCACAAGCCAAAGCAACAGAAGCCAGAATAAGGGCACTAGAATATGAGGTAAATACTCTGAAGTGAGTTACACAGCTATTGCCAAGAGGTAACATAGCATCTGAAGCAGGTACTCCCCTGCTGAACGAGCAGCCCAATGGAAAGGTAGGAGACATGACTTATGCTAAGGCCCTATCAGACCACCAAGCAGGGCCGAAGAACGAAGGTGGAGAGCAATTGGAAGCAAGGAAAACAGTAAGAGAGGGTGGAGAGGGGTTAAATCCTACGCAGAAGCACAACAATGCCACCAAGAGCTACAAGAAAAAATACGGGAAATAATGGACATGTACAAATGGGACCCTGAGGCACAGAGGGAAAAATAATGTGAGGAGAAAGAGAGGTTGGTGTTTATGCATGAGCTTCAGGAGAGCGAGGGGAGGATACACAATGAAAAACGACAGGAAGAAAAACAGGAGTTTGAGAACATCATCAAAGAAACACGCGAGGAGGACACGAATGAGATAGAAGATTTTCAGAGAATAAGGGGGCACACGAGAGAAAGAAATCGTCAGGTCAAGTTGATTTTCAAGACAGAAACGGTGCAAAACAGGATCCTGCAAGAGAAACCACAGCTGAAGGAATCTTTAACATACAAGAAGGTATTCCTAGATAGAGACAGAACAAAAACAGAATGACAGCAGCTGAAAGGACACAGATGCATATGGGGCTAGGAAGAGAGACAAGGACAGAATCAGCAGGGGTCAATCAGAGCAGGGCAGAGCAACAAGTGCAAGCCCACACAGAACCACCCCTAGAATCCCACAAACATGCAATCGCAACACAAACCACAGTCCACACTTACAGCCCCCACCCCACATTACACTGTAGAATCCCACAGCACACTACCAGGTCCCCTACCCTTACTCACCCCCCAACACTGGTGGAATAACGAATAAGTAGGAGGAATGGCATGAAAGAGTTAGAGGCTTCACCGGACATTATAGCTATCACAGAAACCAAGCTCACATGAATGGTAACAGATACCATCATTTCCAACAGGATATCAGATCCTGAGGAAAGACAGAGGGAACAGAAGGGGTGGAGGAGTGGTACTCTCATCAAAAACCGATGAGATTTCGATGGACTGGAAAGAGGAGACATAATAGGAATACTTTAGTCTGGAGGTCCCAAGGTGGTAATTGCAGTGATGTATAACCCACTACAGAACAGTAGGAGGCCAGGGCAAGAATATGATGAAAGTAATAGAGTGATGGTTGACACACTAGCTGAGGTGACCAGAAGGGCTCATTCTAGCAGGGCGAATCTACTGATCATGGATGACTTCAACCACAAGAAAATCGACTTGGAGAACCTGGAGCCAGATGGGGGCCCAGAAACGTGGAGAGCTAAGATGATGGAGGCGGTGCTGGAAAATATCATGTACCAACACGTAAGGCACACTACCAGAGACAGAGAGGAGAGGATGAACCAGCAAGACTAGACCTGAGATATCCCTCAGGGCCAGTGATCACGCGGTTCTGAGCTTCGAATATATAGTAGAGTTACAAGTGGAGAAGGAAGCAGGAAGGGCAGGATGAATGAAGCCAGACTAAAAGAGAGGGGACTACACTGGCATGAAGAATTTCCTACACAGGGTTCAGTGGGACAGAGAACTGGCAGGGAAGTCAGTGAACGAGATGATGGGATATGTGACAACAACGTGCAAGGAAGCTGAGGAGAGGTTTGTACCCAAGGGTAACAGAAATAACGAGAAAGCCAGGATGAGCCCTTTGTTTACCCAAAGGTGTAGAGAAGCCAAAACCAAGTGTGCCAGAGACTGGAAGAAGTATAGAAGGCGAAGGACCAGGAGAATAAGGAGAGAAGTCGTAGAGCCAGAAATGAATATGCATAGGTAAGAAAAGAGGCCCAACGACAATTCGAGAACCACATAGCAGCGAGAGCCAAATCTGACCCGAAGCTGTTGTACAGCCACATCAGGAGGAAAACAACAGTCAAGGACCAGGTAATCAGGCTAAGGAAGGAAGAGAGATAGCGAGAAACGACCATGAAGTATGTGAAGAACTCAACATGAGATTCAAAGAAGTGTTCACAGAGGAGACAGAAGGGACTCCAGAAAGATGGAGAGGTCTGGTACACCATCAAGTGTTGGACACAATACATACAACCTAGGAACAAGTGAAGAGGCTGCTGAGCGAGCTAGATACCTCAAAGGCGATATGGCTGGATAACATCTCTCCATGGGTCCTGCAAGAGGGAACAGAGCTTCTAACAACAATGTTCAACACATTTGTCGAAACAGGGCGACTACCTGAGGTATGGAAGACAGCAAATGTAGTCCCAATTTTTAAAAAAGGAAATAGTCACAAAGCATTAAATTGAAGACCAGTGTCATTGACATGCATATTGTGCAAAGTCATGGAGAAGATTATCAGGAGAAGGGTGGTGGAACATCTAGAAAGGAATGAGCTTATCAACGAAAGCCAGCACGGTTTCAAGGACGGGAAATCCTGTGTCACAAACCTACTGGAGTTCTATGACAGGGTGACAGCAGTAAGACAAGAGAGAGAGAGAGAGAGAGAGAGAGAGAGAGAGAGAGAGAGAGAGAGAGAGAGAGAGAGAGAGAGAGAGAGAGAGGGGTAGGTAGATTGCGTCTGACACAGTTCCTCACAAGAGTTTAATGCAACAGCTGGAGGACCAGGCAGAGATAACAGGGGAAAGCACTACAATGGATCAGGGAATACCTGTCAGGAAGACAACAGCGAGTAATGGTACGTGGCGAGGTATCAGAGTGGGCGCCTGTGACGAGTGGGATTCCACAGGGGTCAGTCCTTGGACCTGTGCTGTTTCTGGTATTTGTGAACGACATGACGGAAGGAATAGAATCCGAAGTGTCCCTGTTTGCAGATGATGTCAAGTTGATCAAAAGAATCCAATTGGATGAGGACCAGGCAGAGCTACAGAGGGATCTGGACAGGCTGCAGGCCTGGTCCAGCAATTGGCTTCTGGAGTTGAACCCCCAAGTGCAAAGTCATGAAGATTGGAGAAGGGCAAAAAGACTGCAGATGAAGGACAGTCTAGGGGGCCAGAGACTACAAACCTCACTCAAGGAAAACGATCTTGGGGTGAGTATAACACCAGGCACATCTCCTGAAGCGCACATCAATCAAATAACTGCTGCAGCATACGGGCGCCTAGCAAACCTAAGAACAGCATTCTGACGTCTTAATAAGGAATCATTCAGGACCCTGTACACTGTGTAGGTTAGGCCCATATTGGAGTATGCAGCAGCAGTGACGAACCCACACCTAGCCAAACACATAAGCAAACTATAGAGAGTGCAAAGGTTTGCAACAAGACTAGTTGTAGAGCTAAGGGATATGTCCTACGAGGAGAGATTAAGGGAAATCGACTTGACGACACTGGAGGACAGAAGAGAAATGGGGAACATGATAACAACATATAAAATACTGAGAGGAATCAATAAGGTGGACAGAGACAATGTTCCAGAGATGAGACACAGCAACAAGATGTCACAGTTGAAAGTTGAAGACTCAGATGAATCACAGGGATGTTATAAAGTATTTCTTCAGTCACACAGTAGTCAGGAAACGGAATGGCTTGAGAAGCGATGTAATGGAGGCAGGATCCATATATAGTTTTAAGAAGAGGTACGATAAAGCTCATGGAGCAGAGAGAGCAGTGGCCAGTGATGAGGTCTTTCCAGGAGCTGTGGATCGATCCCTGCAACTGCAACTAGGTGAGTACATACACACACACACACACACCCACACACAAATATACACATATAAACACACACTCATGAACACGTATACACATACTCAGACAAACCTAAAACAATAGCTCATAAATACCCCTCCCCCACCACACACACACATTTTTACACAAAGCTGAAGGAGCTAGAGCATCCTGACAGGATAAAAAAAATGGGATCTCAAAAGGGAGGATGTAAAGGCTAGGGAACTGATGATGGTTGGTCTGAAAAGGAAGAGTGGGTAGAACGGCTCAAGAACAAAATGGAAGAAAAATGGGGAAAAAAAAGTCAAATGAGCTTTGCAATGACGTGTTAAAGAAGATATCTGAAGAGAGTAAGAAGCACGAATCACGAGCTGTGGTAGCTGAGGAAAAGATACAGAGACTGAAGAAAGAAATGGACGTACTGGAGCAGGATATAAAGATGACGTCCGAAAGGAGCAAGGTGACTGAAATGGGCACATCAGCACACAGCGAGGGGAACTGAAGGAGGGGATGGAGCTAAGACTTTTTAACATCAGTAATATCAAGCCATCAGGGTGTTCAGGTGATAAGGGAAACAACAAATGAGATGCTTAAATCAGATTCAGAGATAAAGAGGGAAAAGAAATGAGAAGAAGAGAGGGAGAGGTCAATAATTATTCATGGGCTTCAGGAGGCTGACGGGAAGACGTATGATGAAAGATAGCATTGGGAGGAAACAGAGATTAAGAGCATCATTACATCATGGGAGAGAAGGACATGTCTCACATAGAAAATTTTCAAGAACTTGGGGGTATTCGAGGGAAAAAATCGACCAATCAAATTGACATTCAAGACAGACGTAGTGCTGAACAGTATACTACAAGAGAAGCCACTGTTAAAGGATTCTCCAGATTATCAACAAGTGTACCTCAATCGAGACAGAACACATCAGGAAAGGGAACAACTGAAAGTGAGAGGAAGACAAAACCAGTGACAGAGAGAGAGACAGGACTGGCAACAGACAGGAAAGCTCAACTTTTGGGGGAACATCAGACACAAATGTTTACAGAAACTCCTCAACCCCTGTCACCACATATCAACCAAACACATTAACTAAAAACAAACCACACTCCATAGCCCCCACCCCCATAAGCACTAATTTCACAATCACAGCAGTGTCCGATAATATTCTGCCCTGCCTCCCACCCTCCCAGTTTGCACCTTCCTCTTCCATCTCCCAAAATACAGTAACGGAAAGGAAGCTAAAGGTATGGTACACCAATGCAGATGGAATAACAAATAAGAGCGAAGAATGGCAAGAACGAATCTTTGATGCATCACCTGACATCATAGCACTAACAGAGACAAAACTTACAGGGATGATAACAGATACAATCTTTCCACCTGGATATCAGATTATGAGGAAAGACAGAGAGAACAGGGGGGGGGGGAGGAGTAGCACTGCTCATCAAAAACCAGTGAAGTTTTGAGGAAATGGGAAGAATGGACAGAAGGGAAATAGACGACTTAACTGTAGGAACACTTCAGACTGGGGCTCCAAGTGATGATAGCAGTGATGCATAACCCACCACAGAACAGCAGGAGGACAAGACAAGAGTATGATGTGAGCAATAGGGCAATGGTGGATACACTAACTGAAGTGGCCAGAAGGGCTCATATGAGGAAGATATAATGACTTATAATGGTGGATTTCAGTCATAAAGAGACGGACTGGGAAAACTTAGAGCCACATGGCAGACCAGAAACATGGAGGGCTAAGATGTTGGAGACTGTATTGGAGAACTTCATGCACCAGCATGTTAGAGATACAACCAGAGAGAGAGAGAGAGAGAGAGAGAGAGAGAGAGAGAGAGAGAGAGAGAGAGAGAGAGAGAGAGAGAGAGAGAGAGAGAGAGAGAGAGAAAGAGGATGTTGCAGCAAGGCTTGACTTCATATTTACCTCGAATAGTTCAGACATAGGGGATATCACACACAAAAGATCGCTTGGCGCTAGTGATCATGATGTCCTGAGTTTTGAATACATTGTAGAGTTAACAGTGAAGAATGCAGCAGCACGAGAACAACGAGAGAAGCCGAACTTCAAAAAAGGGGACTACATAGGAATGAGAAGTTTCATACATGAAGTGCAGTGGGAAAGAGAACTAAAGGGAAAGACAGTAAATGAAATGATGGAACTAGTGACCACTAAGTGCAGAGAGGCAGAGAAGTTCATACCAAAGGGTAACATCAAAAACGGTAAGAGCACAGTGAGCCCATGTTTAACTGGAGGTGCAAAGAGGCCAAAGCCAAGTGTGCTAGAGCATGGAAAATGTATAGAAGACAAATGACTCTTGAAAACAAGTTGAGCAGAAGAACCAGAAACGAATATGCATGGATAAAGCCCAGAGGCAATACGAGAACGACATAGCATCAAAAGCCAAATCTGATCCAAAGTTGTTATACAGTCACATTAGGAGAAAAACAACAGTCAAGGACCAGGTAATCAGGCTGAGGAAAGAAGGAGGAGAGCTCACGAAGAGTGACCAAGAAGTATGTGATGAACTAAATACAAGGTTTAGAGAAGTATTCACAATAGAGACAGGAATGCTTCCAGCAAACTGTGGAGGTAGGGTGCCACCAGCAAATGCTGGACACTATACACATAACCAAGGAAGAGGTGAGGAAACTGCTAAGTGAACTAGATACCTCAAAGGCGGTGGGACCAGAGAACATATCTCCATGGATACTGAGAGAGGGAGCAGGGAAACTGTGTGTGCCGCTAGCGGCAATCTTCAGTAAATCTATCGAAAGTGGGCAGTTGCCTGAGGCATAGAAAACAGCAAATGTAGTTCCAGATTTTAAGAAAGGAGACAGGCAGCGTTAAACTACAGACCAGTGTCACTGACCTGTATAGTATGCAAAGTCATGGAAAAGATTATCAGGAGAAGAGATGTGGAATGCATTGTTAAGATTGGTCTCATACATGAGAATATGGGAAATCCTGTCACAAATCTACTTGAGTTCTACGATAAGGTAACAAAAGTAAGACAGGAGAGAGAGGAATGGGTAGATCGCATCTTTTTGGACTGAAAGATGGCTTTTGACACAGTACCACTCAAGAGACTGGTGCAAAAATTAGAGGAGCTATGGATCAGGGAATACCTGACAGGAAGGAAACAGCGAGTGTTGGTACATGATGTGTTAGAGTGGGCGAATGTGTCGAGTGGGGTTCCACAAGGATCAATCCTAGGTCCGGTGTTGTTTCTTGTATACGTGAATGACATGGAGGAAGGAATAGATTTAGAATTGTCACTGTTCGCCGATGATGTGAAACTGATGAGGGGAATACAAACGGGCGAGGATCTGTTAAGATTTCAAAGGGATCTGGACAGACTAGAAGTCTGGTTCGACAAATGGCTCGTGGAGTTTAACCCCAATAAGTGTAAGGTCATGAAGATTGGGGAGGGACACAGAAGACCGCAGACAGAGTACAGGTTAGGAAATCAAAAACTGCAAACGTCAATTAAAGAAAAGGATCTTGGGATAAGCATTATAACGAACATGTCCCTTGAAGCACACATCAATCAAATAACTTCTGCAGCATATGGGAGACTAGCAAACCTGAGACTGGCGTTTAGACATCTGAGTAAGGAGTCATTCACGACATTGTATACGTGTACGTCAGGCCTATACTGGAATATGCAGCTCCAGTGTGGAATCCTTACCTAGTCAAACACGTCACGAAATTGGAGAAAGTGCAAAAAATTGCAACATGATTAGTTCTGGAACTGAGGAGTATGTCTTATGAGGAAAGGTTAAGGGAACTCAACCTGATGACACTAGAGGATAGGAGGGATAGGGGGGGACATGATAGCAACGTATAAAATACTGAGAGGAATTGACAAGGTGGACAGGGCTCGAATGCTTCAGATATGGGATACAGGAACAAGGGGACACAATTGGAAGCTGAAAACCGAGATGAATCATAGGGATGTTAGGAAGTATTTCTTTAGAGAGTTGTCAGGAAGTGGAATAATCTGGCTAGTGAAGTAGAGGAAGCAAGTTCCATACACAGCTTTAAGAAAAGGTATGATAAAGCTCATGGAGCAGGGAGAGGGTGAATTAGTATCGACCAGTGATGAGGCGGGACCAGGAGGTATGGATCGACCCCTGCAACCACATATAGGCGAGTGTACACACACACACACACACACACACACACACACACACACACACACACACACACATCCACACATCCATAAGCAAAGACAAAAAGGGCCTTTGTTTCAGTCAGATATATATAATCAAATGAGAAACATAAGAGTATGGAAAACCTGCAGGAAAATAACATACGAGAATAGAGAAATGGGTAGCTTAGTCAGATATGGATATCTAGATTGAGGATAAAGACTGAGTGACAATTAGAAAACGACATTGCAACTAAGGCTTAGTCTGAACTATAACTGCTTCACAGCCACATTAGATAACAAACACGAGTAAATGCCCAGTTAATTCAACTGAAGAAGGAAAGAGCTCACGACAAATGGCTACGTAGTCTGAGTATTGATCAAGCATTAGGAAAAGGTCATCTCACTGGAAAAAGAGAAGTAATATCAGAAAGCCTAGGAACAAGGTGCACCGACGTATACTGGATGTCTGGAGTTTTGAGACTCTCAGATCGCGGGTTCTATCCCCTCCCGTGGTATGGTTTGTAATGGAACTTGAAATTGGGTCACAATGGATTCTCTAATGGTAAGCAAAAGCACTATCTTGTATGAATCACAAAATAGAATTTATAATAGATCAATACAGGGAACAGTTGCAAAAGATTAGGGAAACAGTGAATGTAACCCTTTTATTAAAGAAATGTGACAGATAGGAAGCGTTGAACCACAGACCAGTTTATCTGACATATATACCATCCATAGTAATGGAGAAAATTACCAGAAGAAGAGAGGTAATTCACTTAGAGAGATGAGGTTTCCTGAACAATATTTTCTTACAAACTTGAGTTTTAAGACATAATAACAGATGCGGAACAGGAAATGGTTGGAAGGACTGAATTATTTACGACTCCAAGAAGGCATTTATTACTATACACCAAAAGTGGCTCGAGGAACAACTTGAGATACAGGCAGGACAAACAGGAAACGTATTCCAGTGCAAGAAAGTGTCTTAGAGAAGGAAGCAAAGAGTTATCGTCAGGGAAGAGAAATCAGAATTGGGAAGAGGACAGGTATTTGGGACAGAATTCTCTCTGGTTCATTTGGATTACTTTCCAGATGGGACTGAGTTAAATGTATTTCTTTTTGCTGATATAAATCTAATGAGGACAATTAAAGCAGTTTAGTAAATGGAAACTCCCTGAACACACTGCAAGAATGGTTACTTGAATTTAACCAAAAGCAAATACAAGATAATGACACTCTGGGAAGGAGCAAAAAAAAAAAAAAAAAAAACTAGCATATATTATTGGATCAGGAGACAAAGGCTGCAAACCTCTCTCAAAGAGAAGTGTCCATGTTTGTAGACAATGTGAAGCTAATGAGAATTCAATTGGATTGGGATTAGGCAGGACTACAAAGGGATTTGGACAGGCTGCAGGGCTGGTCCAGCTTCTGGAGTTCAACACCACCAAGTACATAGTCATGAAGATCGGGGTAGGGCAAAGAAGACTACAGACAGAATGCAGCCTAGGTGGCCAAAGACTAAAGCCCTCACTCAAGGAAAAGGATCTTGGGGTGAGATGTGCGCTTCAGGAGATGTGCTCGGTGTTAACACCGAGCACATCTCCTGAAGCGCACATCAACCAAATAACTGCTGCAGCATATGGGCGATTAGCAAACCTAAGAACAGCATTCCGACATCTCAGGAAGGAATCGTTCAGGACTCTATACACCGTGTACATCAGATCCATATTGAAGTATGCAGCACGAGTTTGGAACCCCACTTCAGGAAATTAGAGAAAGTGGAAAGGTTTGCAACGAGACTAGTCCCAGAGCTATGGGGCATGTCCTACGAGGAGAGATTAAGGGAAATCGACCTGATGACACTGGAGAACAGGGGGATAGGGACGACATGATAATGACATGTAAAATACTGAGAGGAATCTACAAGGTGGACAGAGACAGGATGTATCGGAGATAGGACAGAGCAACAAGGGGTCACAATTGGAAGGTGAAGACTCGGATGAGTCACAGGGATGTTAGGAAGAATTTCTTCAGTCATACAGTCATCAGGAAGTGGAATAGTCTGGAAAGTGAAGTAGTGGATGCAGGATCCATACATAGCTTTGAGGAGAGGAATGATAAAGCTCATGGAGAGTGGAAGAGGAGGGGTCAAGAGCTGTGAATCGACCCCTGCAACCGCAATTTGGTGAGTACACGCTAGCACACAAGGGCACACGTTAGCACACTCACGCTAGAACGCACGTACACACAAACTGTCACTATTGTCACTGTCATTAATACATGACAGACACGTGTCTCAGTTCAGTGTTTAAGTTTTTCCGGTGGGTTAACTTTTATAAAGAACTTGGAAAGGAAGGAGTTTTGAACTTAAAGTATCTACAAATCGAGATAAGTGAATAGAATTAGGTAGCGAGTCTATCTAATGATTAGAAGACAAAATATATCATCTTCCTTCTGACCGGTGAATATACCATGTAGGTTTAGCTCTTCATACCCTACCTAAAGTGTCAAAATAAAGAATAAGTGCGAAAATGCAATTTTTTTTTTTTACTAAAAAGAGTATCAGAGAAAATGCAATGTTTTGAGAGAGAGAGAAGTGAGTCCCTGCCTCAGGAGCCAGGGACACACTCAAATGGGACTTAACTGCCACACAAGTGGTGTTTGCCAACTGGTAGCACAGATGTTTGTTAACATAAGCCGGTGCTAATGACCTCTGGCATGTGAGGCGCCTGGGACACAGAGCAGAAGTTAAGTGTTTTTAGTGGTAAGAGACTAACTTATCTCGCTACCCAAGCCTCGCCTGAAACAAAAATACGTGGCTGGTAACAAGATTTCTAAAGTTGGAAACGAAAGTTGTAGGAAGTAAAAAAAAAAAAAATTGAAAGAAACAAGAAGAGAATCGCTCAGAACTACAGTCGCTCAGAAGAAAACGAATGCAGCTTTTGTCAACAAAATGGAAGGGAAAAGAATGCCGCCACGTTGCAAGAGAAATTTCATTTTTCCCTATTTCCTAGACGCTAAGAACTCCCATTGAATAAACAATATTATTAATTAATAACAATGCAGGTTCCTCCATAATCATCAGACATAGACGGGATCTCCACTCAGCACAGCCACATCGACAGACATGTTCATCTAAATGAATATTGGCTTGGAAATTGATACCAGTCTATAGATGAAACGCTGTAGACAGTAAGCCTTGGAGCGAATCTGTTGTGGGCCTAGTTTCCCTCAGTGCCACCAGAGGGCACTGCCTCAAGTTAGGCATACACAGCCATGCCTCGCTCTCAGTCCTGGACCTGCAGCCTTCCAGTTAACAGCTACCCTCACGGACTGGGTTCGGCACACGTCGCACTGCCCGTTGTGAACCCCATTATTCCAATAAAGACGAAGCTAGTCAACGGCCGTATATCTCACCTACCTATACGCTATCCGGCAAGTTACTAGATCAACCCAGAAGGCAGTTAAAACAATGCCTACTTAATTAATGACCTATTTGTTATTGATAGGCAATATGTCTAGCAAATGAAATAAATGAGAGGCGTGTATAAACAAAAACGTGTATTTATTTTGGAATGTACAATAAATTTAATTTTAGGGATTCGAAGTATAATAATAATAATAATAATAATAATAATAATAATAATAATAATAATAATAATCTTCATTTCTACACGGTATACTGGCTTAGCGGAAATCAATGACATACCACTATATAGTTATGTAGAGCATTAGGTTAATTTTGTCCCAGGATGCCACCTACAGTAGTCAACTAACACCCAAATACCTATTTTACTGATGGGTGAACATTGGACAGCAGGTATCTTTAGGAAACACGTCCAAATGTTTTCCAGTCATACCGGAAATAGACCCCTGGCCCAGAGTGTGTGAGCTGAGTACGCTAGCGATCAAACTACAGATACGATATTCCCTATCAGGGTTCTAGAAGGACTTGAATGAGGGTCTTGAGAATCTAGGCGTGTGCGAGCATTTTAGGTTGGAGAAGACAGTAGATTTTGCGTTTTGACCTGCATGTAAAATGGTACACTATTAGGATCAACATCCATCGACTACACGAGGGTCATTAAGGCTGTAAATAATTTGTGCACTAGCAGTCAAGTGTACTTTTATCCTACAAATGGAAATTACAGTAAACTCTTTCATATACACGTTGGTATGCACATCCGTAAGGGACAACTAAGAACACAGAATCTATTAAAAATAAATATACAAAAGACTAGAAGGAAAATATGACTAAACATTTATGTTTTCTCAACCCTTGGACATTTTACCTGGAGAGGGTTTCGGGGGCCAACGCCCCCGTGGCCCGCTCCCAGACCAGGCATTATGGTGGATCAGGGTCTGATCAACCAGGCTGTTACTGTTGGCCGCACATAAACTGACGTGGGAACCACAGCCCAGCTGATCAGGTACTGACTTAAGGTGTCTGTCCAGTGCTTTCTTGAAGACAGACAGGAGTCTACCGACCCTAACATACTAACCGACCGAAAATAATAAATTAACTCAGGGTATATATACAGAGCAGTGTATCTCACAGCGTTATATACCGAGCAGTGTATCTCACAGTGTTATATACCGAGCAGTGTATCTCATAGTGTATATATCGAGCAGTGTATCTCATAGTGTATATACCGAGCAGTGTATCTCATAGTGTATATACCTAGCAGTGTATCTCAGTGTATATATACCAGATTGGGAATCTCACAGTGTATATAAACGAAACTATATATAATCATAGTGTATATACACCAAAGTGTATAATATGTCGACCTGAATGTCTAACAGCAGAAATACACCGAATTGTGCATTTCACAGTGTACATTCAAGAGTTATCTAGATAACTCCCAGTGCTCCGTAGCCTGGTGGCTAAATCTCTCGCTTCACATGGTGACGTTCGGGTTCGATTCCTGGCGAAGGTAGAAACATTGGGAGTGTTTCTTTACACCTGTTATTTATATTCCCCAACAGTAAAATGGGTACCTGGGTGTTAGTCGACTGGTGTGGGTCGCATCCTGGGACAAAACTGACCTAATTTGGCCTAAATACTTCGCATAACAAACGGCTTTCTATGTGGTAGTACGTCATTGATGTCAGTTAGGCCCATATAGCTCGTACTTGTAGAAATAAAGATATTATCATTATATTATTCAAATACCTGTCAATGTAAGATAAGATAAGATAAGATTTCGTTCGGATTTTTAACCCCGGAGGGTTAGCCACCCAGGATAACCCAAGAAAGTCAGTGCGTCATCGAGGACTGTCTAACTTATTTCCATTGGGGTCCTTAATCTTGTCCCCCAGGATGCGACCCACACCAGTCGACTAACACCCAGGTACCTATTTGCTGCTAGGTGAACAGGACAACAGGTGTAAGGAAACGTGTCGAAATGTTTCCACCCGCCGGGAATCGAACCCGGGCCCTCCGTGTGTGAAGCGGGAGCTTTAGCCACCAGAGTTTACACATACACTGTGTTGCCTTTATGTACCGAAAGTTTACTTTGTTGACTTTTTCTTGATTTCTTGTGATCCTCTTCCACTAGTGTCCAGGATTCTGCCTAAATGATCCACATGCAATAAATGTAAGGAAGAACCAGAAAGATGTTTATTTTAATTTAAATGACCTCAGGTTTACCGACCGTGTACTAGGGCCTTTATACCTGTACATCACTAGACAAGAAAACCTTTAATACTTGAAGAGGAACTAAAGTAACCTCTCGGTGAATATAAATTGCGATTTAACTAGTAACAGGTTACACTGGTAGGCAACACTCTCGCCTCACACACTATGTCCGTGGTTCGATCTCCGTCTAGGGTGGAAACATTGGGCGTGTTTCCCAACACTTGTTGTCTCATTCATCTGGCAAGCAATCTTATTTTGTATTACGTATTTTCAGAATAGGTTATGATAGTGGAAAGTAATGATAGTCACTCAAGAACAATTAAATACCATAACAGCTTTATTTTCCTTGGTGTCGGTAAGGAAAAGAAAAAAATACTGTATAAATTATTTGACTGACAAAAATCGCATTTTGATAATTAAAACCAAGACGAGTTAGTAATTGAAATTAGAGTCAGTTTATATTAGGTTACCAAGTAATATTTTGTTACATTTTCTTTGAAACTCTTTTCAATAATGAATTTAGAAAACGTGCATCATGCTGAGAGGATAAGATAAAATGCTATAAATTTTAATAACATAATGTAATATCTTTATTTATTACAAGTACATGTACAAGGTATACAGGCCTAGCTGACATCAGTGACATACTGCTATATAGAAAGCCTCTTGTTATGCTGAGCATTTCGGGTAAATTAGGCCAGTGTCCCAGGATGCGACCTACACCAGTTGACTAACACCCATGCACTAGTTTTACTGATGGGTTAACATAGACAACAGGTGTAAAGAAACACTCCCAATGTTTCTACCCTGGCTGGGAATCGAACCCAAACCTTCGCCGTGTGAAGCGAGAGCTTTAGCCACCAGTGCCTGGTGGCTTGTGGATACGTGGATTTATTTAGAAATGCTACAAATAGTTTTACCATTCGTTGCTTGTCAGGCGTAACACAGCCCGCTTGTAGAGAAGTGGTGTAACGTGTTTAGTCTAGCTCGGGGAGTGACTGGTTCTACTATGTAAAGTAATTATACAAGAAAGGTTTAGACTGAAGCACTGGATCTCCGTCAAGGGTCATTCCTCGAACACATTTCAGTCAAGTTACTTGTAGGGACAATTTACGATAAATATAAAGTGAAGGCGAAATACATTTGCGGTATTGCGATACTGAACCATCAGAGAATCCTTCTGAAAGTGAACAACAATGATGACGAATACGATGGTCTGTAATAATAATGTTATAATAATGTTAACAGTCGTCAAACATACGGATTCATTTCTGCACAGAGTGACAAAAAAAAATATATATATATATATAATATTGGAAATTAAAATTTTGGAACAAGATACCTATCAAGAGCTGGTAAGACTGAACCTAGTGAAGGTATTTTAACCCCTGGACAAAGAACGTTGACCAAGAAACGTAATGGCGTAGAAAACCTTTAGTTGACTAATGGCGTGAAAAAATGTCGTCTGTACTAGAGATGTATTGGATGTGAAAATTTAGATAACCATGGATGGGGATGTGTATGAGGATATTTCTTACTTATTTGGAGGATGCGGATGTAAGAAATTGTGCGGATGTTCTGCGGATTTGGATGCAGATGCATATGCGGATATCTGTTTACAGTACAATGCGGATACAGGAGATGCGGATGTAAGAACTTGTGCGGATGTTCCGCGGATGCGGATACTAGCAGTACTAGTCTGTACTGCTGAAGGAGCAGGACATAACATAAGTGAACGTCAAATAGTCATTGACTCAATAAAAGCAGTGAAACATTTGGATAATGTGTTTGATTCAACCATTAATCAGTCACTAATGTACAAGTGGCGGCAGCAGCAGCGATGTAGTGAGTAGTGCAACGTAAGGGAATGTCGACCCTTTTCGTCATCAACCACCTAGAATGACACTTAAAACGAAAACCTCTTTGAATCAGAAAGTATCGTCTCCACGTGGTCAAGGTATGGGGAGACAAGGTTAATGGGATTCAAGAAAGTGAAAATCACGAAGGCACTAAATGTTACTTACAATATAAATGGAGTTAATTCAAAACAAATGAAACACTGGTGGTGCAGTGTGTTATGTAGTTGTTTTAGCATATCATTGTTTCAGGAACAATGTTAAAAATATGTGACCTTGATGTAACAAGATATAGAGCACATGGTGTCCCTTCTGCGTATTTTAAGGTGGTGTTGCTATATTCACTGACAAGGCGTCCGCTCGTGGTATAATGTGAAGAGTGGGAAAGTGATTCAAATTCAAATTCAAAGTTTATTCTCTATAAGGATTACAATGCTGAGTTTACAGAAATTTGGTTGTTTGGTTTACATGTAGTAAAATTGTGATTACAGAGTGTACCACTAGAACGCTTAGCATGGCTAGGCATTTCGGGCATACTTAGTTTTATTCTTAATTGTAAAATATTACAAATTATGAGGTAAGTTGGTATTATGGCTAAGTGACTAAATACTAGTTTGTGAGTTTAGCAATGTGAATGCTTTTGTTTTGGCACAGTACATAGTTTCAGTATTGGAGTATCACAGGATTCATTATTTTAAGACTGAGATTAATATTGCTTGGAGAAGGCGATCACAAATCATTCACTTTTAATATATCATGGAATTACCTTAATAACTGCAACTAAGTCAATGTCCCTGACTACTGCTTGGCTGATTTCATTGGTGGGGTGAACTGGTGTGATCTAACCAGTCATTATCCTGTAGGTCAGGTAGGTGGTGAGAGTTCCCGATATGACATTTTCAATCCAAAGCTCAAGCTGCCCAGACGTATGTTTCAGATAAGGAAATTAGATAAAAAAAAAAAAAGACCCTAAATGAAAATGATAAAAATGTTTATTTCTTTGCAAAGTTTAGAATGTGTAGCTTACATATTACAAAATATTAATAACAAAGAAAGCCACTAGCATGCCTAGGCATTTCGGGCAAACTAATTCCTCCATCGACACCATGCCTAACCCTTGTAGGGTAGGGTAGGTGCCTGAGCCCGAGCCTTTAGCTCATAAGACTGTCATTCCCATTTGCCCCCTTGTGGCAGGGATGGCAGACCAGAGAGGCCTAGTTTGTGGCTAGGCCTGGGGACAGTTGGTCCCAAAGATGAGGAGGTACTTGTGCCTCCTCCCATGGGAGACTTAGGTCTCAGACACTCCCTAAAGAGGGAGCCAAGGCCGGGCCACCACTTGGAAAAGGCCCGGGCCGGGAGAATACCGGCTAATCTTTAACTAACTAACTAACTAAACTAATTCCAAGTCTTAGTGACAGGTTATGGAACAGTACATTTTAATGTTCATTAACGCATTTTGATATAAAAGTTAGGTAATTAAAAAGTTTATTATTAATAAGACTGGTAATAATGAGGCAGTTCAAAACATATAACAGTATTACCATTAATAAATTTAGTAATGGGAATATTTTTTATCTCAGCATGATACACTGTTTCCATAAGAACTTCTATACTGGCAGCAGACAAACTTAGGACTAACTTAAGATTAATTAGGACATAACTATTAGGAATTTTATGTTTACAGTCATTTGGGTAAGTGTAAAATAGGGAGAATTACAGATAATGAGAGTAAGTCTAGTTTGTTTTGGATGAGTTCATGAAGGAACAGTTTTTGAAAATAGATCACTGTCTGCGAAATCTTCCTGCTCCTGCCCCAAACATCTTGCTCCTGGGGGATTTCAACCTAAGGCTCCTAAAATGGAGGAATGTAGCAAATAATGCTGTAGCAGAGATAACCCCAGGAGGCAGCTCAGATGAAAGCTCGCACACACAAACAAGCTTTTTAATCTCTGCATCAAATTAACCTTGAACCAGCAAATAATAGAGACATCAAGATTGGAAAATACACTGGACCTCATCTTCACTAACAATGATGATCTGATACGAAATATTACCATATAAAAACAATATACTGTCACAACATGTATGCCTGGGACCCCAGATCAACATAATGTGATCAGTCACTTCAATGACAAAAACAAAGTGGGACCAAGTCAGCCAAGTCCTAAATGATATAAACTGGGAAGATATCCTAAGCAACACGGATCCAAATCTATGTCTAGAAAAAAAAAATAACTCTGGCACACGAGGTATGCTCAAGGGATATTCCTCTAAGGAAGAGGAAGAGAAGATGTAAATTAGAAAGGGGCGCTCCTTATACAGGCGAAGACGAACAATAACAGATCGGCTAAAAGAGACCAATAAATCTGTAATACGAAGGGAGACACTGGTCAAAGAAACAGAAAACATCGAACTGAGGCGAAAGAAATCTTACAGGAATCAAGAAACGCGGGAAGAACTAAAAGAAATAAATGAAATTGAAAGAAACCCAAAATATTTCTTTTCTTATGCCAAATCTAAGTCGAGAACAACATCCAATAATGGGCCCCTACTGAAACAAGATGGGTCCTACACAGATGACAGCAAAGAAATGAGTGAGATACTCAAGTCCTAAATGGATTTTATATGAGCGAGAATCAGAATTTGGTAGATTCAAACCTATCTAATATTATCCTAACACCAAATGACTTCGTAAAGATGATATGCCCCTGCACTCCGCCCCAGGCCCAGACTCGTGGAACTCCGTTTTTATCAAGAACTGCATGTGCTTTAAACATCCTATGGAAAAGGAGCATGGACACAGTGGTCGTCCCACAGCTGCTAAAAACAACAGACACAGCCTCACACCACAAAAGAAGCAGTAAAGCAATAGAAAAGAACTGTAGACCGATATTGCTAACATCCTGTATCATAAAAATATTTGAAAGGTTCTAAGAAGCAAGATCGCCACTCATATAGATACCTATTGGTTACACAACCCAGGGCAACATGGGTTTACAGCAGGTGGCTCCTGCCTGTCCCAACTACTGGACCACTTTGACAAAGTCCTGGATGCTCTAGAAGACAAACAAAACGCATATATAGTATACACAGACTTTGCATAAGCTTTTGAAAAGTGTGACCATGGTGTAATAGTACACAAAATGCGTGATAAAGGAAAAACAGGAAAAGTTGGTAGATGGATCAATAATTTCCTAACAAACAGAGCACAAAGCGTAGCAGTAAACAGAGTAAAGTCTCTGGCGGCTACTGTGAAAAGCTCTGTTCCACTAGGCACAATACTCGCTCCCATCCAGTTCCTCATCCTTATATGTTGCATAGACAAGGATGTAAGCCACAGCACCGTGTCTTCCTTTGCAGATGACACCCGAATTTGCAATTTGAAGACACTGCAATACTCCAGGCAGACATCAACCAGTTCTTTAAATGGGCAGCAGAAAACAATTATGAAGTTTGATGATGAGAAATTTCAATTACTCCGATATGGAAAACGTGAGGAAATTAAAAATATGTCGTAGTATAAAACCACACAATAGAGCGAAAAACTAATGTAGAAGACTTGGGAGTGATAATGTCAGAGGATCTCACTTTCAAAGACCACAACATTGTATCAATAACATATGCTAGAAAAATGACAGGATGGATAATGAAAACCTTCAAAACTAGGGATACCAAGCCCATGATGACACTCTTCAGGTCACTTGTTCTACCTAGGCTGGAATATTGCTCCACACTAACAGCACCTTTCAAGGAAGGTAACATTGCTGGCCTGAAGAGTGAACATAGAACTTTAACGGCGCACGTAAGTTTGATAAGGCACCTAAATTACTAGGAACGGTTGAAGGCCCTTAATCTGTATTCCTTGGAACGCAGGCGAGAGAGATACATGAAAATATACACTTGGAAAATCCTAGAGGGATTAGTACAAAACTTGCACACGAAAATCACTCCCTATGAAAACAAAAGATGCAACATTTCCTCAATGAAAAGCAGGGGTGCCACGAGTACACTGAGAGACAAAACAATAAGTGTCTGGGGCCAAAGACTGTTCAACTGCCTCCCAGCATACATAAGGGGGATTACCAATAGACCCCTGGTTTCAAAAAGGCACTGGACAGGCACCTAAAGTCAGTACCTGACCAACCGGGCTGTGGTTCGTCTGTCAGTTTGCGTGCGGCCAGCTGTAACAACCTGATCCACCATGAGGCCTGGTCTCAGACCGAGCCGCGTGGGCGTTGACTTCCGAAACCCTCTCCAGGTAAACTCCAGGTAGGTCTACTGTATCAAAAACTTTTAAGTCGATAAAGAGCCCTAGATGTTATTCATTGTTTTCCAGTGCTGTGTAAAGCAGGTCCAGCATTTTTACAATTGCGTCGTTTGTGCTTTTGTTTTCCTGAAGCTAAACTGGCAGGGGTTGAGGATGTTTGCACTGTTATAAAGGAGTATAACCTCTTGTGCACGAGTTTCTCGAAGATTTTGGATAACAACGGTAAGTTTGATATTGGCCTATAGTTGTTGACCTCTGTGGGGTCACCACCTTTGTGTATTGGTGTTACCTTCTTATGACCAGAGCTCTGGTAAGATGGGTAAGGAAGAAGGATGGGTAAGGATAGAAATATTGGAAAAGGGTGGGAGAGGGGAAGAGGTAGGATATAAAAGGTAAGTGGCCCAACCACTTTGGTGTAATTTAAAGTGTATGTGGAATAATAAGATATTCTTGAAGGGGTATAATACTAACCCATCAGAGTCACATAGATATAACAGATACATATGTACATGACTCTGAATTGGTAGTAAATATACAAGTTGCAATTCCTTTTTTTTTTTTGTGCGACTGCACAACGGATATTTAAACGACAATGAAGGCAATAATTTTCTGGCCAGTTTATGAAGAATTACTTGACACAACAGCTTCTTACAAGGTGGTGTCCCGCCATAGTAAATGTAGTATAATTTTAACAGTAGAATGTTATACAAGATGTCTCCCTAATTGGGGGCGATGATTTTCTTAGTAAACATAGAAGGGTTCTGGTGTTACCCAATCATCTTCATCTGCAGGGAGGTTGCTCAAGATCAATGGTCGATGGTAATCGTCTTTATGGATAAAACGACGGACCCTCTGTGGGAGAGTCATTCTTTGAGTCCTGTGAGGAGTATTGATGATTAATCCCTGGTATTTTCAACTTGGAGAGGATGTTCTCTATCTGGCATGTATAGTTCTTGCACTGTATAGAGTTGTTTCTTTTTCAGGGTGTCAAGGCGTACATTTAAGGCAGTAATATCTTGTTGTACGTGTAAATCTGCCATTTTAACTCTGTCTCTCCTCCTGGTACCCGTAATGAAGCGAAGAGCTCTATTCTGGACCCGTTGTAACCGTAGCATGTTGGTCTTTGTTGTTAACGACATTGGGACACATGGGTATTCGAGTATAGGTCTTATTATCATTTTATACAGATGTTTTTTGACATGTGGAGGAGCTTGATTAAATCTAAGGAGACTTTGGCTATGTTAATCTTTTTATTTACATGAGATGTTGAGTGGAGCAGCCTGTCTATTTCATATCCCAAGATCTTGTTAGGGTTTCTAATGGCTACAGGTGTACCTCTGATGGAGATACCCCCTTTATCTTCGATGGTTGATGCAAAACATCCTATCGTGCTAACCAGAACTTTGTCAGGGTTAGTCGTAATTCTCCATTTCTTTTCCCAATTAGATGTTCGACGAAGTTCAATATTCATTTTTTCTATGACTCTCTCATACTTGTATTTTCCTGTTACCGGAGTTGATGAGACGACATGGATAACATCATCTGCAAATTGCGTTATAATTGTATCATTAAACTCTGGTTGAGGAAGGTCATTCACATAAATGTTGAATAGAATTGGACTAAGACAAGAACCTTGTGGGACACCAGCTGTCGGTATAAAAGGCTCTGTCGACTTCCCATGAAAGGTGGGAATGATTTTTCTTTGAGTTAAGAAGTTATATATTAATCTGAGAAAGGTGCAGTTATGGTCAGGTAGGTCAATAAGTTTGTATATAAGACCATCATGCCATAAGCTATCAAAAGCTTTATGAACATCTCTGGTGACAATTAGGGCAAGATTGCCCTGATGTTTCAGACTTGCTACAGTTATCAAAAATAGTATTTATTGCATGATGGGTACCTCTATGTGTTCTAAAGCCAAACTGTTTTTCAGTAAAAAGGTGATTAAACTCCATATAGTAGTTCAGTCTGTTGGAAATGATCTTTTCAAGAACTTTCCCAGTGACTTCAAGTAAGGATATAGGTCGATAGTTCCCTGGTTGATGGATGTCTATTGGGTTTAGCAAGATCATCCTAGCAGTCTTAAAAACAACTGGGAAATGTCCGGAGGCCAAGATGGCATTAAAGATATTAACCAAAGACTGTTTACAATTTCTGGGTAGGAACTTTATTTGTTTCATTGTTATTCCAGAGAGACCAGGGGCTCTGTTTCGCATTCTTCCAATAACCTGACTCACCTCGAGTAATGTAATAGGTCTAGTAAGCGGGTGGGCGTCTTCAAGAGTTGATGTATCGATGGAAGGTAGTGGTTGTAGATCATCTAAGTTCTCATCTCTCCATTCATTTACCAACTGATAGTGATTATTGCTAAATCGACGACTGATATTGTGGGAGAGAATTTTCTCCCGTACATCACCCATCAAATTAGCCTGGTCCTGTGGAGCGTGTCTGTGTACTCACCTATTTGTGGTTGCGTGTACTCACCTATTTGTACTCACCTATTTGTGGTTGCAGGGGTCGAGTCCTAGCTCCTGGCCCCGCCTCTTCACCGGTTGCTACTAGGCCCTCTCTCTCCCCGCTCCATGAGCTTTATCAAACCTCGTCTTAAAACTGTGTATGGTTCCTGCCTCCACTACGTCATTTTCTAGGCTATTCCACTGCCTTACAACTCTATGACTGAAGAAATACTTCCTACTATCTCTCTGACTCATTTTTGTCTTCAACTTCCAATTGTGGCCTCTTGTTTCTGTGTCCCCTCCCTGGAACATCCTGTCTTTGTCCACCTTGTCTATTCCACGCAGTATTTTATATGTCGTTATCATGTCTCCCCTGACCCTCCTGTCCTCCAGTGTCGTCAGGCCGATTTCCCTTAATCTTTCTTCATAGGGACATTCCCTTAGCTCTGGAACTAACCTTGTCCCAAACCTTGGTACTTTCTCTAGTTTCTTGACGTGCTTTATCAAGTGCGGGTTCCAAACAGGTGCTGCATACTCCAGTATGGGCCTGACATACACGGTGTACAGTGTCTTGAATGATTCCTTACTAAGGTATCGGAATGCTGTTCTCAGGTTTGCCAGGCGCCCATATGCTGCAGCAGTTATCTGATTGATGTGTGCTTCCGGGGACATGCTCGGTGTTATACTCACCCCAAGATCTTTCTCCTTGAGTGAGGTTTGCAGTCTTTGGCCACCTAGCCTATACTCTGTCTGTGGTCTTCTGTGCCCTTCCCCTATCTTCATGACTTTGCATTTGGCAGGATTAAATTCGAGAAGCCATTTGCTGGACCAGGTGTCCAGTCTGTCCAGGTCTCTTTGAAGTCCTGCCTGGTCCTCATCAGATTAATTCTCCTCATTAACTTCACATCATCTGCAAACAGGGACACTTCTGAGTCTAACCCTTCCGTCATGTCGTTCACATATACCAAAAATAGCCCCTGGTCCTATGACCCACCCC
Organism: Cherax quadricarinatus; assembly: GCF_026875155.1. NCBI lineage: Eukaryota > Metazoa > Arthropoda > Malacostraca > Decapoda > Parastacidae > Cherax > Cherax quadricarinatus. The sequence continues at coordinate 92,826,115 of NC_069403.1, forward strand.
TGTGGGACCCCGCTCGTCACAGGTGCCCACTGTGATACATCATTACGTACCATGACTCGTTGTTGCTCCCTGTCAGGTATTCTCTGATCCATTGCAGTGCCCTTCCTGTTATAAGCGCCTGATGCTCTAGCTTCTGCACTAATCTCTTGTGAGGAACTGTGTCAAAGGCCTTCTTGCAGTCCAAGAAGATGCAATCAACCCACCCCTCTCTCTCGTGTCTTACTTCTGCTATTTTATCATAAAACTCCAGAAGGTTTGTGACACAGGATTTGCCTTCCGTGAATCCGTGCTGGTTGGCATTTATACTCCTATTCCGTTCCAGGTGCTCCACCACTCTCCTCCTGATAATCTTCTCCATAATTTTGCATACTATACACGTCAATGACACAGGTCTATAGTTTAGTGCCTCTTTTCTGTCTCCTTTTTTAAAAATGGGAACTACATTTGCCGTCTTCCATACCTCATGTAGTTGCCCAGTTTCCAGGGATGTGTTGAAGATTGTGGTAAGTGGCACGCACAACATATCTGCTCCCTCTCTAAGGACCCACGGGAAGATGTTGTCCGGTCCCATTGCCTTTGAGGTATCGATGTCCCTTAGCAGTTTCTTCACCTCCTCCTCATCTGTATGTATGTCGTCCAACACTTGTTGGTGTATTCCTTGCTGGTGTCCCCATCTGGTCTGTCCCCCCAGAGTCCTTCCTGTCTCTACTGTAAATACTTCCTTAAATCTCGTGTTGAGCTCCTCACATACCTCTTGATCGTTTCTTGTGAGTTCTCCACCTTCTTTCCTCAGCCTTATCACCTGGTCCTTGACTGTTGTCTTCCTCCTAATGTGGCTATACAGCAGTTTCGGGTCAGATTTGACTTTCGATGCTATGTCGTTTTCATACTGTCGCTGGGCCTCCCTCCTTATCTGTGCATACTCGTTTCTGGCTCTTCTACTAATCTCCTTGTTTTCCTTGGTCCTATGCCTCCTGTACCTTTTCCATTCTCTGTTGCACTTAGTTTTTGCCTCCCTACACCTTCGGGTAAACCAAGGACTCGTTTTGGTCTTCCTATTATTTCTGTTTCCCTTGGGAACAAAACTTTCCTCTGCCTCCTTGCACTTTGTTGCCACATATTCCATCATCTCGTTTACTGATTTTCCTACCATTTCTCTGTCCCACTGAACCTCCTGCAGGAAGTTTCTCATACCTGTGTAGTCCCCCCTTTTATAGTTTGGCCTGTCCCCTTCAGTTCCTGTTACCTTCTCCACTTGTAACTCTACTATATAGTCAAAACTCAGAACCACATGATCGCTAGCCTCTCGTAAGTGATGTCCTCAATGTCTGAACTGCTCAGGGTGAACACAAGATCCAGTCTTGCTGGCTCATCCTCCCCTCTCTCTCTGGTTGTGTCCCTGACATGTTGATGCATGAGGTTTTCAAGTACCACATCCATCATCTTGACTCTCCATGTTTCGGGACCCCCATGTGGCCCCCATGTGTGTGTGTGTGTGTGTGTGTGTGTGTGTGTGTGTGTGTGTGTGTGTGTGTGTGTGTGTGTGTGTGTGTGTGTGTGTGTATGTGTGACTCAACAATCAATATTTGCACCAATAACTCATTACAGTTGTGACCGGGTGTGGAAGTGTGAATTGCTCATTACACTATAATTTGTTCATGATTGTAGCCATGTATAAACATAAGTAACCATTCTTACAGAATTCATTACCTTTGTACCTAGTTCAGCTATCAAAACTTTGGGGGCCCAGTCCCCGGACCCATTACGTACCTCTGTAATCTGTAAATACCTTTGTAACTTGTCATGATTGTGATCAGACCTACCTGGAGTTCATTACCTTTATAAATTGTGAGTTCAATACCTTTGTAAATTGTGAGTTCATTACCTTTGTAAATTGTGAGTTCATTACTTCTAACTTGCTCAGCTATATCCTGTGGATCATCAAGTTTAATCTCAACATCTTCATCATCCTCATCAGTGAAGGTATGAATTAGGTAGTTAGGAGCTTTGTGCTTTGCCCCTAAAAGTTGTCGGATCTTACTCCAAAATTTTGCTGGCTCACGTTTATACTGATTAGCTTGGAGAACTAGCAGTTTCCATAAGTCACGTTTGTGATGACTAATCATGTTAATTAATTCTTGCCTCAATCTGTGCAAAGTAGCTACTGGTGGTTGTCGAGTTTGAAGATGCCTTTGGCATTCTGTTTGATAATTTCTCAAAGCGTCTCTAATTTCCCTTGTAGGTTTATATTGTTGGTAGATCTTTGTGGAAGCTAATTGACAGGTTGCATTAGTAGCATCAATTATTCGATTGTGAAGGGGCCTGATCGCGTCGTCAATTGCAGTGGAAGGCAGAATTTCCAATGACACAATTTCATCATCACCCAGAAATGCCCTGAAGGGGTCAAATCCTAGGGTGTTGAGATTGGGTTTAGGAGGTACAGGTATTCTAAATGGAGAAGTTTGTAGTTGTATTAAAACAGGAATATGGTCAGATCCTACGTTTCCACCAGGAGAGATACGACAATGAAAGAGGTCACAGTCTCTGTTTGTCAGGACTATATCTGGTGTCCATGGATGAGGACCAATATACGATTTAAAGAATGGGCCTTGAAATGACAAGTTTCTGACTGTCATGATATTAAATAGTTGTTTTCCTTTCAAGTCACCCAATGGATTACCAGCTCCACAGTTAAAGAGGGCAGGGTGATGAGCATTAAAATCTCCCGCTAGAATTGTTGGAATATTTCTGCTTAATATCCTATGTATAGGAATTGACTCTATATATTGTTGTCTCGGGGGAAAATATCCAGTTACTATCACTAGTTGTCCATGAGACGTCGTCATTTCTATTGCAAGAATGTTATCTTCATCAACATGAATATTTTTAAATGCATAGCCTAATTTAACTAAGATGGCTACACCACTATAGGGTCCTCTCGATTTCTCCACAGTAGAGTAACCACGTAATTTAATATGTTTATCAACTCTCGCAGCTATCTCATTCAAGAGTATAACATCGGGATTGTAATTATGTAGTTCAACCTCAAGAAGGTAACGGTTATTAAAGAAATGTTGAACATTAAGTTGGAAAATTGTAATCCCCATTATTTCTTGCACTTCGCACGTATACTGCGGTCTGAACGCCTGCAAGTAATGTCATGTTTGGTAGCCACACTATCCCTGCTGGACTCGTCAAGGGGAGGAGGGAAGTTCTGAGTAGTTGCTTGTGTATTAAAAATGTCACCATCCTCACTAGAATTGATAATATTAACAGAATCATTAGAGTCATCATCAGAAAACTGAGGAGTGATATTCCCAGTTTCAGGAAGTAGAGGCTCGTGAGAGTTAATGGGAGACATAAGAACATAAGAACATAAGAATGTAGGAACACTGCAGAAGGCCTACTGGCCCATACGAGGCAGGTCCTTATCAAAACGATCTCTACCTAAAGCTACTCAAGAAACAACTCCCGCACCCCCCAACACCAATCAAACCCAGCCCCTCCCACTCATATATTTGTCCAGTCTCTTCTTAAAGCTACCCAAGGTCCTAGCCTCTATCACCCCACTGGGAAGACTGTTCCACGCATCTACAACTCTGTTAGAAAACCAGTACTTACCTATGTCCTTTCTAAATCTAAATTTATCCAACTTAAATCCATTATTCCTGGTTCTTACCTGGTTCGACACCCTCAGTACTTTATTAATGTCTCCCTTGTTTATGCCCGTCATCCACTTATACACTTCAATGATATCTCCCCTCATTCTACGCCTCTCCAGAGAGTGGAGATTTAAGGCTTTAAGTCTATCTTCATACGGGAGGTTCCTTACACAGTAATCATTTTAGTCATTCTTCTCTGTATGTTCTCTAATGAGTCTATGTCCATCCTGTAGTAAGGGGACCAAAACTGAGCAGCATAATCTAAATGAGGCCTCACTAGTGATGTATAGAGCTGTAAAATAACTTTTGGACTTCTGTTACTTATACTTCTTGAGATAAATCCAAGTAATCTGTTGGCCTTGTTGCGCACACTGAGGCACTGCTGTCTTGGCTTTAGATTTCTGCTTACCATGACTCCCAAGTCTTTTTCACATTCTGTATGACCAAGCTCTACTTCACCTAGATTATAGCTTCGAGGGTTATTTTCATTACCAAGGGCAGGTACCTTACACTTATCCACATTAAACTTCATCTGCCATTTCTCAGACCAAGACATTAATTTGTTCAAATCGTCCTGGAGTTCATTGATATCCTCCTTCATCAAGGTCATTAATGTAAATTATGAACAAGAGAGGGCCTAAAACTGATCCTTGTGGAACGCCACTAGTGACTAATCCCCATTCAGATTTCACTCCATTAATGGTAACTCTCTGCTTTCTATTGGTAAGCCATGCCTCAATCCATGCTAGAACTTTACCTCCTATACCGTGAGCTGCCACTTTTCTTAAGAGTCTCTTGTGAGGTACTCTGTCGAAGGCTTTACTAAAATCCAAATAAACAATATCATATTCCTTATCACTGTCAACTGCCTCAAATGTTCTATTGAAGAACGACAGTAAGTTTGTCAGGCAGGAACGACCTCTCGTGAATCCATGCTGAGATTCATTTATCAAGTTATGCTCTTCAAGGTGACTTCTGATAATGTCAGCTATAATTGATTCTAATAACTTGCCCACTATAGATGTCAGGCTTATTGGACGGTAATTTGAAGGAGTGGACTTATCCCTGATTTGAATATAGGAACCACATTGGCCATCTTCCACATCTCTGGCACAACACTGGTAAGGATGGACGCATTGAATACACTCGTTAATGGCTGACTAAGCTCCATCTTGCATTCCTTAAGTACCCTTGAAAACAACTCATCGGGTCCAGGGGACTTATTTTGTTTCAGTTTGTTCTATCTGTTTAATAACCATGTCCCTCGTGACAGTAATATTAGTTAACTTAAATTCATCAGGAACTAAATAATTGTAATTACTGGAATCTCATTTACATCTTCCTGTGTAAAACTGACAAAAAATAGTCATTAAAAAACGGAACACATTTCCATTCATTATCCGTCAGCTGTCCTTTCCCCAGATTTCAGAGGTCCTACTTTTTCCTTCACCTTCGTCCTATACACTTGAAAGAACCCCTTTGGATTAGTCTTTGATTCATTAGCGACTCTAATTTCATAGTCACGTTTAGCCTTTCTAATCGCCTTTTTTACTTCTCTTTTAAGCTGAACATATTGGTCAGTAAGGTTAACCTCTCCTTTTCTGATGCGCCTATAAATTCCCTTTTCTCCCCTAATAGATGCTTTAACCTCCTGTTAACCCATTTGGGATCGTTATTATTAGACCTAATTTCTCTCTGGGGAATGTATTATACTCTGGGCACTGTGTACATTATTAAGAAAACAATCATAAAAGCAGATCCCATCATATTCATAAGTATGATTATCGTCAATAAAATCATTAGCTAGATAACCCCAATCAAGATTAGACAGATGTTCCCTAAGTCCATTATAATCGGCAGAACGAAAATCGGGATTTTTACTGTATTATCATTATTCTTGCATTCCCAATTAATGCTAAAGGTGATGGATTTGTGATCACTTGCGCCAAGCTCTTCAGTGATCTCCAGATTATTCACTAGTGTTTCCTTATTTGACAAGACTAGGTCTAGCAAATTATTACCCTGGTAGGTTCAGTTACACTCTGTTTCAGAAAACAGTCCTGAACTGTTTCCATGAAGTCACTGGACTCTAGATTACCTGTCAAAGAATTCCAGTCAATTTGGCTAAAGTTAAAATCCCCTACTATGACTACGTTACTGTGTCCAGAAGCCCTAACAATTTCGTCCCAAAGAAGTCTCCCTCTATCGTGATCCAAGCCTGGAGGTCGGTATATTACACCTAGAATTAGTTTTTCTTGACCCTCCACGAACTCTACCCAAACAGACTCTGTTACTGCTCCATCTATTTTTATACCTTTTTTTATGCAACAATTAATATTTTCTCGAACATACAATGCAACTCCTCCCCCCTTCCCCATTACATCTATCCACATTGAATAACTTAAATCCCTGAATATTACACTCAGCAGTCATATCCCGACTCTTTAAATCATACCACGTTTCAGTTAATGCAATGATATCAAAGTTCCCAGCACATGCTACCAAACGTAGTTCATTAATTTTATTTCTTGCACTTCGACTGTTAGCATAAAATACCATCATATGTTTTTTCTTCTGCACATTTTTCATATTCATCTTTGTTTTTACAAAATTTCTGAAATTATCATTACCCAGAGTTACTCCATGACAGTTACTATAAAGATTCTTAATATCAGAGCATAAGTCAATATATCCATACTCATTATTAATCATTTTTAAACCCATACCTCTAACTAATCCTAGTTTAAAGTCCTAACAACCCCCTCAACTGAGTTAGCAAGAAAACCCACACCTGCCCTGGATAAGTGAACCCCATCCCTGGCATACATGTCATTTCGGCCATAGAAGTTGTTTATCCAGCCAACAATTAATACCAATTGCTCTGGACAACCATTCATTACCAACACCTCTTCTTGGCAAAATGCCACATATAACAGGGCGCCCCCCCTTCTTCCTAATCATGTCTATAGCTGTCCTGAACTTTCTAACTAAATCCTCACTTCTACGCTTGCCTACATCATTGCCTCCAGCACTGAGGCAAATAATAGGATTGATCCCATTACCGTTCATGATGTTGTCAAGCCGGCTAACAATGTCCTCCATCCCAGCCCCCGGAAAGCATACCCTTTGTCTCCTACTCCTGTCCTTCAAGCAGAATGCCCTATCCATGTATCTAACCTGGCTATCCCCAACAACAACAATATTCTTACCTTCCTTGTCGTTCGTCGTGACGATCCCAGTAGTAGACTCACATTCGTCGGGTAGCACCGAGAATGCGTTGGAGGTTTCCACGGGAGTTTCCACAGCAGTCTCTTTCTTCTTCATCGTTTCTGGCTTTCCATTCGTCTTCTTGATCGTCAACTTCGTCGTCCCCTGCTGTCCAGCCACTGACCACGATCCCTTCTTGACCTGAGGACTCGAAACAGGAGGACTACTACGAATCCTCTTGTTTTCCTCGGTCAATCGCCGTATCTCCATCTTCGCTGCCTTCAATTCTTCCTTAAGTTGCTGGTAAAGTTGCTCGATGGAGGGCATCTTGGTTCAGTCCACGGGAGCAAACAAGACACTTCTTCACAGAGTTAAGTACAGGTCACCACTCAAGAGCACACAAACAGGTCTTCACAGAGCTAAGTACACTAAAACCCAACTATTTCCAGCGCGCCTGTATATTCTAGGGTAGGCTAACTGTGAGTGAGGGTAGGCTAACTGTGAGTGAGGGTAGGCTAACTGTGGAGGTTCCAAGGGAAAATTTGGTAGGCCAGGTGAATGACCCTGGGAAAGTTCCTGTTCAACAGGATCAGCTGCAATAGCGGAAGAGTAAGCACCAATCTCTGGGGCATCGTTAGGGTCAGGTATTGACTCATCGGGTTGAGGGGAGTTGACAACCTGGGTATGCGAGGTGTGTGATCCCTGGACCAGGGATGAGTTAGGCTTATTTGTAGAAGTAGAGTAGGGCACATACTTCTTGTTATGAGAAGGCTGGGCCATAATAACCTTCACATTATCTGGGATAGTGATGGGAGTGATCCCATTACCCTTTAAAAATCTTTTAAAAATCTTAGAGCAGAGTTGAATCTCACCACCTGCTATGTCTTTGGCCATCATATACATTAGTTGCGCTCTCGTCATATCCCCGGGTGAGGATACCTGAGACATGGGGGGTGAGGCTGAATCTTGTTGTTGCTTTGTGTATGTTGTAGGCGAGGGTTAGTTTGGGGCACCCCAAAGAGGGGCAGAATTCCAAACATTGGAACCAGTGGAAGAGACCTGAGGAGTCTCCCCAGATCCAGGCAAAGCTGGAAGGAAGTTTGGGGGCATTGTTGGAGGTGCCTTGGGAGTGTTCTTCTTTGAATTGGACAGTTTCTTAGCTTCTAGAATTTTCTGCATTTCCTTTTCCTCTCGGGATAGATAGCAGAAACAGCATGATGTTTCCATTGCAGAGGACACACTTGGGTTTAGTTTTGCTATTGCAATCTTTAAAAGAATGTTGCCCAGAGCATATGCTGCAAATCAGTGCTTGGCTACTGCATTTCTTGGTGGTATGACCAAATGCGTAACATTTGTAACATTGTGTAACACTGACAAACCGCTCAAGAGAGATTTGGTCAGGTTTTACATCTGGTGCCAAAACATTTGAAGCCATTTTGACACACTAGTTTGGCTTCTTCAGGTGTCTCAAGTATTAACTTTAATGTTTCCTGGTTGTTGCCAGGTTTAGAGAATTTATGTGCTTGGACAGCATGAAATTCTGAATTCTCTGCATTAAAGTCAGCAATAAGTTCATTCACTGTGCTCTCTCTCATGATGCTGTTAATTCTGGCAACAAACACAGTTCGCTGAGCTTGATAGCTTTCAGGTGCAATTGGATGGATACCAAAAGTCTTCAATTTGTCCAGGACGTCCTGCTTAAGCAGTTGAAGTAACTCTTCTTCAGAAGAGAGGAGAAGTACTACCCCAGCGTGAGTTGTAGAAACATCTACTGGAGCAACAGTTGAATTTGAGCAAATGCATGCTAGAATTTCTTTCCTCGTCTTTTGGTTGTCATCAACCCGTAATCTTACTCTTATCCGCGCCATGATGTCCAGGAAGGCACATCTGGCACATAAGTTACTTTAACAAAAAGGGTCTTTCCTTAGTGTTAGTCTAACATCCTATTTCAGCTGACTTATGAAGGTCAGCCCCTAAGATAGCCTACCCTCGAGTGGTGAGGGGAAGAGGGCCCAAGGCAAAGATCGGCCGGATTTTAAAAAACCACACGGGCTACCGAATGGTCAAAATGCCTTGTGTTAACTCGCCAAAGCGAAGTTGCCGAAAAAGAAGATAGGAAAGTCAGAAGGATAGCAATGTATATAGTGTGTTAGTGTGTGGGCCAGTGTAGATGTTTGTGTGAGGGGAGGATGGGGAAGGATGGGGGGATGGGGAAGAGAGGGGTGAACAAGCAAGCAAGTCATCCCCTTACCCTCTTGATGGGATGGGGCTCGAAGTGACTGCAAGCAAGTTTCCTCTCAGCTCTGGTGAAGAACTACTCAGGATAACTCAAGAAAAATCTCGAGTAACAGTGTTCAGAGTTGCTCTGCTCGAGAATTACTCAGGATAACTGAAGAGCAGGAACGACGACGACGTCTCTCCACGGCGGCTGGGCGGCTTCTCTGTGTATCGTCTGTGTCTGTGTCTGTATTCGTGTGTATCGGTGTAACCTTTGCTAACTTGAGTAGTGTCGGGAAAGTGCTGATCTTTCTAGCGAGTAATGAAATAGCAGGTGAAAGAACATGAGCCGATCTCTTTTACATCAATGGTGAGACTTGAGCTAAATTTCCTGATTTATTTTTAAGTAACTTAATAATCGTGGTGACTTCTGCGGGCTCGGTTGGTGCAAGATAGAAGAAAGTTGGGAAATTCCCATCTAAGTAATCACTTGCTCAGGCATTGGTACCTGGGATTTTACTGGCGAGATTTAATCATATGGTTGTTAATTGTATCAAGAGGCTGTAATTGTAGTTCATTCCGTTTAGTTAGGATAATATCCCTAGTTTTTTTTAAGTTTGTGGGTGCCCAGAATCTGAGAGAGTGTCTTCCAGGTCTTCTTTATATCCCCTCTTGTTTCGGTGTATCTGTTAGAGTAGTACAGCTCCTTAGCCTTTCTTATTAGTTTGGTTAGGACTGATTCATAGTCTTTAATATTATATTTGTTTATTAAGCCCTGTCTATTTTGCTTTTCGTATTGATGTTTCTTGTTAATGGACCTTAGTATGCTGTTAGTAACCCCTGGGCAACATAGTCGTTTATTCGTAATCTGTTTCGTTTTTCATGGAACAATGTTTATTATATAGTATAAGTAATTTGTTAAGAAATATTTCAATCCAATCATCGATACTATTGACAGTGGAAAATTCTGTAGACTAGTCAATTGTACGTAGCTCTGTTGTTAGAAGCTACTTATTGATGTCTCGTTATGGAGTCCAAAGGAGAACTTCTTGTATTCCATGGGTAAACAACAGATTAAAACGTCTTATAGGTCAAGAGGCAGGTATTTACAGGCGAATCAAAAGGGAAGAGAAACAGTTAAGAAACCCTTATTTTCAATTTACAAGAGAAATATTATAAAGGAATAAGGGAAGCGAAAAGAGAGTATAACAGTAAGGGTTACATAGGCACAAAATATTTCACCTTTTTGTTTTTCGTGAGATTTCCTACTTTTTTTTTTTTTTTTTTTTTTTTGTAGAATCAGGTATGGATTATGTATGCTAGGAAAAGTTTGGAATTACCAATGGTCAAATTGGCCAGGTCAAAAGTGTTTTGGTCAGTCTCTATGCATAAACCAACGTCCAATTGATGTTTACATGAATGTGCAAACTAATTTACCTCTAGTTTCATCTAATTCTTCCCCCCCCCCCTCAAAAAAAAAAAGTTGGCAAGCTTTTACAAAAAATAAAAATCTGCACTCCCATAAATGCAAAAAATCTGGGCTATTTCTTTTGTTTTCTTTCACTGAATTTTAAAACATTCATTCTTAAAGGCTCACTGTGAAAATATTTTCATTCCATTCATTTTTTGTGTAATATCACCATATTGGTCAATAACTTACTTTTGAGAAAATAGAGGAAAATTGGTGTAGGCCTACGACTTGCCAGCCATTTTCTTTTTGTGGGGGGAAGAGCAAATGGCACTATTTATGTGTAAAAGCACAGTAAAGGAGTACTGGTGAATACGTCTTCTGCAGTTACTCATAGTCATTATTACATTTTCTCGTGTACTACAGACAAGAGAAAACGTAATATTATATTCAATGACAAACTCCCCTATGCGTGAACGACTACTTCACCTCACTATGTTTATTTATTCGCGTATGATTGTCTGTATGAAATGTATCGTGCTTATTATATAATTATAAACAACATGCGACAAGTGGAATAAAGAAATTGTCAAAAATGTAAATACAACAGCGGGATACTCCCTACATCATCTTGCTGGTAATTTTGTCACGGTTGGGAACCGAAGCAATCATAGTACTAAAGGGAGAGAGCACAACTTTGTGGCACCCACAGTCAGATGCCAGGCTTCAAACACCTTTTATTGTGCAACAATAAATTAATGGAACAGATTGCTTGCGCATGTCAAAGCCAGTCTTAGCATGAGCCAGTTCAAGAAAAGAGCCTAAAGGTACCTAATGAATGTAGCGACAGAAAGAGAGGAGAATGATTTTTTATTTTCTTAGCAAAAAACATGTAAAGGTCAATAACTCTATTTACCGTATTCCTATTATATATCCTTTATAGTACACTAATAAGATATCTCCTACATTATAATAATAAGGTATTAAAAGGACCCAAATGGAAATAAGTCACTCTGTCTGACTTCTTTGGGTTATCCTAGGTTCTCTACACATATGCTGGTATGTATGATAATCTATGTAACTGTATTTGTGTATACCTGAATAAACTTACTTATGGCTTCTGTAGCACTACTGAGACTTCCTCTTAGCTTCTTCCTAATCTAGGATAAACTCCTCCCGCTTTCCAATGATACCCAATTTTAATTTTAATAAATTAGCTTAAGAAAATTAAAAGGAAATATAAAAAATCTGAAAAAATTGCAGTGGCCTGGTGGCTAAAGCTCTCGCTTAACACGGCGAGGGTAGAAACATTGGACGTGTTTCTTCACACCAGTTTTCTATTTTTACCCATCAGTAAAATGGGTACCTGGGTGTTAGTCGACTGGTGTATGTCACATTTTGGTACAAAAGTGACTTAATTTGACCGAAATGCTCTGCATAACAAGCGGCTTTCTATATAGTAGTATGTCATTGATGTCAGCTAGGCCTGTATACTTTGCACATGTACTTGTAGAAATAAAGATAACATTGATATTATACTTGTGGCGTCATTAAAATAAATGTTGTAATGACTATAATCCTTCGTAGAAACATCGTACAGCTGTTCTCAAGGAATATAAAGGCATATAAGCAGGAGCTTGGCAAACTATTGGCTTGTCTATTCAACATGTAAGTACAAACTGACTTAATACCATATAAGTGAAAATGGCAATTATGATACCTTTCTACAAAGCAGGAGACAGGTCCTTTCACAAGAATCATAGACCAATTAGCCTAACCTCAACTGTGAGAAAACTGATGGAATCAGTAATTGCCGAGGCTATTGGAAGTCACCTTAAAAGACAAGAATTGATCAATGAATCTCAGCACAGTTTACTAAGGGGCGTTCCTGCCTTACGTATTAACCAACTTTTTTGACAAAGGTATTTGAGGAGTTAGATCATACCTGGAGTATACGTGGAGAGGGTTTCGGGGTTAAACGCCCCCGCGGCCCGGTCTGTGACCAAGCCTCATGGTGATCAGGGCCTGATAAATCAGGCTGCTACTGCTGGCCACATGAAAGCCGACGTACGAATCACAGCCCGGCTGGTCAGGTACTGGACAGGTAGGTGCCTGCCCATCACCTTCTTGAAGACAGCCAGGGGTCTACTGATAACCCCTCTTATGTATGCTGGGAGGCAGTTGAAGAGTCTTGGGCCCATGACACTTATTATGTTTTCTCTTAGCGTACTTGTAGCGCCCCTGCTTTTCGTTGGGGGATGTTTCAGTGCCTACCGAGTCATTTGTTTTCGTAGGGAGTGATTTTCGTATGCAGATTTGAGACTAGTCCCTCTAAGGTTTTCCAACCGTATATTATCATGTGCATTTCTTGCCTGTATTCCAGGTAGTACAAATCAAGGAACTTCAACCATTCTCAGTAATCTAGGGGCTTTATTGTACATACGTGTGCCGTGAAACGGACCGTTAGTGAACAGCAACATTACAGGACACGGAGAACAAGCGATTTGAAGAGAATCATCATGGGCTTGGCGTCCCTAGTTCTAAAGGTTCTCTTTATCCAACCTACCATTTTCCTAGCAGATGCAGTAGATACATTGTTGTGGTCTTTGAAGGCGAGATTTTTTGACATCACTCCCAGGTCCTTCACATTACTTTTTCGCTCTATTGTATGGTTAGAATTTGTTGAAAACCCCAATACAGATTTAATTTCCTCAAGTTTTCCAAATCTGAGTAGTTTAAATTTCTCTTTATTTAACTTCATATTGTTTTGAGTGGTCGCTTTGAAGTTCTGGTCGATGTCCGCTTTGAGTCTGTTTACTATTACTCTGTGTTCTATTTGTCAGGAAGTTATAAATCCATCTGCCAATTTTTCCTGTTACTCCCTTATTATGCATTTTGTGCGCTATTACACTGTGGTCACACTTGTCGAAAGCTTTTGCAGTCTGTGTATACTAGAGCTGCATTTTGCTTATCCTCTATAGCATCGAGGACCTTATCATAGTGGTCCAGTAACTGGGACAGGCAGGAGCGACTTGCTCTAAACCCTTGTTGCCCTGGGTTCTGTAACTGATTGGTGTCTAGGTGGTTGGTGATCTCGGTTTTTAGAACCCTTTCGAAGATTTTTATGATACTGGATGTTAATGCCATCGGTGTGTAGTTCTTTGTAATTGCTTTGCTACCACCTTTGTAGAGTGGGGCTATGTCTGTTGTTCTTAGTGAATGTGAGATGACCCCTGTGTCTATGCTCCCTCTCCATAGAATGCTGAAGGCACGTGACAGGGGCTTCTTTTATTTCTTGAACACAGAGTTCCATGAGTTTGGGCCTGGGTCAGAGTACATGGACATGTCATTGCATTTTGAAAGTCTTGTGGTGTTAGGAAATATCAGAGATTTTTGAGATGACCAGATTTTGGGTCACGTTCAGAAAGAATTCATTTGGATTATCGACCCTTAGTCTGGGTAACGGCTCGCTGAACACTGAGTCGTATTGGAACTTCAGTATCTCAGTCATTTCTTGGCTGTCATCTGTATATGTCCCATCTCACCTAAGCAGTGGCCCAATACTGGATGTTGCTTTTTCCTTAGATTTGGCATAAGAGAAGAAGTATTTTTATTTTCAATTTCCTTTATGGCTTTTAGTTCTTCATGCGATTCTTGCCTCTTGTAAGATTCCTTCAGCATTATTTCGATATTTGCTGTTTTACTGACTAGTGCCTCCCTTTGTATTGCAGATATATAGGCCCCTCTCAGCAACTCCGCGATTCTTCGCCTTCGTCTGTATAGGGAGCGTCTTTCTCTTTCTAGTGTACATCTTTTTCTTTTTTGTAATGGAATGTGCCTTGAGCAGATCTCAAGAACCACAGAGTTTATTTTTTCTAGGTAAATGTTCGGATCTGTGTTGTTTAGGATATCTTCCCAGCTTGTTTCATTTAGGACATGGTTGACTTATTCCCATTGTATGATTTTGTAATTGAAGTTGAATTTTGTGAAGACATCCTCATGACTGATCACATTTTTGCTGACAGAAGCTCTGTGTATACATGTCTGTACTTCTGTTATGTTGTCATCTGAGTGTATTGTCTTTGATTCTGATATAATATGTATCAGATCATCGTTGCTAGTGAATATGAGGTCCAGCGTATTTTCTAGTCTTGTAGGCTCTAATATTTGCTGGTTTAAGGTGAATTTGGTGCAGAGATTTAATAGCTCATGTGTGAATTTTCATCTGAGCTGCCTCCTGCTAAAATATTATTTGCTACACTCCTCCATTTTAGGTGTCAAGTTGGAATCACCCAGCAGCAAGATGTTTGGGGCAGGAGTTGGGAGATTTTCCAGAAGTGGTCAATATTCAAAATCTGTTCTTGGAATTGTTGGGAAGTTGCATCAAAGACTTATAAACACCCATAACGACAAGGTTTTGATTTTTCACTCTTTACTGCCAAAACTTCAACCATATCGTTTGAGGTGTTTAGTAATTCTGAGCAGATGAGTAACTCTGTCGCATCTAAATAGGTTATAACCTGGGATCCATATTTCATTCTCAAAGTGATTCTTTACGAGGGGTTTCTGTGAAACCCACAAACATTGTATTTGACTTTGTGAGCAGTCCACTGATGAAAGGTATTTTGTTGTTGGTTTTAGATCCTGTGTATTTGCAAGGATAAATGTCGTCGTATTGATGGTATGTAGGAGGGTTTTGTTTGCTGGCACTAATATCTGTTGTTCTGTAGTGGAAGCTACCGACTGTGCTTCCACTCCAGAATTCAGAAGTGTTCCGAGTTAGTGTAAGAGTTCTGTCATTTCCTGACAGCTATTTTTTCTTCCTTGCTCTAAAAAAAAAAAACTGTTTCTGGAGTGGTTTGGCTATCCTGGTTTGTTTTCCATGGTCTGAGTGAGCTGCATCTTCTTGTCCTCCTCAGATGGTGTGCCTGACAATACATGTATGTATTGTATCATTGTTTTTTATGGAATGACGAGTAATACATTTCTGGGTGAAATAAATGGTAAGAAGAATTGCATTCTCCTGCTGTCATGTGGGTGCAGCATTTTCTGGGATGCTCAGAGTTGCACATTCCACCTGTTTTTCCAGCTATTCGATGCCTGCAGATACCCAATGCATAGAATTTGCATTGATTTCTGTTTGTCAGGATTTTGTGTGTGTGTGTGTCTGTGTTCCCCACTGCTGCATTTTTTCTAACTCCCCACTATCTACAGCACCTGTATTAACAGCATCTCCACCAGTTTTACTGGTTATGTACCAATACTATTTCCCAAAGCATAATCCACTTTCTTTGCCATCTCCAGTAGTATTGCTGTTTTGTAACTCTGGAATTCCCATATCTTTTTCTATACCTGTTTCCTCAGCACCTGGACCCCTATCTTCATCTGGTGCACTGACTCATTTCTGTATTCTTACAAATACTAAGACAGCACTAGCACCAGGGGTGACACTTCCATCTGACCCACTTCTTTTACTTTCCAAACTGTTATACAAGACTGTCAAGTTTTCTAAGAAGGATATATTGGTGTTTCTGTCTTTTAGAATAGATGTAATTTTTTACCACAGGTACCTATTGCTTGGGCAGGCCCAAAAACATTTTCCTGATTTAATATCATTAGTGGACGATTGCTCAATGTCTCCAAACGATCCATGAGACCATTTTTCACAGAAGCTGCATGCAGCCTAAGCGAGACCTCGCTTGTTACTACCATTGCAGATTACACAAATTTTCATGACGGTAATTTTTTTAGTGTTTATTATGTATCGTGGTAATGAATATGAAATTGTGTATATGGTCTTCAGTAAGGCTTTTGATAGAGTTTCACATCAGAGATTGTTAAAGAAGTAGATGCATAAGGAATAAGTTTTTTTTTTTTTTACCTGGATAGAGGCATGGTTGAGAGTAGGGATGCATCACAAGTAGTGTTCCACAGTGGTCAGTGATGGACCATTTCTTATTCACAATATACATAAATGATATACATGAAGGAATAATTGGCAACATAAGCTAGTTTGCCGAGGACACCAAAATAGGCCGTCAGATTCTGATGAGACACAGTGGTCGGAGAAGTGGCAGATGCAGTTTAATATAGACAAACGCAAAGTTCTAAGCCTTGGAAAAGAAAATAACAATGATGCGAATAATGTAGATCTTAATCACTCTGAATGCGATAAAGATTTAGGAGTTCTGGTTAGCAGTATTTAAAACCAAAACAACAATCCACGAGTGTTCACAAAAAAAAAAAAAAAAAAAAAAAAAAAAAACGAATAGAATACTTGGCTTCATATCAAGAAGAATAAATAACAGGAGTCCTCAGATTATTCTTCAACTCTATATATCGTCGGTTAGGCCTTATTTAGATTATGTTGCACAGTCCTGGTCACCACACAGAATGGACATAAATGAGCTGGAAAACGTACAGAGAAGGACGACAAAGCTGATTTCATGTATCAGAAATCCCTTCTGCGAGGTTAGGCTGAGGCACTGAATCTACAGTCTCTAGAAAGTTGTAAAATTAGAGAAATATATGACTGAGTTTTATAAATAGAAAACAGAAATAAATAAAGCGGACGTAAATAACGTGATAAAAATATTTAACCATTACAGGACTCTCAAACAATGAGAGCAAGTTGGAAAAAATACATTTAGAAAGGATATGCGAGAGCATTGGTTTGGTAATTTAGTTGTGTATGAGTGGAAGAAACTCCCGAGTAGCATCATTCTAGTTACTAAAACCTTAAGTTGCTTTAAAAATACGTTGGACAAGTACAAGTGTGTGAATAACAAAAAAAAAGGCACAATACCGTGACTGGAACGATACACAAATAACCCGCACATAAAAGAGAGAAGCTTACGACGACGTTTCGGTCCGACTTGGACCATTTAGAAAGTCAGTGTGACTTTGTAAATGGTCCAAGTCGGACCGAAACGTCGTCGTAAGCTTCTCTCTTTTATGTGCGGGTTATTTGTGTACAAGTGTGTGGGTGGGTGTGAGTTGGACCTGCTTAGTGTGGGCCATTAGGCTTGCTGAAGTGCTGCTACTCTAAAAGTACACCAGGTCCTGGGGATATATTTTCCACTAGTTGATCAACCTGTTAATTAATTACCATATATCATATTACATACATTGTCTTAATCGAGGAGGATGAAACGTCGTACCAGTAAACATTACATAGTTATTTTTCATTTCTGTATATTGCAATTCGAATTACATTGAATGTAAACAAACCATGTAACGGGCGGGGTTAGAACCTGCGATCAGAGAGACATAAAACTCCAGACCGACGCAGTAGCCACTGGGCCAGCTGGCTAAAGCAAGATTTGTCCAGCTAGGTATATTTATACACCATAGGAAGGTTAGCATAGGCACCACTGTGACCATAAATGCAAATGCTTCAACACGGTGCCCCGTGGCCTGGTGGCTAAATCTCTCGCTTCACACGGCGACGGTTTGCGCTCGATTCCCAGCGAGGGTAGAAACATTGGACGCGTTTCTTTACACTGGTTGTTTATGTTCGCCCATCAGTAAAATGGGTACCTGGGTGTTAGTCGACTTGTGTGGGTCGCATCCTGGGACAATGACTTATTTGCCCGAAATGTTCAGCATAACAAGCGGCTTTCTACATAGTAGTATGACTTTGATGTCAGCTAGTCCTGTATAAGGTCGTAGTTTGTGACTTGAAAAAGCCCACTGTGTGGGCGAAACGTTGTCAATAAAAGATCACATTAAACTGCGTATGTGTTTATGTTTCCATTAGGACTGTATACCTTGTACATGTACTTAGTAAATAAAGATATTATTATTACTTCAATTATTTTTCTTTTAAAGTACTTTGTTACATTATTATTATAATCAAAAAGAAGCGCTAAGCCACAAGGGCTATACAGCGCTGTACTTTGTTACAAAATTTGGTATAATTATTTCATAAATTTTCAAAAGCTCATGGTTATGCAGAGCATTTTAATTAATTGGATATCATTATTTTTTTGAGGAAAGACCAAAAGAAAATAGCTGTTGAAAATCTAGCACATTTCTTCCTCATTATCAGTAAGCTGTCGAAGAGTTTCAAGTGTATATACCCTTTCTCTAATATTTGTTCCTTAATTTTTTTTAACATATCGGCCCTCTTCCACTGAAGTAGGATGATCCGAAAAAGAAGAAAAATCTTCCCACACTCCTTCATCATGTCTTCCCAGGGTGACCCGATATCCCCGTCAGAGACCTTCCCGGACTAAGTCTGGGGGGCTAAATGTTACCCTGCTAAACTCCAACAACAGTCAAACCCAAAAAAAAAACGTTACTTCCAATCATTTTTTTTAAACTCTTAACGCTTTTGGTGCCCAAAAACCTCTTCCCCTCCCCCTGAAACCATTCCAAGGGGGGACCCTAATAGGCGAAACACCAACGTCAAAGCCCTGGGAGTGATATGTCGGAGGATCTCCCTTCAAGGCCCTAAATTGTATCAATCGCACGCTAGAAAAAGACAAGATGGATAATGAAAACCCCTTAAAAAACTAGGGATCCCAAGGGCCCGTGTGGCACTTCAGATACTTGTTTTATCTAGGCGGGGAATTTTGTGCACAAAAGCACCTTTAAAGGCAGGTAAAATTGCTGACCTAAAAAATGTGCAGAGACTTTAGGCGCCATAACGGAGATAAAACACCTAAATTTACTGGGAGCGCTTGAGGTTCCTAAATGTTTTCCCCGGGAACGCAGGGGGGAGAGATAAGTTTATATACCCCGGGAAAAACCCTAGGGGACTAGTCCCCGAACGCACACGAAAATCACTCACTACGAAAGCAAAAAGCTTGGGGGCGATGCAACATCCCCCCAAGAAAAGGGGGGGTGTCACTGCCGTAAGAGACCTACAGAAAGTGTGGGGGGCCCGAGACTGTTCAACTCCCTCCAGCATACATAAGGGGGAAATTACCACCGGGGCCCCTGGCGTCTTCAAGTGGCATGGACAAGCACCTAAAGTGGGTTTCTGACAGGGGGCTGTGGCGTACGTTGGTTTGCGTGCAGCCAGCAGTAACCCTGGTTGATCCGGCTTGATCCACCAGGAGGCCTGGTCCGCCCGGGCCGAAGGGGCGTTGCCCCCCGGAATTCCCCCAGGTAAACCCCAGGTAAACCTGCATTCTCTCCACTAAACCCAGATTCTTAAAGACAACAGTGCTCTCATCTGCCCTAGACTGGGGATGATTACCTCCTTTTACTTCTTCTGTATATATTTCTGTCTTCAGTTATTCCATGTATTGTATTAATAAACCCATAGATGACGAAAAATCTACAAAATAAAGTTGCCAGATTTTTAAAATGTGTCTAATTCAAAACCCTACAAATGATCCTATTTTGCTCCACCCTTCTTAATGTCCAAAAAACCCTTTAAATCCCCTCTTCAGCCGCTGGAAATACTTATTAAAAACCCCGTCTCCTCCTGATTTTCAAACTTCAAATTCACTGCATAATATTCACCCCACACATTGCCAGCAGACACATTTCCACTTCTCCAGCTTTTCCTTTTTGCAAATTTTAAACCAAATATTTCACTCCCATTTAAGGTTTTGGAACCATTTTCTCTGAAACATTTCCCTTTTTGGTTATAGGAAACGTAAATTCCCCCCAGATCCTAGTGCGCCCCCATTTTTTTCCTCTCTTTTTAAATTTCTACACTTCCTTTATCTTTCTAAACCCGTTCTCGACAAGTATTCTAAATATAGAACTTTATTCATTTTTTTCCTACTTTCCCCTTCCAATCTGATAGTTAATTGTCATTACTCTTTTTTTTTTTGATATCTTATCCCCTTTCTTTTTCTATGTTCCCTTTTAAATTTTCTTCTTTTCAGTACCTCCCAAATTCTTTTCCAACTTTTCAATTTTCTCAGAATACAATTTCACGGAAAAAAAAACAATTGGAAAACCCCATTTGAATTATATTCTTTATCTTTAATCCTACATTTCCCCAAAAACCATGGTGACATCCTGCATCCCTGTCAAAGGGTCTACTTTTACTGGAAAAAAATTTTTTCCCTCTTCATGCAACAATAACCTGAGCCTCCTTCTCAAAAAAACTTTGTCTTAAGAAACCCTAACCAAATCCATACACTTGCACCATCTGCACATTGCCCCCTTTTCCACTTTTTCAGTACCTTTCTCAAAATCGTAAATACAGCGACAAAATTTTTAAACCTTTAAAAATACTGTTCAGTATATGATTTAATGTAAAATTGGTCTGTACATCCTTACTTCCCCAAAGTCCCCCTTATTTACTGCGCCCTGTTTTCGTTTACCTTTAATTATTTTAATAACCTCCCTTTTTACCTAGTGTACTCAACGGATTTAAAATAATAATAATAAAAATAATAATAATAATAATAAATTAAATAAAAATGTAAATATTAATAATTTTCATAATTTTCTTACACTTCTTTTGTTTTTTCCCTTTTATCAAAAAATTATTCCGCTCTCTCCAAATCATATGTACTTTCCCCTGTTTTCTCATACTTTAAATAAAAGCCCCACTCAAAAAAAAATTTTTCCCCTCTCCCACCCCCACTTTAAAAGCTCCAATTTCCCACCCAAACCCCTTTTTCCCAAAAAAGGTATTTACCTCCGCTATAACAACCTTTTTTAAACTTAAAAATTTCCCCCCATTCCATCCCTCTCCCGTTTAAAAAAAAGTCTTTGCGCCCCCCCTTTTAGTTTTCCCCTTTAACCCTCTCCCCAAACTTTTTATTTTCAGAATAATTTCTTGATAAAACTCCCCCAAATCTCTCATTTGCTCTCCTTTTACTCTCCGCCAACCGTCTTAACTTTCGTTTACCCCCGTGCATAGCTTTTTCTCCCTTTTCTGTCTCTTTACCTCGTCATTACACTAATCGTCCCCTTTCCCCCCTGCACTACGTTCCCGCTCGGAAAAAAATGTTTATAGTTGTCATATTTGTCTCGGTCAGATATTTTCATCTTTTTTTTTTCCTATTTGGGAAATATATGTATTGGGTGGATGTAAAAAATTTTGGGAAATTGCATATTCGTAGTTTTTTTTCATTTCCAGTCAACACATAACAGGTTCTCTAAAGCCCTTTGTATAGTATAACAAATCGGAGAAATTAATTTATTTTTTGACTCTCGTTCTTCTTTTCAGTGTTTTTTGTTTGCGAAGTGGGGGTTTCGGATCTTTCTGCGTCCCTGATTATTTAAAGAGTCCTTTTTGCCCGGAAAAAATATGAGGTTGATTGTGATTTCGGTCAAAGACCTAACATGAATTTAAATTAAAAACTCTTATTAGTATACGTTCTCTTGCCTCAAAGCCTTTAGGTTCCTCCAGGGAAGTCTGTTTTTGGGCCTTATCTAATTCGTGGGTCGGTATATACAACAGATTTAACCTTCAGGTTCCCCCAGAAATTTTTATCCCAAATAGACTGTATGTGTTAATCGGTGTTTATTTTCTCGTTTTTATGCAGTAAGTTAAGTTTTTTTCGCACATATAGTGACATCCAACATCCCTTCCAGAAAAGGGACGTCCCGATTCTTTAATTAAAGTACACTTCGTTTTTCAAAAGCATTATCGTTTCCAGTACTGAACTAAAGCTAACGCGCTATTGCTTTTAAAGCCTCAACTGTTTACGTAATAAACAGTGGCAACCCTTTTCCTTTTTTCTTGCCGTTCATTTTGCCCTCAAATATCTTGCTGTAGTACCATGAATTACCACGTCAAATACTAACCCAAAAATTTCCCTCATTCTGCAGAAAACAGCTCCCCATTATCCCAATACTGTAACCCCGGGAAAATTCACACTTTCCTTCCTAAAATCATATTTATTTTTTCACACAAACACCCGTGCCCCTAACCATTTTGTTAAATCCTTCAAACTCCTTAATGATCTATGAAATGCCCCCATCTCATTCCCAGCATGTATGTCAATCAGGCTATAGAAGTGGCCAAATTGTCAATAAAAATTTTTGCAATATCCCCCAGTGTTTGTCCGGCCAGCAATTAATATCAAAAAAAATGCTCTTTAAACCCTTAATTTCCCCGTTACATGGCACTTACAACAGGGATGTTCCTTAATTCCAAAAATAATGTTTTTCAGACTGAATCGGTCCTGGCTTTTCACTTACCATTATCATTGCCTGAAGCAGAGTGTAAAAAGGGGCGGCACATAACTTTTTGCTGTCAAGACGGAATAATATCCTGCGTCCCCGTCCAAAGGGGAGTCATCTGCCTCCTAAACCCCCACCATTAAAAAAAAAGACCTGTCCCAAAATTTTTAACAAACTATTTGTTGCGTCGTTCATGAGGTCAAGTGACTTTTTCCCTTCATAGTGGTTGACATGGGAAAGTTCTCGAATGTAGATCCAAACAGAATGAATGGTGGGCTCCCAAGTGATTCCTGGATCGTTCTTCAACCCCATCTTCAACCCTTCCTTCCGCCCCCTTCAGTAGTTGCTCGTTCAAAAATTGCCGCGGCAGTGTTCTACCTCCATGCTCCCGGAAAAAAACCCCTTTCCCCACTTATAAGCCCCTTTTAATCTCCTTTTTAGCCTCCTCGGCTCTACCCTTTAAACCCCCAAAATACCCTTGCCCAAGATGAGAGGAAAAAATTTCTTTACAGTCTCGTTCAGTAGCTATGAAGTCAGTAGTAATGACACATTTTTCAACTCGCTATACAGCTCAGCTCGTATTACACAGTCAGTAGCTACTGACAAGCTAGCTACTATGGCAAGTTCAAAAAAATCGCTACTGACACAGTCACTGGGTATGAAGTTCAAATCGTACTGACCAGCTCAGTGCTATGACACGTTTAATCGTATTACCAGTTCAAAAATCGCTACTGAACAGTTCAACTCGCTATGAACAGTCAGCTAGTACTGACACAGCTCGCTGTACTGACACGTTCAACTCGTACTGACACAGTTCAATCCCCTACTGACACAGTTCAAATCGCTACTGGGGACGTTCAACTCGCTACTGACCAGTTCAACTCCCCTATGACACAGTTAATCGTATGACACAGTCAGCTAGCTCCTGACACAGTTCAACTCGCTACTGACACAGTTCAACTCGCTACTGACACAGTTCAACTCGCTACTGACACAGTTCAACTCGCTACTGACACAGTTCAACTCGCTACTGACACAGTTCAACTCGCTACTGACACAGTTCAACTCGCTACTGACACAGTTCAACTCGCTACTGACAGTTCAACTCGCTACTGACACAGTTCAACTTAATACTCAGTCAGCTCGCCACTGACACAGGTCAGGTCGCTACTGGCGCAGGTCAGATCGCTACTGACGCAGGTCAGGTCGCTACTGACGCAGGCCAGGTCGCTACTGACGCAGGTCAGGTCGCTACTGACGCAGGTCAGGTCGCTACTGACGCAGGTCAGATTGCTATTGACACAGATCAGCTCGCTACTGACACAGGTCAGCTTGCTACTGACACAGAACAGGTCGCTGACACAGAACAGGTCGCTACTGACACAGGTCAGGTCGCTACTGACACAGGTCAGGTCGCTACTGACACAGGTCAGGTCGCTACTGACACAGGTCAGGTCGCTACTGACACAGGTCAGGTCGCTACTGACACAGGTCAGGTCGCTACTATAAAGGGCTTGTTTGGTAGCTGTAGAGCGGGTAGTTAAATGATATACTTCTTCGGAGGCTTCTTAGTTTATTGTTAAGTAGTGGTGGGTTACACAGGCTTGTGTGTTTGTGCCCATGGCCCGGGCAGGGCCATGCCACGAGAGAGAGCTGGGAGTACTTGTGACTTCCTGCTAGGCCGCTGTGTGAGAGAGTGAGCGCGAGGCAAGTCTGGGCATACTGAAGTGGCAAGGCCTATAGGTGGCAGCACTTGAGTGGCGCGAAATATGAACTAAGCTGGCAGACAGCATGGGCTGTCTGTGCAGACAGTACAGGCTGTCTACATACGCTCGGCCACCTACCGCGCGTCGTCCCGACGCGACAATACTGGTAGTAAAAGAAACTCGGTCTCTCTCTCGTAGGAACAGGGCACAGAACACAAAATAAAAACATATATATACATATGGACATGGAAAAAAAAAACTTCCTACAGGGAGGGAAGAAAAAAACATGGGTGTGCTAAACATCGTGGTCATAGGCAGTGAGCGTCGATGGGCATCACTGCACGCCCATGTTTTTTTCTTCCCTCCCTGTAGGAAGTTTTTTTTTTCCATGTCCATATGTATATATATGTTTTTATTTTGTGTTCTGTGCCCTGTTCCTACGAGAGAGAGACCGAGTTTCTTTTACTACCAGTATTGTCGCGTCGGGACGACGCGCGGTAGGTGGCCGAGCGTATGTAGACAGCCTGTACTGTCTGCACAGACAGCCCATGCTGTCTGCCTGCTTAGTTCATATTTCGCGCCACTCAAGTGCTGCCACCTATAGGCCTTGCCACTTCAGTATGCCCAGACTTGCCTCGCGCTCACTCTCGCCTGGACCGACTTGCCGTACACAAGTTCTCCCCCCTCCACGGACTGGCTTGCGGTCACTTCCTCACACTGCCCGTTGTGTACTCACTCCTACCCGATTAAAGCCAATCTAGTCCACGGCCGTATCATTGCTACCTACGCTACCTTCATCGGCACTAAACCGCTGTTCAACAGTAAGAACAGCAATAACAGTGGTGGCAGCGGTGGGATACGAACCCACGCCTCCGAAGAGACTGGTGCCTCAAACCAGCGCCCATCGTGAGGTGACGTCAGCAGACATCGTGACGTCATGAAGTCGGGCAGCATCGTGGGTAGCGTCGATGTGATGCGGGCAGCAGACCACAGCATGAGGCCTTGGGACATCTGGTAACTCACGTGGCTTTGTAGGTCTACGTGACATCGGCCACACCCAACGTGGTGTCGATTCACGTGGTGTCGTGATCTACGTGGGATGCTGATCCACGCAGCTTCGAGTGGCCTCGGGCACTCGGATACACAGCACTGGCAAAGAATTCACACGAAAAACAGCAGAAAACACAGCAGAGGGAGAGATGGCGTGGTGGTGTATGGTAGTGTGGTGGCGAGGAGCGTGGGTGAGTGTACGGCGAGGGAGGATCTGGCAACTTCCTCCTCTCAAACCCAAAACACGGCGAAACGCACACTGGACGCAGAAATCACCACAAAACTCACCTCTGGCTCGCTGAAACAGCTGTGCTGAGCTGAACAACAACAGCAACATACAAGTGACGCTGAACACGTGACTTGAGAAACAGCGTGGGGTCACTGGGACGCCACTTACAATTCTCGTAGAATTTCGATAAATTTCGGCTGGATCCTGCTTGTACCTGTGTCTGGATGCTCAAACGTGCAGACACGACATCAGGATAACTCGTTGAGAGACGGATGCTTCTTATGTAGGGTGATGAAGTGAAGGTGACTTCATACCTCTCCTTCCTCTCTCCAGGGTAAACACAACGCTGCGACCACCGCTGGTACCAATATAAAGGGCTTGTTTGGTAGCTGTAGAGCGGGTAGTTAAATGATATACTTCTTCGGAGGCTTCTTAGTTTATTGTTAAGTAGTGGTGGGTTACACAGGCTTGTGTGTTTGTGCCCATGGCCCGGGCAGGGCCATGCCACGAGAGAGAGCTGGGAGTACTTGTGACTTCCTGCTAGGCCGCTGTGTGAGAGAGTGAGCGCGAGGCAAGTCTGGGCATACTGAAGTGGCAAGGCCTATAGGTGGCAGCACTTGAGTGGCGCGAAATATGAACTAAGCTGGCAGACAGCATGGGCTGTCTGTGCAGACAGTACAGGCTGTCTACACTACTGACACAGGTCAGGTCGCTACTGACACAGGTCAGGTCGCTACTGACACAGGTCAGGTCGCTACTGACACAGGTCAGGTCGCTACTGACACAGGTCAGGTCGCTACTGACACAGGCAAGCTCGCTACTGACACAGGCAAGCTCGCTACTGACACAAATCAACTCGCTACTGACACAAGTCAACTTGCTACTGGCACAAGTCAGCCTGCTACTGACAGGTCAGTTTCCAAGTCAACACAGGTTTGCTTGCTGCTGATACTGTCTGGTATCACAATACGTCTGTATGACCAGGTAAAAAAAATCATGCGAAAATATACATAATAACCTTGAACACACGGGTAAAAATTTCAAGAAATGAAAAAGCAACTCTTCAGCTTTAAGATTTTTTTTTAATTTCCTCGAAATGCATCATATATTGTACAGCAAATTTTTGGAGTCGTATTTTTTTCTGAAAAAGAGAATCACAGTGCGCTGTAAATGCAATCAGAATATGTGTATTCATGATTTGTTGTTTAGAAAAACCCTTCTATCATTATTGGTTTGATTAAAACGATCCTGATGATATATCAGACTACGCACGACATGAATATATTAAACTTCAAGCAAGAGAATACTTGATTAGCTGAAAGCTGATGAGGATCGTTAGGTTAGGTAAGGTTCGTCAGGACACAGGACAAGTGTTTCCTGACTCGGGTCTTAGATGGTGATCCACCGTTGGAGCTTTTGGTCATCTGACAGAGGTTTTCAGCTGGCTTACCGGTCCACCTCTTTAAAATTTATGGTTATAATTATAACCCTTATTGCTTTTGATGAAGATAGGTGAGCGTACTTATAGTTGGCTTGCTATTAGGATTACGAACGGTATATAAACCTAGACTGATCTCTTTCATTGTAGCACATATGTTTTAGGGAAGGCAGCATACTTGATTCGTGGTGTAATTGTGACATACCGCTTCGTGACGTCGATGGGTTTTTGACCATAATAAACCAACTAATAAAACACGGGATCATTTAAGAGCTGCAGTTCATCTGTAAACTACCGGACAAGAATATTTAAATCCATCTTATTGGAAATATATTAAACTCTCAGTATGTATACAGTGAGAGATGTACACTTCGCGAGATAAGTACGAGGGATATATATATATATATATATATATATATATATATATATATATATATATATATATATATATATATATATATATATATATATATATACATGATGAATATACATGAATATACACAGGGGTAAACTCCTTTCGATGCATATTCCGAGTGACTTTGCTGTAGTCCAATTCCTCGCTAAACAAAATACACATCTCACATGCTATCAAAGCCGCGCAGTGTTACCTCATTTTCATCGAGTCAAACTAATCCTGTTTGCAACAATTATATCTCTAATATGTAAATTGGGCGATTATTTTGAAGGATACCAGTGATATTTTATAGTGTAATCACACGTAAAGTGAGATTACATGATTTGTGTTATATTATATTCTAATCAAATTACACATTCCTAATCTATTAATATTTTGGTTTTTGGTTGCTTGTGTTATCTGGAAATCAGAGAAAACCTTATAAGCATCATTAAATTTTTTTATTGATGCAGTGTAGGCACTGTACTCTTCATCTCCAGGACTTAAATCCGGCTAACCGTTTTCCCTGAGTCCCTTCATAAATGTTACCCTGCTCGCACTCCAACAGCATGTCAATTAACAAAAATCACTTACCTCCACTCACTCCTAACACGTTAACAGATGCTTTACCCCAACCTTCCAGCCTTACCTAGGACGACTCCTACCTTCCCTGCCCTCTACTACTGATTTATACAACCCTCCAATTCAATCTATTTTGTTAAATTTTCTCTAATGTCCGAACACCTTTAACAACCTCTCCTCAGCCCTCTGGATGAAAAATACTTTTAGTAATCCCACACCACCTCTTAATTTCAAAGCTACAAATTCTCTACATAATATTCACACCACATATTGCCGTAAGACACAACATCTTTAGTTTTCTTCTCGCTGCAATATTCACCATCCATGCTTCACACCCATGTAAGAGCATTGGTACCATTATTCACTCGTACGTTTCCCTCTTTGATTCCAAGGATAACGCTCTTTGTCTTCACAGATTCCTCAGTGCACCATTCACCTTTGTCTCCTCGTCAGTTCTAGGGTTCACTTCGTCTTTCATAGAATCATCTGCTGAGAAGCCCACTCCTAAATATCTGAACACATTCATTTTCTCCATGCTCTCTCGGGCCTTCCAATCTGATATTCAGTCTTTCATTACCTAAATTTTCTGTTACCCTCATCACTTTCCTCTTTCCTATATTCACTTTTAATTTCTTTATTTTACACACCCTCCCAAATTCGTCCATCAATCTCTGCAAATTCTCTTCAGAATCTCTCAAAAGCAGTCATCGGCAAAAAGCAAATGTGACAACTCTCTTAAAACCCTATCTTAAAATATATTGAATAACAATGGTGACATCGCGCATCCCTGTCTAAGGCCTACTTTTACTGAGAAATAATCTCCCTGTCTCCTACGTACTCTAACCTGAACCGATCTTCATAAAAATTCTTAATTGCTCCCAGTAACCTAAAAACGTAGCCCATACACTTGCAACGTCTGCTACATTGCACCGCTATCCACCCTATGATATGCCTTTTCCAAATCTATAAATTCAACAAAAACTTCTTTATCCTTCTCTAAATACGATTCACTTATTTGCTTCACTGTAAATTCTTGGCCTACACACCTACCCTTCCTGAAGCCTGCTTGTTCATTTATGATCCTGCTCTCCGTCATATTCTTAATTCTTACAATGATAACTTTACCTTACACTCTCTCAGGTAAACTCAACAGGCTTATTCCGCTATAATTTTTACACACCCCTTTCCTCTCTGCTAATCCCTCGGATCCTTCCTCTCTTTCAAACATTTATTAAATAAAAGCCCCAACTATTCCAAAACTATATTACAACCTGCTTTTAACATTTCTGTCTTGTTTCCATCAATCCCTACTACTTTACCCACTTTCATTTTACCCACAGCCGCATGCACTTGCCCCATTCTCGCATCAGGCCAATATACAAAATCCCAGCTTCCCTACCTTCTTCAGCATTGAACAGTTCAACATATTCCCTCCACCTTCACGATATCCCCAACTCTTCCTCTCCTCTTCCATTTTTAACTGTCATATCCATTCGTTCCCTAGGATTTCTCAATTAATCTCGCTCCAAAACTTTCTTATTCTCAGAAAAATTCGTCAACGGCATCTCATCCATTCTTTCATTTGCTTTCCTTTTACATTCCTTCATCCTTCTTAACGTCTCTCTTCTTTCCGTATACATCTCCCTCCTTATATCCCTTCTATTTTTTATAAACCTCTCATATGCTAACTTTTTCTTTCTTACTAGTCTCTTTACCTCCATATTTTACCAATCGCTTCTTTTACTTCCCACTCTCACTTTCCTATATTCACAAACTTCTTCTGAACTCTTAAATTTACACCATACTTCGTCAGCCCCATTGCCTATACTCTCACCACCCCATCTTTTTACCAACAGTTGTTAATATCTTACACTAACTGCTTTGCTTTTAAGTTAATAAACCTGCGCCTCTCTTACTATCTAATAGCATTTTCTTAGTACTCCATCTACCTTTCATTCTCACTGCAGCTACAACTTAAGAAATGATCCGATATATCCGTTGCCCTTCTGTAAACATGCACATCGTGAAGTCTCCCTATTCACCAATATACAGTCCAATAAACTACTGTCATTATGCCCTATATCATATCTCGTATACTTATCCTTTATTCTTAAAATATGTATTACCTATTACCATACCTCCTTCGATTCATAATTCAAAGGGCTCCCGTTAGCACTTACCCCTGGAATCCCAAACTTACCGACCATGCCCTCTACAACCGTTTCTCCCAATGTGGCATTCAGT
The DNA here is from genome assembly GCF_026875155.1 of Cherax quadricarinatus. Taxonomy (NCBI): domain Eukaryota; kingdom Metazoa; phylum Arthropoda; class Malacostraca; order Decapoda; family Parastacidae; genus Cherax; species Cherax quadricarinatus. Next base: position 92,856,354 of record NC_069403.1, read on the forward strand.
TCGCCTACCACAATTACTCTCTCACCTGGTCCAGGCTCCCTAAATAGTCACTTAACATTTCTCAAAATTTCTCTCCTCTACTCTCCTCTGCTTTCCAGGTGCATAAACACTTATTATAACCTACCTTTCATATCCAGCCTTTATTTCAGTCCACATTATCGTTGAATTTATATAATTATATTCCACTCTTCTGCTTCCGTAACTGAACCTTCAGCTTTTCTGCTACCCGTTCCTTACCTCCAATTCTCTCAGATACACTTGACTTAATACCAATTATTTCTCCCCACTGAAACATTTCCACGACCTTCAGCTTTGTTTCGTTTATAGCTAGGACATCCAACTTCTTTTCATTCATAACACTGTAAATCATCTCTTTCCTATCATTAATTTATACAGGAGCAGGAGTTACTAACCCATTGCTCCCGGCATTATAGTCGCCTCTTACAACACTTATGGCTAATGGAGAAAAGATTCCTTTTCTCTGCCCAATAGAGATGAAAGGAAATAGATAAAAACAAGAACTTTTAAGAAAAGTAAAGCATTTAAATGATTATATATATATATATATATATATATAATATAATATAATATATATATATATATATATGCAAAACAACCACTCTGAAAGAATAGAGAAATTCCAAGCGCCTTTCTTGACTACTCACATTATCAAGGAACTATGAAAGTAAAGCATCCAAGGAAGCTATATAAGGGGTCCGGCCAGCACCTCACTATCAGATCCCACAACGTTAAACACGTGGCGCGCGGCGAGCCAACTTGGATAGGTCCCTTGCACAAACTCACCCCCAAGCTATTCTACCCAAGAAAGTTTAAAAATTATTTTTTGTCCAGTGTATTATTAAATTCTTCCCAAATTCTATTAATTATAAATGGATCAATTTATATAAACCAAAGGAAATATTCATATTATTGTCAAAACTGCTTTTTATGAAACAAGATTCAATTATATTCCTGTCGACCATGGACTTGCTTGATACTACTTTCTCAACTTTTTGAAAATAAATTTGGATGGTTAAAATCTCTTACATGAATAAATAGAGCATTGGAATCTTGTCCAGTTCTAATGCTATATTTATGTTGTTTTAATCTTAGTTCGAGATTTTTACCAGTTTGACCGTAATAAACTTTATCGCAAATTTTACAAGGAATCTTATAGACACATCCATCAGCATTTTGGGGGGAATTTTTTTATCAAAAGTTTTTTCACTGTATCAAGATTTTTGAATACAACTTTAATATTAAATGTCTTAAGAAGAGAAGGCATATCAACCAAGTTTTCATGGTAAGGGAGAACCAACATATTTTTAGTTGAATAAGGCTGGTTGTCCCTTTTTGGATTATAAAAAGTGTTTTTAGCAACTTTAAAAAATTTATCAATTACATTTCTTGGGTATTTTAAATCATTACCTATTTCATAAATTTTTTGGGTATTTCCTCATCTATGAACTCAGGACTACAAATTCGTAAAGCTCTCAAAAACATTGATGAAAAACAGACAGTTTGACTCTATCTTGATGCGAGGAATAATAGTGGACATAGGAACAGTTATTTGTAGGTTTTCTGTAAATTTTAAATTTGAATTCATTATTACCCTTAATAATTAAAACATCTAGAAAAGGCAATGAGTTATTTTCTTCAAACTCAACAGTAAAGTTTATAGAATGGGCTAAGCTATTTAATTTTCCAAGGAAATGGTGTATATCTACATTTTTGGGCATAAGACACAAAATATCATCAACATATCTGAACCATTTAGCTCTATTAGGGAGGATTGTGTTAAGCAACCTTGTTTCCAAAAATTCCACGTATAGGTTACTAAGAACAGGTGAAAGAGGATTTCCCATTGCCATACCAAACTTCTGAGTGTAAAACTTATCATTAAATACAAATTTTGCATCAACTATGCAAAGTTTAATAAGTTTAATGATAGTAGGAACTGGCAATGGTAAATCATAGTTAACGAGTTCTTCAGATAAGAAACTTAACAAATCATCAACAGGAACTTTCGTAAACAAGGAAGTAACATCAAAACTAACCATGTTAAAATCATTTAAGTCAGTCAAGGAGCTTAATTTATCAACCAAGTCTATGTTGTTTTTAACATTAAAGTTAGAAATTTTGCCAACAATAGGGCTAAAAATATCAACAAGCCATTTGGATAATTTATATGAAACTGACCCTATGGAGCTAATAATTGGTCTGACTGGATTCCCTGGTTTGTGTGTTTTTATTAAATGATTTTAACATGGTTAGTTTTGATGTTACTTCCTTGTTTACGAAAGTTCCTGTTGATGATTTATTAAGTTTCTTACTGAAGAACTCGTTAACTATGATACCATTCCATTCCTACTATCATTAAACTTATTAAACTTTGCATTGTTGATGCAAAATTTGTATTTAATGATAAGTTTTACACTCAGAAGTTTGGTATGGCAATGGGAAATCCTCTTTCACCTGTTCTTAGTAACCTAAAAGGGAAATTTTTTTTGAAACAAGGTTGCTTAACACAATCCTCCCTAATAAGCTAAATGGTTCAGATATGTTGATGAAAATTTTGTGTCTTATGCCCAAAAATGTAGATATACACCATTTCCTTGGAAAATTAAATAGCTTAGACCCATTCTATAAACTTTACTGTTGATTTGAAGAAAATAACTCATTGCCTTTTCTAGATGTTTTAATTATTAAGGGTAAAAATTTGAATTCAAATTTAAAATTTACAGAAAAACCTACAAATAACTGTTCCTATGTCCACTATTATTCCTCGCATCAAGATAGAGTCAAACTGTCTGTTTTCTCATCAATGTTTTTGAGAGCTTTACGAATTTGTAGTCTTGAGTTCATAGATGAGGAAATATCCAAAAATTTAAAGAAATAGGTAATGATTTAAAATACCCAAGAAATGTAATTGATAAATCTTTAAAATTGCTAGAAACACTTTTTATAATCCAAAAAGGGACAACCAGCCTTATTCAACTAAAAATATGTTGGTTCCCCTTACCAAGAAAACTTGGTTGATATGCCTTCTCTTCTTAAGACTTTAATATTAAAGTTGTATTCAAAAATCTTGATATGAAAAAACTTTGATAAAGAATTCCCCCCAAAATGCTGATGGATGTGTCTATAAATTCCTTGTAAAATTGCGATAAAGTTATTACGGTCAAACTGGTAAAAATCTCGAACTAAGATTAAAACAACATAAATATTTGCATTAGAACTGGACAAGATTCCAATGCTCTATTTTTTCATGTAAGAGATTTTAACCATCCAATTTATTTTCAAAAGTTGAGAAAGTAGTATCAAGCAAGTCCATGGTCGACAGGAATATAATTGAATCTTTGTTTCATAAAAAGCAGTTTTGACAAAATATGAATATTTCCTTTGGGGTTTATATAAATTTAGATCCATTTATAATTAATAGAATTTGGGAAGAATTTAATAATACACTGGACAAATAATTTTTAAACTTTCTTGGGTAGAATAGCTTGGGGTGAGTTGTGCAAGGGACCTATCCAAGTTGGGTCGCCGCGTGCCACCATGTTTAACCGTTGTGGGATCTGATAGTGAGGTGCTGGCCGGACCCCTTATATAGCTTCCTTGGATGCTTACTTTCATAGTTTTCCCTTTATATTGTATAGTACGAAGCGCTTGAATTTCTCTATTTTTCAAGTGGTTGTTTTGCATTTTTGAAATCACCTGTTTTTCTGTGATTTTTATTGCTTTATTATATATATATTTATATATATATATATATATATATATATATTATATTTTATATATATAATATAATATATATAAAAACGTGCGAATATGTAAAACTTACGATTTTTGGCTTAAATAGCAACGGTCTTCTTGCCGAATAAGGCAAGCGAAATTTTGTGGATGCAATAATTTGGCAAAAATCATTCCGAACGTAACGAATTTTTTTTTATTTCATTGTGCTTGTTTATTATTAAATTATTGTAAACTGATCTAAAATATATTTAGTTGAATTAGGCTAAAATTAAATTGCGCTTGTTATAATAAGGTTAGGTTTTCTAATGTTCTTTTGATACAACTTTATTAATTTTTGTATTAACATAATTGAAAAAAAAATATCTTTAAACATATAAGAGAATATTTTTAGAAAGGCGTAATTTTAAAAGAGTTCTTTCTAAATTGAAACCCAAATTTTTCTATCGGCACGAAATAATACTAATGGTTTTTTGTGGTTTGGGGTGTTGTTGTTGTGTGTGTGTTGTGTGAGAGAGAAGAGAGAG
>NC_069403.1:92861133-92876782 GCF_026875155.1 Cherax quadricarinatus
TTCAAGTTACAAAAACCCTTTAAGTTGCTTTAAAAATACGTTGGACAAGTACAAGTGTGTGAATAACAAAAAAAAAAGGCACAATACCGTGACTGGAACGATACACAAATAACCCGCACATAAAAGAGAGAAGCTTACGACGACGTTTCGGTCCGACTTGGACCATTTAGAAAGTCAGTGTGACTTTGTAAATGGTCCAAGTCGGACCGAAACGTCGTCGTAAGCTTCTCTCTTTTATGTGCGGGTTATTTGTGTACAGTGTGTGGGGGGGTGTGAGTTGGACCTGCTTAGTGTGGGCCATTAGGCTTGCTGAAGTGCTGCTACTCTAAAAGTACACCAGGTCCTGGGGATATACTTTCCACAAAGTTGATCAACCTGTTAATTAATTACCATATATCATATTACATACATTGTCTTAATCGAGGAGGATGAAACGTCGTACCAGTAAACATTACATAGTTATTTTTCATTTCTGGATATTGCAATTCGAATTACATTGAATGTAAACAAACCATGTAACGGGCGGGGTTAGAACCTGCGATCAGAGAGTCATAAAACTCCAGACCGACGCAGTAGCCACTGGGCCAGCTGGCTAAAAGCAAGATTTGTCCAGCTAGGTATATTTATACACCTTTAGGAAGGTTAGCATAGGCACCACTGTGACCATAAATGCAAATGCTTCAACACGGTGCCCCGTGGCCTGGTGGCTAAATCTCTCGCTTCACACGGCGACGGTTTGCGCTCGATTCCCAGCGAGGGTAGAAACATTGGACGCGTTTCTTTACACTGGTTGTTTATGTTCGCCCATCAGTAAAATGGGTACCTGGGTGTTAGTCGACTTGTGTGGGTCGCATCCTGGGACAATGACTTATTTGCCCGAAATGTTCAGCATAACAAGCGGTTTTTCTACATAGTAGTATGACTTTGATGTCAGCTAGTCCTGTATAAGGTCGTAGTTTGTGACTTGAAAAAGCCCACTGTGTGGGCGAAACGTTGTCAATAAAAGATCACATTAAACTGCATATGTGTTTATGTTTCCATTAGGACTGTATATCTTGTACATGTACTTGTAGTAAATAAAGATATTATTATTACTTCAATTATTTGTATTTTAAAGTACTTTGTTACATTATTATTATAATCAAAAAGAAGCGCTAAGCCACAAGGGCTATACAGCGCTGTACTTTGTTACAAAATTTGGTATAATTATTTCATAAATTTTCAAAAGCTCATGGTTATGCAGAGCATTTTAATTAATTGGATATCATTATTTTTTTGAGGAAAGACCAAAAGAAAATAGCTGTTGAAAATCTAGCACATTTCTTCCTCATTATCAGTAAGCTGTCGAAGAGTTTCAAGTGTATATATCCTTTCTCTAATATTTGTTCCTTAATTTTTTTTAACATATCGGCCCTCTTCCACTGAAGTAGGATGATCCGAAAAAGAAGAAAAATCTTCACCATCACTCACTTCATCACTGTCTTGCCAGAGGTGAGCCGATATCACCGCTCAGAGACCCTTCCAGGACTCAAGTCCTGGAGGGGTCATAAATGTTATCCTGCTCAAACTCCAACAACACGTCAAATCACAAAAAAACGCTTATTTCCAATCATTTCTAACTCTTACACGCTTGTTGGATGTCCAAAACCTCCTTCACCCTCTCCCTGCAACCATTCCAAGGAAGACCCCTACACTAGAGCGAAACACCAACGTCAAAGACCTGGGAGTGATCATGTCGGAGGATCTCACCTTCAAGGACCATAACAATGTATCAATCGCATCTGCTAGAAAAATGACAAGATGGATAATGAGAACCTTCAAAACTAGGGATGCCAAGCCCATGATGACACTTCAGATCACTTGTTTTATCTAGGCTGGAATACTGCTGCACACTAACAGCACCTTTCAAGGCAGGTGAAATTGCTGACCTAGAAAATGTGCAGAGAACCTTCACGGCACGCATAACGGAGATAAAACACCTCAATTACTGGGAGCGCTTGAGGTTCCTGAACATGTATTCCCTGGAATGCAGGCGGGAGAGATACATGATTATATACACCTGGAAAATCCTAGAGGGACTAGTACCGAACTTGCACACGAAAATCACTCACTACGAAAGCAAAGACTTGGCAGACGATTGCAACATCCCCCCAATGAAAAGCAGGGTGTCACTAGCACGTTAAGAGACCATACAATAAGTGTCAGGGGCCCGAGACTGTTCAACTGCCTCCCAGCATACATAAGGGGGATTACCACCAGACCCCTGGCAGTCTTCAAGCTGGCACTGGACAAGCACCTAAAGTTGGTTCCTGACCAGCCGGGCTGTGGCTCGTACGTAGGTTTGCGTGCAGCCAGCAGTAACAGCCTGGTTGATCAGGCTCTGATCCACCAGGAGGCCTGGTCACAGACCGGGCCGCGGGGGCGTTGACCCCCGGAACTCTCTCCAGGTAAACTCCAGGTAAACACTGCCTTCTCTCCACTACAACCCAGATTCTTCAAGACAACAGTGCTCATCATCTGCTCCTAGACTGAGGGACTGATTACCTCCTCTTCTACTGTCTTCTGTATATATTTCTAGTCTTCAGATTATATCCATGTATTGTATTAATAAAGCCACTAGATGACGAAAAATCTACAAAATAAAGATGCCCAGATGTTATACATGTGTCTAATTCATAACCCTACAAATGATCCTATTTTGCTCCACCCTTTCTTAATGTCCAAACAACCTTAAATACCCTCTTCAGCCCGCTGGATAATACTTATTGAAACCCCGCATCTCCTCCTGATCTTCAAACTTCTAATTCACTGCATAATATTCACGCCACACATTGCCAGCAGACACATTTCCACTTCCTCCAGCTTTTCCTTGTTGCAATATTTAAAACCAATATTTCACTCCCATATAAGAGTGTTGGAACCATTTTACTCTGATACATTTCCCTTTTTGCGTCTATAGGAAACGCTCAATATCTCCCCAGATGCCTCAGTGCGCCACCCACTCTTCTTCCTCTCATTAATTCTACACTTCACTTTATCTTTCATAAACCCGTTCTCCGACAAGTCCATTCTCAAATATATGAACATATTCACTTTTTTCCTACTTTCTCCTTCCAATCTGATAGTTAATCTGTCATTACATCATTTTTTTTGATACTCTTATCACCTTTCTCTTTCCTATGTTCACCTTTAATTTCCTTCTTTTCAGTACCCTCCCAAATTCGTCCACTAACATTTACAACTTCTCAGAATACAATTTCATCGGCAAAAAGCAATTGTGACAACTCCCACTTTGAATTATATTCTTTATCTTTTAATCCTACATCTTTTCCCAAAACCATGGTGACATCCTGCATCCCTGTCTAAGGTCTACTTTTACTGGAGAATAATTTCCCTCTCTCATGCATACAATAACCTGAGCCTCACTATCCTCATTAAAACTCTTGTCTTAAGTAACCTACCACCTAATCCATACACTTGCACCATCTGCCACATTACTCCCTTTTCCACTTTATCATGTACCTTCTCTAAATCGTAAATACAGCGACAAAATTTTAACCTTTATCTAAATACTGTTCACGTATATGATTTAATGTAAACACTTGGTCTGTACATCCCTTACCTTCCCTAAAGTCTTCCTTATTTATCTGCGATCCTGCTATTCGTCTTACCTTTAATTATTTTAATAACTCTACCATACTCATTACCTAGTGTACTCAACAGGATTATAATAATAATAATAATAATAATAATAATAATAATAATAATAATATAAATAATAATGTAAATATTAAATAATATTCTATAATTCTTACACTCTCTTTTGTCTTTTTTCCCTTTTATCAAAGAATTATTCACGCTCTCTGCCAATCACTATGTACTTTCCCTGCTCTCATACATCTGACAAATAAAAGCACCAACTACTCCAAAATTATATCCCATCAATCCCAGCTGCTGTACCCTATTTCATTCTACCCACAGCCTCACGAACTTCCCTGCACTCACATCTAGCTTTTCTTCACTCATAAAAGGTATTATACCTGCCTGTCTGCCCATCAACAACAACATTTAACAGCTCCTCAAAATATTCCACCCATCTACCCAGTACCTCTACCTCCGCTTCTAATAACTAACGTCTTTTGTTTTTAACTGTCAAATCCACTCGTTTCCTAGACTTTCTCAACTAATTAATCCTCTCTCCAAAACTTTTTCATATTTTCAGAATAATTTCTTGATAAAACCTCACCCACTCTCTCATTTGCTCTCCTTTTACTCTCCGTCCCAACCGTCTTAACCTTTCGTTTACCCTCGTGCACTAGCTTTTTCTCCTTTACTAGTCTCTTTACCTCGTCATTACACTAATCGTTCCTCTTCCCTCCTGCACCTACGTTCCTGCTCGGAAAAAAATGTTCATAGTTGTTATATTTGTCTCAGTCAGATATTTTCATCTTTTTTTATTCCTATTGGAAGTATATGCTCATTGGGTGGCATGTAAAGAATTTAGGAAATTCGCATATTCGTAGTTTTCTTCATTATCCCAGTCAACACATAACAGATGTTCTCTAAAGCCTATAGTAATATGTATAACAAATACGGAGAACTTAATTATATTTTCTTGACTCTCGTTCTTCTATTCAGTGTTTTATGTTAGCGAACAGTGGTTGCTGGATCCATATTCTGCCAGTCTCCTGATTATTAACACGAGTCTCTCTTTTGCCAGAAAAAAATATCATGAAGGTTGATTGTAGATTTCCGGTCAAAGACCTAACATGAATTTAAGTTAAAATCTCTTATTACGTACTACGTTCTCTTGCCTCAAAGCCTTATAGGTCTCCTCCCAGAGAAGTCTGTTATGGTCCTTATCTAAGTTCGTGGGTCGGTATATCACAACAGATATTAACCTTCCAGGTTCCACCAGAATTTCTATCCAAGTAGACTGTGTGTGTTTACTCGGTGTTTATACTCGTTTTTATGCAGTAAGTTAAGTTTTCTCGCACATATAGTGACATCCAACATCCCTTCCAGAAAGGCACGTCCCGATTCTTCATAATTAAAGTACACTTCAGTTATTACAAAAGCATCGTCGTTTCCAGTACATGCAACTAATGCTAACGCGTCTATCTGCTTTTAACGCCTCAACTGTTTATGTAATAAACAGTGAGCAACCCTTTCCTTTTTCTCTTGTCCGTACTCATTCTTGCCCCTCAAATATCTCTGCTGCTAGTACCACTGAATTACCACGTCAAATACTAACCAATAATTTCACCTCATTCTGCAGAAAACTAGCATCCTCATTATCCACAATACTGTAACCCGGAAAGTTCACACTATTCACTTCCATAAAATCATATTCTATTTTTTCACACAAACACCCGTGCCTCTAACCATTTATAGTTAAATCCTTCATAACTCCCTCTAATGATCTATGAAATGCCACCATCTCATTCCTAGCATGTATGTCAATCAGGCTATAGAAGTGGTCCAAGTTGTCAATAAATATTTTTGCAATATCCTCCCAGTGTTTGTCCGGCCAGCAATTAATATCAACTGCTCTTGACAACCATTAATTTCCCTGTTACATGCCACTTACAACAGGGATGTCTCCTTAATTCCAAACTAATGTTATCATTGTCCAGTACCTGCTAATCGGTCCTGGCTTTTACACTTACCATTATCATTGCCTGAAGCACCGAAGTGCTAAATGGGGCCGGACACATTAACTTTCATGATGCTGTCAAGACGGCTAATAATATCCTGCGTCCCAGTCTCAAGGAGAGTACATCTTCCTCCTAACCCGCATCCATTAAACAAAAAAGCCTGTCCATAAATTTAATCTAACAAACTATTTGTTGCGTCGTTCATGATGGTCAAGTGACATTTCCATTCACTAGTGGTTGACATGGAATGTTCTCGAATGTAGATCCAAACAGAATGAACTGGTGGTCTCCGAAGTGATCTCCTGGATCGTTCTTCAACCTCATCTTCAACCCATTCCTTCCCGCCAGCTTCAAGTAGTTGCTCGTTCCAAGATTGCCGCGGCAGTGTTCTACCTCCATGCTCCCGGAATAACCCTTCCACACATCTATAAGCCGTTGAATCTCCTTTCTAGCCTCCTCAGGCTCTACCTTAACCCACAAGTACCGTTGCCCAAAGATGAGAGAAACTTTCTTTACAGTCTCAGTTCAGCTAGCTACTGACAGCTCAGCTAGCTACTGACACAGTTCAACTCGCTACTGACAGCTCAGCTCGCTACTTACACAGCTCAGCTAGCTACTGACACAGCTCAGCTAGCTACTGGCACAGTTCAACTCGCTACTGACACAGCTCAGCTAGCTACTGACAGTTCAACTCGCTACTGACACAGCTCAGCTAGCTACTGACACAGCTCAGCTAGCTACTGACACAGTTCAACTCGCTATTGACACAGTTCAACTCGCTACTGACACAGTTCAACTCGCTACTGACACAGCTCAGCTAGCTACTGACACAGCTCAGCTAGCTACTGACACAGCTCAGCTAGCTACTGACACAGCTCAGCTAGCTACTGACACAGTTCAACTCGCTACTGACACAGTTCAACTCGCTACTGACACAGTTCAACTCGCTACTGACACAGTTCAACTCGCTACTGACACAGCTCAGCTAGCTCCTGACACAGCTCAGCTAGCTCCTGACACAGTTCAACTCGCTACTGACACAGTTCAACTCGCTACTGACACAGTTCAACTCGCTACTGACACAGTTCAACTCGCTACTGACACAGTTCAACTCGCTACTGACACAGTTCAACTCGCTACTGACACAGTTCAACTCGCTACTGACAGTTCAACTCGCTACTGACACAGTTCAACTTAATACTCAGTCAGCTCGCCACTGACACAGGTCAGGTCGCTACTGACGCAGGTCAGATCGCTACTGACGCAGGTCAGGTCGCTACTGACGCAGGCCAGGTCGCTACTGACGCAGGCCAGGTCGCTACTGACGCAGGTCAGGTCGCTACTGACGCAGGTCAGGTCGCTACTGACGCAGGTCAGATTGCTATTGACACAGATCAGCTCGCTACTGACGCAGGTCAGCTTGCTACTGACACAGAACAGGTCGCTGACACAGAACAGGTCGCTACTGACACAGGTCAGGTCGCTACTGACACAGGTCAGGTCGCTACTGACACAGGTCAGGTCGCTACTGACACAGGTCAGGTCGCTACTGACACAGGTCAGGTCGCTACTGACACAGGTCAGGTCGCTACTGACACAGGTCAGGTCGCTACTGACACAGGTCAGGTCGCTACTGACACAGGTCAGGTCGCTACTGACACAGGTCAGGTCGCTACTGACACAGGTCAGGTCGCTACTGACACAGGTCAGGTCGCTACTGACACAGGTCAGGTCGCTACTGACACAGGTCAGGTCGCTACTGACACAGGTCAGGTCGCTACTGACACAGGTCAGGTCGCTACTGACACAGGTCAGGTCGCTACTGACACAGGTCAGGTCGCTACTGACACAGGTCAACTAGTTACTGACACAGGCAAGCTCGCTACTGACACAAGTCAGCTCGCTACTGACACAAATCAACTCGCTACTGACACAAGTCAACTTGCTACTGGCACAAGTCAGCCTGCTACTGACAGGTCAGTTTCCAAGTCAACACAGGTTTGCTTGCTGCTGATACTGTCTGGTATCACAATACGTCTGTATGACCAGGTAAAAAAAATCATGCGAAAATATACATAATAACCTTGAACACACGGGTAAAAATTTCAAGAAATGAAAAAGCAACTCTTCAGCTTTAAGATTTTTTTTTAATTTCCTCGAAATGCATCATATATTGTACAGCAAATTTTTGGAGTCGTATTTTTTCTGAAAAAGAGAATCACAGTGCGCTGTAAATGCAATCAGAATATGTGTATTCATGATTTGTTGTTTAGAAAAACCCTTCTATCATTATTGGTTTGATTAAAACGATCCTGATGATATATCAGACTACGCACGACATGAATATATTAAACTTCAAGCAAGAGAATACTTGATTAGCTGAAAGCTGATGAGGATTGTTAGGTTAGGTAAGGTTCGTCAGGACACAGGACAAGTGTTTCCTGACTCGGGTCTTAGTCAGATGGTGATCCACCGTTGGAGCTTTTGGTCATCTGACAGAGGCTTTCAGCTGGCTTACCGGTCCACCTCTTTAAAATTTATGGTTATAATTATAACCCTTATTGCTTTTGATGAAGATAGGTGAGCGTACTTATAGTTGGCTTGCTATTAGGATTACGAACGGTATATAAACCTAGACTGATCTCTTTCATTGTAGCACATATGTTTTAGGGAAGGCAGCATACTTGATTCGTGGTGTAATTGTGACATACCGCTTCGTGACGTCGATGGGTTTTTGACCATAATAAAACCAACTAATAAAACACGGGATCATTTAAGAGCTGCAATTCATCTGTAAACTACCGGACAAGAATATTTAAATCCATCTTATTGGAAATATATTAAACTCTCAGTATGTATACAGTGAGAGATGTACACTTCGCGAGATAAGTACGAGGGATATATTATATATATATATATATATATATATATTATATATATATATATATATATATATATATATATATATATATATATATATATATATATACATGATGAATATACATGAATATACACAGGGGTAAACTCCTTTCGATGCATATTCCGAGTGACTTTGCTGTAGTCCAATTCCTCGCTAAACAAAATACACATCTCACATGCTATCAAAGCCGCGCAGTGTTACCTCATTTTCATCGAGTCAAACTAATCCTGTTTGCAACAATTATATCTCTAATAAGTAAATTGGGGCGATTTTTGAAGGATACCAGTGATATTTTATAGTGTAATCACACGTAAAGTGAGATTACATGATTTGTGTTATATTATATTCTAATCAAATTACACATTCCTAATCTATTAATATTTTGGTTTTTGGTTGCTTGTGTTATCTGGAAATCAGAGAAAACCTTATAAGCATCATTAAATTTTTTTATTGATGCAGTGTAGGCACTGTACTCTTCATCTCCAGGACTTAAATCCGGCTAACCGTTTTCCCTGAGTCCCTTCATAAATGTTACCCTGCTCGCACTCCAACAGCATGTCAATTAACAAAAATCACTTACCTCCACTCACTCCTAACACGTTAACAGATGCTTTACCCCAACCTTCCAGCCTTACCTAGGACGACTCCTACCTTCCCTGCCCTCTACTACTGATTTATACAACCTCCAATTCAATCTATTTTGTTCAATTTTCTCTAATGTCCGAACACCTTTAACAACCTCTCCTCAGCCCTCTGGATGAAAAATACTTTTAGTAATCCCACACCACCTCTTAATTTCAAAGCTACAAATTCTCTACATAATATTCACACCACATATTGCCGTAAGACACAACATCTTTAGTTTTCTTCTCGCTGCAATATTCACCATCCATGCTTCACACCCATGTAAGAGCATTGGTACCATTATTCACTCATACGTTTCCCTCTTTGATTCCAAGGATAACGCTCTTTGTCTTCATAGATTCCTCAGTGCACCATTCACCTTTGTCTCCTCGTCAGTTCTAGGGTTCACTTCGTCTTTCATAGAATCATCTGCTGAGAAAGCCCACTCCTAAATATCTGAACACATTCATTTTCTCCATGCTCTCTCGGGCCTTCCAATCTGATATTCAGTCTTTCATTACCTAAATTTTCTGTTACCCTCATCACTTTCCTCTTTCCTATATTCACTTTTAATTTCTTTATTTTACACACCCTCCCAAATTCGTCCATCAATCTCTGCAAATTCTCTTCAGAATCTCTCAAAAGCAGTCATCGGCAAAAAGCAAATGTGACAACTCTCTTAAAACCCTATCTTAAAATATATTGAATAACAATGGTGACATCGCGCATCCCTGTCTAAGGCCTACTTTTACTGAGAAAATAATCTCCCTGTCTCCTACGTACTCTAACCTGAACCGATCTTCATAAAAAATTCTTAATTGCTCCCAGTAACCTAAAAACGTAGCCCATACACTTGCAACGTCTGCTACTTTGCACCGCTATCCACCCTATGATATGCCTTTTCCAAATCTATAAATTCAACAAAAACTTCTTTAATCCTTCTCTAAATACGATTCACTTATTTGCTTCACTGTAAATTTTTGGGCCCTACACACCTACCCTTCCTGAAGCCTGCTTGTTCATTTTGATCCTGCTCTCCGTCATATTCTTAATTCTTACAATGATAACTTTACCTTACACTCTCTCAGGTAAACTCAACGGGTTATTCCGCTATAATTTTTACACCCCCTTTCCTCTCTGCTAATCCCTCGGATCCTTCCTCTCTTTCAAACATTTATTAAATAAAAGCCCCAACTTTTCCAAAACTATATTACACCTGCTTTTAACATTTCTGTCTTGTTTCCATCAATCCCTACTACTTTACCCACTTTCATTTTACCCACAGCCGCATGCACTTGCCCATTCTCGCATCAGGCCAATATACAAAATCCCAGCTTCCCTACCTTTTTCCCAGCATTGAACAGTTCAACATATTCCCCCCCACCTTCACGATACCCCCAACTCTTCCTCTCCTCTTTTTATTTTTAACTGTCATATCCATTCGTTCCCTAGGATTTCTCAATTAATCTCGCTCCAAATTTTCTTATTCTCAGAAAAATTCGTCCAACGGCATCTCACCCATTCTTTCATTTGCTTTCCTTTTACATTCCTTCATCCTTCTTAACGTCTCTCTTCTTTCCGTAACATCTCCCTCCTTATACCCTTCTATTTTTTATAAACCTCTCATATGCTAACTTTTTTTCTTACTAGTCTCTTTACCTCCATATTTTACCAATCGCTTTTTTTACTTCCCACTCTCACTTTCCTTATTCACAACTTCTTCTGAACTCTTAAATTTACACCATACTTCGTCACCCCCATTGCCTATACTCTCACCACCCCATCTTTTTTACCAACAGTTGTTAATATCTTACACTAACTGCTTTGCTTTTAAGTTAATAAACCTGCGCCTCTCTTACTATCTAATACCATTTTCTTAGTTTTTCCATCTACCTTTCATTCTCACTGCAGCTACAACTTAAAAAATGATCCGATATATCCGTTGCCCTTCTGTAAACATGCACATCGTGAAGTCCCCTATTCACCAATATACAGTCCAATAAACTACTGTCATTATGCCCTATATCATATCTCGTATATTTTATCCTTTATTCTTAAAAATATGTATACCTATTACCATACCTCCTTCGATTTCAAATTCAAAGGGTTTCCCATTAACACTTACCCCTGGAACCCCAACTTACCGACCATCCCCCTCTACAAACCGTTTTCCCAATGTGCTTTCAGTTCGCCTACCACAATTACTCTCTCACCTGGTCCAGGCTCCCTAAATAGTAAATTAACATTTCTCAAAATTCTCTCCTCTACTCTCCTCTGCTTTCCAGGTGCATAAACACTTATTATAACCTACCTTTCATATCCAGCCTTTATTTCAGTCCACATTATCGTTGAATTTATATAATTATATTCCACTCTTCTGCTTCCGTAACTGAACCTTTCAGCTTTTTTGCTACCCGTTCTTACCTCCAATTCTCTCAGATACACTTGACTTAATACCAATTATTTCTCCCCACTGAAACATTTCCACGACCTTCAGCTTTGTTTCGTTTATAGCTAGGACATCCAACTTCTTTTCATTCATAACACTGTAAATCATCTCTTTCCTATCATTAATTTTTTACAGGAGCAGGAGTTACTAACCCATTGCTCCCGGCATTATAGTCGCCTCTTACAACACTTATGGTAATGAGAAAAGATTCCTTTTCTCTGCCCAATAGAGATGAAAGGAAATAGATAAAAACAAGAACTTTAAGAAATTAAGCATTTAAATATGTATATATATATAATATATAAAAAATATATATATATAAATATATATATATATATATTATATTATATTATATATATAATATATATTATATATGCAAAACAACCACTCTGAAAGAATAGAGAAATTCCAAGCGCTTTCGTGACTACTCACATTATCAAGGAACTATGAAAGTAAAGCATCCAAAGGGAAAGCTATATAAGGGGTCCGGCCAGCACCTCACTATCAGATCCCACACGGTTAAACACGTGGCGCGCGGCGAGCCAACTTGGATAGGCCCCTTGCAAAAACTCACCCCAAGCTATTCAAACCAAGAAAGTTTAAAAATTATTATTTGTCCAGTGTATTATTAAATTCTTCCCAAATTCTATTAATTTAAATGGATCTAATTTATATAAACCAAAGGAAATATTATATTATTGTCAAAACTGATTTTTATGAAACAAGATTCAATTATATTCCTGTGCCCATGGACTTGTTTGGGATACTACTTTCTAAAACTTTTTAAAAATCAATTGGATGGTTAAAATCTCTTAATGAATAATAGAGCATTGGAATCTTGTCCAGTTCTAATGCTATATTTATTTGTTTTAATCTTAGTTCGGATTTTTACCAGTTTGACCGTAATAAACTTTATCGCAAATTTTACAAGGAATCTTATAGAACATCCAATTTCAGCTTTTTGGGGGGAATTCTTTATCAAAAGTTTTTTCACTGTATCAAGATTTTTGAATACAACTTTAATATTAAAAGTCTTAAGAAGAAAAGGGGCATATCAACCAAGTTTTATGGTAAGGGAGAACCAACATATTTTTAGTTGAATAAGGCTGGTTGTCCCTTTTTGGATTATAAAAAGTGTTTCTAGCAACTTTAAAAGATTTATCAATTACATTTCTTGGGTATTTTAAATTTATTACCTTTTTTCATAAATTTTGGATATTTCCTCATCTATTTAACTCAGGACTACAAATTCGTAAAAGCTCTCAAAAACATTGATGAGAAAACAGACAGTTTGACTCTATCTTGAAAGCGAGGAATAATAGTGGACATAGGAACAGTTATTTGTAGGTTTTCTGTTAAATTTTAAATTTGAATTCATTATTACCCTTAATAATTAAAACATCTAGAAAAGGCAATGAGTTATTTTTCTTCAAACTCAACAGTAAAGTTTATAGAATGGGCTAAGCTATTTAATTTTTCCCAAAGGAAATGGTGATATCTACATTTTTGGGCATGCAAAAAATTTTCATAAACATATCTGAACCATTTGCTCTTTTAGGGGGGATTTTTTAAGCAACCTTTTTTCCCAAAAAATTCCCACGTATAGGTTACTAAAACATAAAAGGGGTTTTCCCCATTGCCATCCCAAACTTTGAGTGTAAAACTTATCATTAAATCAAATTTTGCATCAACTATGCAAAGTTTAAAAGTTTAATGATAGTGGGGAACTGGAAAAGGGAAAAATCTATTAACGAGTTTTCAGAAAAGAAACTTAACAATCATCAACAGGAACTTCGTAAACAAGGAATAAATCAAAACTAACCTTAAAATCTTTAAGTCAGTAAAAGGAGCTTAATTTATCAACCAAGTCTATTTTGTTTTTAACATTAAAGTTAGAAAATTTTCCCAAATGGGCTCAAAATATAACAAGCCTTTTGGATAATTTATATGAAACTGCCTATGGAGCTAATATTGGCCCTGACTGGTTCCCGGGTTTGTGTTTTTTATTTAAAGATTTTAACTGGTTAGTTTTGATGTTACTCCTTGTTTACGAAGTTCCCGTTGAGATTTATTAAATTTCTTATTTAAAAACTCGTTTAAAATATTTACCATTGCCAGTTTTTCCCACTATCTTAACTTTTTAAACTTTTTCATTGTTGATGCAAAATTTTTATTTAATGAAAGTTTTACATCGAAGTTTTGGGGATGGCATGGGAAATCCTCTTTATGTTTTTAGTAACCTTAAAAATGGAATTTTTGAAACAAGGTTTTCTTAACACAATCCTCCCCAATGAGTAAATGGTTCAATTTTTGTTTATGAATTTTGTGTCTTATGCCCAAAAATGTGATAAACACCATTTTCCCTTGGAAAATTAAAACTTAGCCCCCTTTTAAAACTTTTCTGTTGGGTTTTAAGAAAATAACTCATTTCCTTTTCTGATGTTTTAATATTAAGGGTAAAAATGAATTCAAATTTTAAAATTTACAGAAAAAATACAAAAAATGTTTTCCCAGTCCCCTATTATTCCTCGCTCAAGATAAGTCAAAATGTCTTTTTTCTCATCAATGTTTTTGAGAGCTTTACGAATTTGTAGTCCTGAGTTCATAGATGGGAAATATCCAAAATTTATGAAAAAAGGTAATGTTTAAAATACCCCCGAAATGTAATTGTAAATCTTTTAAAATTGTAGAAACACTTTTTAAAACCAAAAAAGGGGAAACCCAGCCTTTTTCAATTTAAAAATATGTTGGTTCTCCCTTCCCATGAAAACTGGTGTACCTTCTCTTTTAAAGATTTTTTATATTAAAGTTGTATTCAAAAATCTTGAAAAGTGAAAAAATTTGATAAAGAATCCCCCCAAAATGCTGAGGATGTGTCTAAAGTTTTCCTTGAAAAAATTTGCGATAAAGTTTATAGGGTTTAAACTGAAAAATCTCGAACTAAGTTTTAAAAAAAATAATTAGCATTAAAAACTGGACAAGATTCCAATGCTTATTTATTATGTAAGGATTTTAACCATCAATGTTTTTCAAAAAGTTGAGAAAGTAGTATAAACAAGCCAGGGTCGACAGGAATAAAATTTGAATTTTGTTTATAAAAAGCATTTTGACAATAATATATATTTTTTTTGGGTTTTTAAAAATTTAACAAATTTAAATTAATAGAATTTGGAAGAATTTAAAAATACACTGGACAAATAATTTTTAAAAATTTTTGGGTTTTGAATAGTTGGGGGTGAGTTGTGCAAGGGACCTATCCAATTGGGTCGCCGCGGCCACTGTTTACGTTTTGGGGGTCTGTAGTGAGGGGTGGGCCCGGGCCCTTAATACTTCCTTTGGGGTTTACTTTCATAGTTCCTTGATAATGTGGTGTCACGAAAGCGCTTGGGAAATTTTTCTTTCTTTGATGGTTGTTTTGCAAAATTTTTAAAAACACCCGTTACTGTGATCTTATTGCATTTATATATTTTTAAAAATATAATTTATATTTATATATATTATATATATTATATTAAAATATGTGCCCAATATGTAAACTTACGATTTTTGGCTTAAAAAAAGCCGGTTTTCTTTCCGAATAAGGAAGCGAAATTTTTTTGGATGCAATAATTTGAAAAAAAAATTCCGAAGTAACGAATTTTTTTTTTTTTCATTGTGCTGTTTATTATTAATTATTGTAAATGATCTAAAAATTTTTTAGTTTTAATTAGGCTAAAATTTAAAAAATTTCGCTTGTTAAAAAAAGGTTTGGTTTTCTAATTTTCTTTTTATAAACTTTATTAATTTTTTTGTTTAAATAATTGAAAAAAAATATCTTTTTAAACATATAAGAAATTTTTTAAAAGGACGAATTTTTTAAAAGAGTTTTTGCTAATTGACAATTTTACCTATTTGGCACGACAT
Source organism: Cherax quadricarinatus (assembly GCF_026875155.1). Taxonomy (NCBI): domain Eukaryota; kingdom Metazoa; phylum Arthropoda; class Malacostraca; order Decapoda; family Parastacidae; genus Cherax; species Cherax quadricarinatus. The sequence goes on from NC_069403.1 coordinate 92,876,687, forward strand.
ATAACTTGAGTTTTTGGGGTTTTTGTGTTGGTGTGTGGTGTGTGTGGTGTTTGGGGAGAGAGAGAGAGAGAGAAGGGGGGAGAAGGGAAAAGAGTG
>NC_069403.1:92877282-92887282 GCF_026875155.1 Cherax quadricarinatus
TCGTTGGGTTTTTCACTTGATCACGGAACAGAAAAATTTATAGGGTAAGTGAAAACTTATAAAACTTAAATATGACCTCACATTAGACACTAATTACTGAGTGTGGGTGCGTCCTGAGGATTTAATCAGGCCACATGTAAAAAAAATTAAGACTGGCATGTCATGCATAGTTCAATATCTCACAAATTGCATTCATTATATGTTAACCTAATTTATTCAACCCAGAACTTATATTCATATTTCTATCAATACTTTATTGTATGAAATTTGATTTAATTAGATTTCGCTTAATTAAGAACTTGTTTCATTCCATTTTTCTCGCCGATACCCACTCCAGTTCTTCTTCTAATTTTTTTTCATTAAAATTATAGTGACTGCTCTGACTATTCAGTATATAGGGAATACTTATTGCACAGTGTATATTAAATAACACAGCAAGGATCATTTTAAAAAAAACTTAATTTAACTGAGGTTACAATGATATTACATATTACTTACACAGGTTCTCCTGTGACCTGGCGTATAGTTATAAAATTATGAAAAAATCTTAATCTTTTTCCATATTTGCTCAGCTCATGAAAACAATTAAAAATCTATTGAGAATTTAAAGTTCTAAATTATCCAGTTACATTAAGCATGAACCTGTTAGTTTGAAGATTTTAGAAGTGTTTGTAAATTGATAGAACGTACTTCATTGAAATTACTGGATATTCAAAATCTAAAATTATGGTTCAGACTCTGAGCAGCATCTCTACATTATTAAAGTGAATTAACTGACACATTTCCAATACATACTTGAAAGGTTTTTAAGACTTCAACGGAAAGCACTTATAATTTTGAAAAAAAAATAGTCTAATATCAGAAATTAAGAGCAAAAAAATTCATTAATAGCTAAAATTATCTAGAATTATTTCGGTAGGTGCTCGATTCCAGGAAAGTAAGTTTGTATTCCAGAACCCAAGTCCCTTGTGCCTCAGTGCACCTGACTGGAACAGTGCGGAGTGTGGCATAAGTTGATACTGCAGTTATGTGTTGAAGATTTGAAGGGATTCAGATGCGACATTCATATGTATTCTTTTGAAAGCTAAAAACTAAATTTATTCTTGAAACAGTAAATTATTACATATAATGTTAAAATCTAGTTAAAACGTTATAGAGACTTAATTTACAAAATTCACAATCACACTAACTTGCAATTGTAAGTTTCATTATTACGTTATGAGTATGGATAGCTTGAAGCCAGTCATGTACAGTAGTATTTAATTTTTTCCAATTTTGTCCAAAAAAAAAAAAAAAAAAAAAAAAAAGCGAACTGGGACCTATGGAGGGTAAATCAATCCAAACTTTTTTCTAAGTAGGATTCACAAGCTTTAAAGAAGTTTTATGTAAGCCTAAAGTACATAACACAAAAATGTTTAAGAATAGTCTTGATGATACACAGATGTTTTGCAGGCATAATAGAATGTTGAAGTGATTTAACCTAGGATTACCAAATAAAGTCAAACACAGTGAATTCTTACAATCTAATCAAGATATTCTTTCTCTTCAGGAAAACACATCTGCAATAAATGTTTATACCTGACCAGAAGATGCATTTTTTTAGTTATTGCACAGAATCCAACAAAATTTGTGCCTACACAGCCTTATCCCATGAAACGTTCCATCTGTTTCATACGAAGCACCAGCTTTTAAAGACTGATGCTGTTCAATCAGTAGAGAGCGCTAAATCCTGAGGGATCATTTAACTTGTGCAGAATGGAAAGCATTTAAATTCGATTCAAGCAAGGAAAAGATAATCTTTTAGCCTGTAAGAACATCATACAACTACTACAGACCTAGCTGACATCACTGACATTCTATATAGAAAGCACTTGGTTATGAAAAGCATTTTGGGTAACTTAGGATAATCTTGTTCCCCAGGATGCCACCCACAACAGTCGGCTGACAGCTAGGTACCTACTTACTGCTAGTAGCAGTAGGAGACAGGAAACTCGTCCAACGTTTTCAATGTGTGAGCTGAGGACACTGTCAACCAAGCCACAAGCAATTCCTTGGATCAGGAGCCCCTCACCAGCATCAAGAAGAAACTAACGCATATTGATATTTCGAGGTAAAAGGTGGCAAAACGGGCAATCAGAGGAGCCTTTCTCTAAAGAAGAAAAACGGGAAGGGACTATGAAGCACTTTGCACTGGGCTCCCTCCCATGTAAATAGTCCCATGAATGTTGCATAAAACACATTAAACAAGAGTTTAAATTCTGAAACTAACTGAATAAAGCGTTCTCGAGCAATAAATGTTGTTAAAAGAAAAAATTCCGAAAAAACAGAAAGCTAGTTATAATTTAAAGTGGTATTTTCTTTATATATATATCCATTCTATTTAAAATTATCTACAGTCCTGAGAAAAGTACTTTATTTTGATTTCTTGAAAAACCTAATTTGATAAAACTGGGCAAAAAAAAAAAAAAAAAAAGGGAAATTTGAAAAAAAGCCCAAACTGGAATTAAAAAAAATCCACTATTTTAAATATAAAATCTGCATCTACACATATTAATTTCACTCTCAGCCCATATTGTACATTTTGCTTTTTTTTTTCTGAACGTTTGAAGATCCGTCAATAAGGATTTTAAAAGTTATCTGAGTCATTCGAGGACTTGGGGATAGGTTCAACAACTTTGGTCATAGGGAACATAAACAGTCTAATTGTTCCTAAAATTTAATCCTCGTTATGATGTACAAGAGTTACAAATTTGAAGCTTATTGGATGAAGCGTTTTCCAGTTAAGTGCAATTTAAAATACAAAAATAGGAGAAAGATAAAATAAAATTCAGACAATCCCTTAAAGGTATCCCTACGGGGATACCTAAAAATTCTCAATCTGACGTTGAGAAATATCAATATTTACCCATTTTCGGAAGTTATTCTGTTGCTATGAGAAGAGTAGATGTTCCTCCTGTTCTTTCACTCTCTCTTCAACAGAACGTTGAACTCAGATAATTACAAGCTGGGTGTTTGTGTGTTTGTGTGTGTGTGTGTGTGTGTGTGTGTGTGTGTGTGTGTGTGTGTGTGTGTGTGTGTGTGTGTGTGTGTGTGTGTGTGTGTGTGTGTGTGTGTGTGAGAGTGTGTGTGTGTGTGTGTGTGTGTGTGTGTGTGTGTGTGTGCTTGTGTGCTCACCTAGTTCTCACCTAGTTGTGGTTGCAGGGGTCGAGTCACAGCTCCTGGCCCGCCTCTTGACTGGCCGCTTCTAGGTCACTCTTCCTGCTCTATGAGCTTCATCATACCTCTTCTTAAATCTATGTATGGATCCTGCCTCCATTACATCACTTCCCAGACTATTCCACTTCCTGCCAACTCTGTGACTAAAGAAATACTTCCTGACATCCTTGTGATTCATCTCAGTCTTCAACTTCCAACTGTGACCCCCTGTGCCCCATCTCTTGAACATCCTGTCTCTGTCCACCTTGTCGATTACTCTCAGTATTGTATATGTCGTTATCATATCCCCTCTATCTCTCCTGTCATCTAGTGTCGTCAGGTCGATTTCCCTTAACCTCTCCTCGTAGGACATGCCCCATAGCTCCGGGACTAGTCTTGTTGCACGGCTTTGCACTTTCTCTAGTTTCCTTGCGTGCTTGGCAAGGCATGGATTCCAAACTGGTGCTGCATGCTCCAATATAGGCCTAACGTACACAGGGTACAGGGTCCTGAACGATTCCTTATTAAGATGGCGGAATGCTGTTCGTAGGTTTGCTAAGCGCTCGTACGCTGCAGCAGTTATTTGGTTGATGTTCGCCTCAGGAGATGTGCCTGGTGTTATACTCGCCCCAAGATATTTTCTCTTGAGTGAGGTTTGTAGTCTGTGGCCTCTTAGACTGCACTCCGTCTTCTTTGTCCTTCCCAAATCGTCATGATCGTCATGACTTTGCATGACTTTGAACTCCAGAAGCCAGTTGGTGGACCAGGCATGCATCCTGTCCAAGTCCCTTTGTAGTTCTGCCTGGTCCTCGTCCGATTGAATTCTTCTCATCAACTTTACATCATCTGCAACCAAGAACACTTCTGAGTCTGTTCTTTCTATCATGTCGTTCACAAATACCAGAAAGAGCACCGGTCCTAGAACTCACCCTTGTGCATCCCCGCTCGTCACAGGCGCCCACTGTGACACCTCGCCACGTACCATGACTCGCTATTGTCTTCCTGTCAGGTATTCCCTGATCCATTGCATTGCCTTCCCTGTTATCCCTGCCTGGTCCTCCAGCTTTTGCCCTAATGTCTTGTGTGGAACTGTGTCAAACGCCTTCTTACAGTCCAAGAAAACGCAATCTACTCACCCCTCTCTCTCTTGTCTTACTGCTGTCACCCTATCATAGAACTCCAGTAGGTTTGTGACACAGAATTTTCCGTCCCTTAAACCGCGCTGGCTGTCGCTGGTAAGCTTATTCCTTTTTTGGTGCTCCATCACTCTTCTCCTGATAATCTTCTTCATGACTTCATACTATACCTGTCAGTGGCACTGGTCTGTAGTTTAATGCTTCGAGTCTGTCTCCTTCTTTTAAAAATTGGGACTACATTTGCAGTCTTCCATACCTTAGGTAGTGGCCTTGTTTCGATGTGTTGAAGATTGTTGTTAGTGGTACAAATAGCACCTCTGCTCCTTATTTCAGAACCCATGGAGATATGATATCCGGCCCCATCGACTTTGAGGTATCTAGATCGGAAATTTAAAGACGCTTAGCAGCATCTTCACTTCTTCCTCGGTTGTATGTATGATATCCAACAGTTGATAGTGTATCCCACCTCTATCTTTCTGGAGCCCCTTCTGTATCCTCTATGAACAGTTCTTTGAATCTCATGTTGAGGTCCTCATATACTTCGTGGTCGTTTCTTGTGATCTCTCCTTCCTTCCTCAGCCTGATTACTTGGTCCAGGAAGGTTGATTTCCTCCTGATGTGGCTGTACAACAGCCTCTGGTCAGATTTGGTTTTCGCTGCTAAGTCATTTTCGTACTGTCGTAGGGCCTCCCTCCTTACCTGTGCATATTCATTTCTGGCTCTGCCACTGCTCTCCTTATTCTCCTGGGTCCTTTGCCTTCTGTGTGTGTGGTGTGTGTGTGTGTGTGTGTTGTACTCACCTAATTGTACTCACCTAATTGTACTCACCTAATTGTGGTTGCAGGGGTCGATACTCAGATCCTGGCCCCGCCTCTTCACTGATCGGTACTGGGTCCTCTCTCTCTCTGCTTCCTGAGCTTTGTCATACCTCTTCTTAAAACTATGTATGGCTCCTGCCTCCACTACTTCACTTGCTAGGCTATTCCACTTGCTGACAACTCTATGACTGAAGAAATACTTCCTAACGTCCCTGTGACTCGTCTGAGTCTTCAGCTTCCAGTTGTGACCCCTTGTCCCTGTGTCCCCTCTCTGGAACATCCTATCTCTGTCCGCCCTGTCTATTCCCCGCAGTATCTTGTATGTCGTTATCATGTCCTCCCCTGACCCTTCTGTCCTCCAGTGTCGTCAGTCCGATTTCCCTTAACCTTTCCTCGTACGACATTCCCTTGAGCTCTGGGACTAGCCTTGTTGCAAACCTTTGTACTTTCTCTACACTTCCTGACGTGCTTGACCAGGTGTAGGTTCCAGACTGGTGCTGCATACTCCAGTATGGGCCTAACATACACAGTGTACAGTGTCTTGAACGATTCCTTATTAAGGTATCGGAACGATATTCTCAGGTTTGCCAGGCGCCCGTATGCTGCAGTGGTTATTTGGTTGATGTGTGCCTCCGGTGATGTGCTCGGTGTTATGGTCACCCCAAGGGCTTTCTCCCTGAGTGAGGTCTGTAGTCCTTGTCCACCTAGCCTATACTCTGTCTGCGGTATTCTTTGCCCCTCCCCAATCTTCATGACTTTGCATTTGGCTGGATTGAATTCGAGAAGCCAGTTACTGGACCACATGTCCAGCCTATCCAGGTCTCTTTGCAGTCCTGCCTCATCCTCGTCCGATTTAATTCTTCTCATCAACTTCACGTCATCTGCAAACAGGGACACTTCAGAGTCTATTCCTTCCATCATGTCGTTCACATATATCAAAAATAGCACTGGTCCTAGAAATGACCCCTGTGGGACCCCGCTCGTAACAGGCGCCCACTGTGATACCTCTTCACGTACCATGACTCGTTGCTGCCTCCCTGTCAGGTATTCCCTTATCCATTGCAGTGCCCTCCCTTTTACATGCGCCTGATCCTCCAGCTCTGCACTAATCTCTTGTGGGGAACTGTGTCAAAGGCCTTCCTGCAGTCTAGGAAAACGCAATCTACCCACCCCTCTCTCTCGTGTCTTACTTCTGTTACCTTGTCATAAAACTCCAGGAGGTTTGTGATACAAGATTTGCCTTCCATGAACCCATGCTGGGTTTTCATTTATAATCTTGTTCCTTTCCAGGTGTTCGACCACTCTCCTACTGATAATCTTCTCCATGACTTTGCACACAATACATGTTAGAGAGACAGGTCTGTAGTTTAGTGCCTCGTTTCTGTTTCCTTTCTTAAATATGGGGACTACATTAGCTGTCTTCCATTTCTCAGGTAGTTGCCCAGTTTCAAGGGATGTGTTGAAGATTGTGGTTAGAGGCACGCACAGCATCTCTGCTCCTTCTCTAAGGACCCATGGGGAGATGTTGTCCGGTCCCATCGCCTTTGAGGTGTCAAGGTCACTTAAGAGCTTCTTCACCTCCTCCTCAGATTGTTCGTATGTCATCCAACACTTGTTGTATATTCCCTCTTGATGTTCCCCCTCTGTGCTGTCTTCAAACAGCACTTCCTGTCTCAAACTGTAAAAACTTCCTTAAATCCCCCTGTTCAGGCTCCTCACATACCTCCTGATCATTTCTTGTGATTATCCACCTTCTGTCCTTAATCTGATCACCTGGTCTTTGACTGTTGTTTTCCTCCTGATGTGGCTATACAACAGCTTCGGGGTTTGTCTTGATTCTTGATGCTATGTCACTTTTATACTGTCGCTGGCCTCCCCCCTTACCTGTGTGTACTCATTCCTGGCTCTGCGACTGATCTCCCTATTTTTTCGTGTGTTCTCTGCCTTCTGTACTTTTTCAATTCTCTATTGCACTTTGTTTTTGCCTCCTTACCCCCGTCGGGTAAACCAGGGCTCGTTCTGGTCTTCCTTTGTTACTGTTGCCCTTGGAATAAACCTTTCCACTGCCTCCTTGCATTTTGTTGTTACGTATTCCATCATTTCATTTACTGGCTTTCCTGCCAGTTCTCTGTCCCACTGGACCTCCCCGCAGGAAGTTCTTCAACCCTATGTAGTCCCCTCTTTTATAGTCAGACTTTTCCCCTTCAACTACTGTTATTCCTCTCCACTTGCAGCTCTACTAAGTATTCAAAGCACAGAACCACGTGGTCGCTAGCTCCTAGGGGACTCTCATACTGATGTCCTCAATGTCTGAGCTGCCCAGGGGAACACAAGGTCCATCTTTTGCTGGTTTTATCCTCCCCTCTCACTCTGGTAGTGTCCTTAACATGTGGTGCATGAAGTTTTCCAGCGCCACTTCCAACATCCTGGCTCTCCATGTTTCGGGACCCCCATGTGGGGTCCAGGTTTTTCCCAGCAATCTCCCTGTGGTTGAAATCCCCATAACCAGCAACTTTGCTCTGTTGGAGTGAGCTCTTCTTGCCACCTCAGCAAGTGTGTCCACCATTGCTCTGTTGCTCTCTTCATATTCCTCTCTTGGCCTCCGCAGTTCTGCGGTGGATATACATCACTGCAATGACCACTTGTGTTTCCCCAGACTGAAGTGTACCTGCTATGTAGCTCTTTCTTCCGTTCTCAGTGAATAACACTCGTTAATGGCGACTTAGCTCCATCTTGACATTCCTTAATTACCCTTGAAAACAACATCATCGGGTCCCGGGGGACATATTTTGTTTCAGTTTGTCTATCTGTTTAATAGACCAAGTCCCTCGTGACAAGTAATAATATTTAACTTAAATTCATCAGAACTAAATAATTTGTAATTACTGAATCTCATTTACATCATCCTGTGTAAAAACTGACAAAAATAGAGTCCATTAAATAAGGAACCCCTTTCCAGTTCATTATCCGTCAGCTGTCCATTTCCGCCAGATTTCAGAGGTCCTACTTTTTTTCCTACACCTTCTGTCGGTATACACTTGAAAGAACCCTTTGTGATTAGTCCATTGATTCATTAGCGACTCTAATTTCATAGTCAACGTTTATCCTTTCTTAATGCGCCTTTTTTTACTCTCTTTAAGCTGCACATATTGGTCAGTCAGGTTAACCTCTCCCACTTCTGATGCGCCTATAAATATCCCCTTTTCTCCCTAAAATATGCTTTAACCTCCTGTTAACCCATTTTGATCGTTAATTATTAGACCTAATATCTCTCTGGGGAATGTATATACTCTGGGCACTGTGGTACATTATTAAGAAAACAATCAAAAAGGCAAGATTCCCTTCATATTCATAAGTATGATTTATCGGCATAAAAATCATTAGCAAGATAAACCCAATCAAGATTAGCCAGCAGTTCCCTAAGTCCATTATAATCAGGCAGAACAAATCGTTGGATTTTACTGTATTTATCATTATTCTTGCATTTCCCATTAATGGCTAAATTGATGGATTTTGTGATCACATTGCCAAGCTCTTCAGTGATCTCCAAGATTAATCCACTAGTGGTTTCCTTATTTGACAAGACAAAGGTCTAGCAAATTATTACCTGTAGTTTTCAGTACACTCTGTTTCAGAAAACAGTCCTGAAATCTTTTTCCATGAAGTCACTGGACTCTAGATTACCAGTCAAAGAATTCCAGTCCATTGCTATAGTTAAAGTCCCCTACTATGACTAGCTTAACTGTGGTCCAGAAGCCCCAAACAATTTCGTCCCAAGAAGTCTCCCTCATCATGAGTCCCAAGCCTGGAGTTCGGTATAATACTACCAAGAATTAGTTTTTCTTGACCCTCCACAACTCTACCAAACCTCACCTGTTACTGCTCCCATCTATTTTTATACTTTTTTTAATCAACAATTAATTTTTTTCTCGAACAAACAATGCAACTCCTCCCCCCTTCCCCATTACATCGTATCCACATTGAATAACTAAATTCTATTCCTGAATATTACACTCAGCAGTCATATCCCGAACTCTTTAAATCATACCACACGGTTTCAGTTATGCAATGATATCAAAGTTCCCAGAACCACATGCTACCAAACGTAGATCATTAATTTTATTTCTTGCCTTCGTACTGTTAGCATAAAATACCATCATAATGTTTTTTCTTCTGCACATTTTTCCCTATATCAACGTTTGTTTTTTACAGCAATTTCTGAAATAATCATTACCCAAAGTTAGTCCAAGACAGTTACTAGATCCTTTTCCTTGAGTGAGGTTTGAGGCTTTGGCCCCCAAAACTGTACACGTCCGCATTCCTTCTTTATCCTCCCGTTCTTCATGATATTTTCACTTGCTGGGGTTAAACCTCTAGGAGCCATTTGCTGATCAGGTTGCATCCTGTCCATTGTCTTTTAGTCTTGCCTGCCCTCATCTGATCTGAATTCTCCTCATTAGTTTCATATCGTCTGAAACAGGGATAGTCTGAGTCTATCCTTCGGTCATGTATTCACTATATGAGATGAAATGGTTTGAAAAACCAACAAGTTGAAAGATTGAGACACTTATCATCATATGGGCATCTTATTCAGGAAACGTTCGCCACACAGTGCTTCATCAGTCCAATACAAAGAGAAGGGTAATGAGGGAGGAGTATGAGGTAATCAGTCCTCAGCCTGAGTCGATGTGTTTCTTTCCATCAATCTTGTAGAAATTAACACTAGGGCCGTAGACGTGGTCTATAACTGTAGTGAGGTGACCATGAAGCAGATGGAGGCGGATCATAGTGGAACCAACCATCATCGAAGTAGTTCATTGTCCAAAGTGTTGAACAAGCGTTGAAGAATTC
>NC_069403.1:92892282-92904782 GCF_026875155.1 Cherax quadricarinatus
GTTCCCTCTTCTCCTTCCTCTATGACCCAGGGTGAGGTGTTATTTTGGGCCCACCCCGCTAAGTATTTAGTTCACCTACCAGCTCTCACCTCCCTCCTTGGGTAGGTGCACTGTGTCTAGCACATGCTGGTGCATCTTATTGCCTCAGTTTGCTGAGAGCATTTCTCTCTCCACTATGAATACTTCTTTAAATCTCTTCTCAACTTCCTGGTCACTCTTGGAGCGCCCTCCTTCATTACTCAAACCTGATTACCTGTTCCTGACTGTAAATCCAACTTTGGGTCATATTTTGATTTTAGATGCTATGTTCTTCTCATTTTCCTGCTGGGGCCTCTCTCCTTATCCATGACATATTCGTTTCCTGGCTTCTGTCTGCTTAACTCCATGTTTTTCATGAGTCCCCTTTGCATTCTATAGTTTTTCATGCTCTAGCACACTTGGCTTTGGCCTCTTTACACCTCCTGGTAAACCTTGGGCTCACTCTGGTCTTACCATTTTTTTCTGTTACCCTTTGGTATGAACTTCTCTGCCTCCCTGCACTTTGTCTCCCTTTTCTTCTACTGGTGTCTTCTTACTCTCACTCTTAGGTGTTCCCATTATTTTTGTGTTCTGTCATGGTCGAAGTACACGATTTTCTCGAGAGTCCTTTAACAGTGGCATCTGTTGTAGTATCTTGTTCTATAACACTTCTCTCATGAGTGTCAATTTGACTGAGCGATTTTTTCTTTCGAATACTCCCCCCCCCCCAAGCCTGTTAAAACTTGTTACTTGGGACATTTTCTTCTCTCCTGTTATTGCGATGATGCTTTCAATCTGCTTTTCCTCCCATTATCTTCTTTCATCATAGGTAGTCCCTTCGGTTACCTGAAGCCCATTAATAATAATTGATCTCTCCCTCTCTTCTAGTTTCTTTTCCCCTCCATATAACCGGATCCGACTTGAACTTCTCCCTTGTTTCCCTTTTCATCTTTCAGTCACACAGGTATAATGATATTACCTTAGCAAGAGACTTCATAGTTCCTTCCTTTCCTGCAGTCCCCACACTGTCCGTTAATGCTTCTATTTCCACCACCTTGCTCCTTTCGGTCCTCATCTCTACACAATGCTTCAGCACTTCCAGGTGTCCCTCCAGTCTCTGTATCTTCCCCTCAGCAGTTACACCTCGTAAATTCCAATTTTTGCTCTCTTCAGACATCTCCACCATTGTATTGCAAAGCTTGCTAACACTTTTGTACTCACTCTTGTTCCATTTTGCTCTTGAGTCTTTCTGTCTATTCTTCCTTCTCAGATCAGCCATCATTGGCTTCCCTGCCTCAATATCCTCCTTTTCGAGATCCATTTTTTTTTTGTTTTATCTTGTTAGGATGCTATAGTTTCTGTGTGTGTGTACTCACCCATTTGTACTCACCTAGTTGTGGTTTCAGGAGTCGAGTCATAGCTCCTGGCACCGCTTCTTCACTGGCCGCTACTAGGTCACTCTCGCTGCACCATGAGCTAATTTATCATACCTCTGCTTAAAGTCGTATGAATGTAATCCTGCCTCCAGTACATCGCCTCCCAAACGATTTACTTATTCCCCCCCCTAACTACTCTGTACTGAATAAATACTTCCTAATTATTCCTTGTGATTCATCTGTGTCTTCAATTTCCAACTCTGATGCCTTGTTGCTGTGTCCCATCTCTGAAACATTCTGTCACTGTTCACCTTGTCAATTCCTCTCAGTATTTTATATGTCGTTATCATTTCCCCCCTGTCTGTCCAGTACTCCATTGTCGTCAGGAGGTCGATTTCCTAACCACTTGTCGTAGGACATAACCGTTTAGCTCTGAGACTAGTCTTGTTGCGAACCTTTGCACTTTCTCTAGTTTCTTTACGTGTCTGGCTAGATGTGGGTTCCAAACTGGTGCCGCATACTCCAATATTGGCCTAACGTATACAATGTACAGGGTCCTGAACGATTCCTTATTAAGATGGCGGAATGCTGTTTTTAAGTTTGCTAGGCGCCCTATGCCCTCTTCACAGGTCGCTTACTAGGTCCTCTCTCTCCCTGAACCGTGAGCTTTATCATACCTCTGCGTGTGTGTGTACTCACCTATTTGTACTCACCTATTTGTGGTTGCAGGGGTCGATTCATAGCTCCTGGCCCCGCCTCTTCACTGATTGCTACTAGGTACTCTCTCTCCCTGCTCCATGAGCTTATCATACCTCGCCTTAAAAAACTATGTATGGATTCCCGCCCTCCACTACTTCACTTTCTTGGCTATTCCCACGGCATGACTACTCTACGACGAGGAAATAATTCCTAACATCCCTTTGATTCATCTGAGTCTTCAACTTCCAATTGTGACCTCTTGGTCTGTGTCCCTCTCTGGAACATCCCGTCTTTGTCCCCCTCACCTATTCTTGCACAGTAATTTTAATATGTCCGTTATTCATGTCCCACCTGACCCTCCTAGCCTCGCAGTGTCGCAGGCCGATTTCCCTCAACCTTTCTTCGTAGACAATCCCCGAAGCTCTGGGACTAGTCCTTGGTTGCAAACCTTTGCAACTTTCTCTATAATCTGACGTGGCTTGACTAGGTGTGGATTCCAAACTGGGCTGCAACTCCAGTATGGGCCTGACGTAAATGGTATACAGAGTCATGAACGAATCCTGTACTGAGGAATCGGGAACGCTTCCGAGTTTGCCATGCCGCCCGTATGCTGTAGCATTTATCTGATTTGATGTGCGCTCGGGAGATATGCTCGGTGTTATACTCACCCCCAGATCTTTTCCTTGAGTTAGGTTTGCAGACTTTGGCCATCTAAACTATATTGTGTCTGGGGCGGTCTTCTATTGCCCTTCCCCATCTTCATGACTTTGCATTTGGCAGGGTTAAACTCAAGAGCCATTGCTGAGGACCAGGCTTGTAGCCTGTCCATGTCCTCTTGTAGTCCTGCCTGATCCTCATCCGATTTGATTCATCTTCTCATTAACTTCACCATCGTCCGCAAACAAGGACAACTTGCTGAGTCTATCCCTTCTGTTATGTCATTCACATATACCAAAACACCCAAGCACAGGTCCTAGACTTACCCCTGTGGAACCCGCGTTGTCACAGGCCTCCAACTCTGACACCTCCTCACGTACCATGACTCGTTGTTGCCTCCTGTCCATTATCTCTGATCCATTGCAGTGCCTTTCCTGTTATTGTGCCTGATCCTCTATGTTTTGCAGTAACCACTTGCGAGGTACTGTGTCGAAAGGCCTTCTTGCAAGTCCCAAAAAAATGCAGTCGATCGCACCCCCCCCTCTCTCTCATTTCTTACTCAGTCACCTTGTCATAAAAACTCTAGGAGGTTTGTGACACAGATTTTTCCTCGCCCTAAACCATGCAGGTTGTCAATAATACACTTGTTTCTTTCCAGTGCTCCACCACTCTCCTTCCTGATGATCTTCTCCATGACCTTGGAGCATACTAAAACGTTAGTGATACAGGTCTGTATTTAGTGCCTCATGTCTGTCTCCCTTTTAAAAATTGGGACTACATTTGCCAACTTCCATACCTCAGGGAGTTGCCTCAGTTTTCAAATGAAGTGTTGGAAGATCTTTGTTAACGTAGCACACATATCTCAGCACCCTCTTTAGGACCACGGAGAGATAGTTTCATGGTCCTCCACCGCATTTGAGGTGTCAAGTTCGCATAGCCCCAAAGCATTCTTCCACCTCCTCCTTGGATATATGAACCTCATCCATCACATGCTGGTGGCACCCCCCTGCTCTGGAATTCCTACTGTTTCCACTGAAAAAACCTCTTAAATCTTGTGTTGAGCTCCTGACATACCTCCCCCGTTTCTTGTGAATTCCCCATCACCCTTCTCAGTCTGATTACCTGTCCTTGACTGTTGATTTTCCTCCTATGTGCTGTAGCAACAGCTTCGGGTCAGTCTTAACTTTCGCTGCTATGTCATTTCGTATTGCCGCTGAGCCTCCCTTCTTATCCTGTGTTGCATATTCGTTTCCTGGTTCTTTCGGCTAATCTCTTATTTTCCTGAGTTACTCTGGTCTCTGTACCTTTTCCATTCTCTAGTACACCTGGTTTTTGCCTCACTACACCTTTGGGTGAACCAAGGACCTTCTGTGTCCTTCCATTATTTCTGTTTCCCTTGGGAACCAAAACCTCTCTCATGCGCATCTTGCATTTTAGTGCCACATAGTCCATCATTGTCTTGTAACTTTGGTTTTCCTGTCGTTCCCTCCTCGCCACTGAAGTCTTAATAAGTCCTCAAACCCTGAGTAATTCCCCTTTGTAGTTTTGGTTTATCCCACCCTATTTTCCTGCGCTCTCTCTACTTGAACACAACTATGTAGTCGAACACAGAACCACACTTGATTCAACTAGCTCCCATGGCCTGTTCATATACATGATAGTCCTCGAGTCGAACTACTCAAGGTGAATACAAGGTTCTGTCTTGCAGATCATCCCACCCTCCTCTCTGTAAGGGTCTCATAACCTGTTGATGCATGAGGTTTTCAGTACCCACATCCATCATCTCGGCTTTCCATGTTCGAGACCCCCATGGCCACCAGGTTTTTCCCATGCAATCTCATTGTGAATGAAGATCACCCTTACTAGTAAACTTTGCTCCCCCCATGTGTGCTCTCCTGGACAACCTCGGCTATGTGTCTACCCATTGCTCTGTTGCTCTCGTCGTATTCTTCTCTTTGCCACCTGCATTCTGTGTGGGTTTGTACATTACTGCAATTATCACTTTATGGTCCCTCAGACTGGGATTGAACCACTAAGTAGTCCCTTTCGTGCAGTGCCATCCATTCCTTCCATATTCTCAAACCCCTACTGTTTTTAATGAGCAGTGCAACTCCTCCTCCCCCTCCCTCTCTGTCTTTCCTGAGGCATTGATATCCTGATGGAAAAGATTGAAACTTTTTATAAATCTGGTGAGTTTTGTTTCTTGAGTGCGTTATGTCTGTGGATGTCCCATCCCTTAGATTCTTTCGTGCCAACACCTCATACTTATTTGTTATTCCATCTGCATATTGTATACCACTACACCTTCAACTTCTTTTCTAAGATTGTGGTCTGGGAGTTGTATTGGGTTGGGGAATGGGAGACCTGATAAGAAACAATGGGTGTTGCTGTGGGGGTGGAGTTTGTAATGCATGGGTGGGCATTGGATGTGGCATGGTGTTTTTGGTTTAAGTGTTTGGTTCACTGGTGTTGACCTGTTGGGAGGCTCTATAGGAAGTTGTGAGGGAGGCTGTAATTGAATCTTCCTGTCTGGGGATCTCCTGTCTTCTTCCTCCATCCCCTCTCTTCCCTCCTTTCGCCATTGTACCATCTCTCTCTGTTTCTGCCTTTCTGCTTGTGTTCTGTCGCGGTCGAGATAGCACCTACCGTATGCCGGCATGTCCCTAATCGTGCTTTCTCCTGCAGGATCCTGTTCCGAGTCGATTCTCCTGCCTTTGAAGGCACTTCACTGGCGGTTCTTTTTTTGCAAACCCCCTATTCTCCGAAAATTTTCCACTGGGTCATGTCCTCTTCTCCAATTGCTTTCATGATACTTTCCCAATTGCTTTTTTTTTTTTCCCCTTGTTTTTTCTTGCTTCAATGTTTTCCTCTTCAACTTCCTGGAGCCCATACAACAAATCCTGACTCACCCTTTCATTCTCCCACTGCATATCCCTGTGTTCCCCTCATTTCAATTTAGATTTCCTCCTTTTCAGATTCAGATTCCCTTTTCTTCAGTTTCACTACTAATGTACTTGGGCTCATTGTCCCACTTCTTCGGCCTTTCCCCTGGCCTGCTTGGTCTGTTAGGGCCCCGCATATAGCTTAGACACTTTCATTTTACTACAGTCTCCACTGATTGAGCTTCTACATGCAGTTTTGCTTCCATCTTTTCCCTAAATCCCCCGTATTTGTTGCTGAGGTACAGTCTCTGTTTGGTCAATCCCAAAATGTTCATTAGTTCTTTTGGCTGTTTCAGATTTTCAGTTCCTCTTCTAAACTCTGTACCTGGGCCTCTGCAGCTTTTACTTGCACCTCCCACTTCCTGCTTTCCTGTCTATCCTCTATGCCATTCTCATGCTAAAGTTCTTCTATTGTTTCTTTCCCCCTTCAGTTCCCGTTTTTGTTGAGCTCTGCTGCCCAACTTCCTTTGCAAGTTTCTCTCCTCCTTCCCCTTGGGTTTTTTTTCTTGTTGCTCCTCTGCAAACCCATTTTTGTTTTATCCTGATTGCCTCAGAGTGGGATACCTATGTAATTCTGTAGTTAGGTAGTATTGGTGTAGTTCAGAGTGGTGGGGGGATGTATTGGAGGAACTGTTGCTATTATGGAGAGTAGTGGTAGGGGGAGTGGGAAGGAGGGAAAGCAAGTGGGTAGCATGAGAGGGTAGAGGGGGAAGAGGGATGAGGTGGGGAGGGGGAGGGTGAAAGAGGGAGAGAGGTTCAGGAATGAAGGAGTGAGATGTCGTGGGGGAGTGGGAGTTTATGTTGTTAGTCCTTGCAATTAGTTTTTGTGTGTGGTGTGTGTTATGTAGTGTGTGTGTGTGTGTGTGTGTGTTGTGAGGTGTTATGTGTGTGTGAGTTGTGTTTGTGTTTGTGTGTGTTTGTGTTTGTGTGTGTGTGTGTGTGTGTTTGGTGTGTGGTGTATTGTGTATGTGTGTGTGGTGTGTGTGTGTGGTGTGTGTGTGTGTGTGTGTGTGTGGTGGTGTTTTTGTTTGTGGTGTGTGTGTTGTGTGTGTGTGTTGTGTGTGTGTGGTGTGTGTGTGTGTGTGTATGTGAGTGTTGTGTGTGGTGTGTGTGTGTGTGGTGTGTGTGGTGTGTGTGTGTGTGTGTGTGTGTGTGTGTGCTCGTGTGTGTATCTTTTCGAGTGTGATGTGTATGTGTGTGTATGTGTGCAATGTGCATGTTTTAGCTTGTGTGTGTGGACTTGGGTTGATGGCGTGTGTAGTTTGGATTTGAATTCTGGTATTCATGTGTGTGTGGGTGGGTGTAGTCACCTAACTGTTCGTTGCACGGGAGATTCACAAATCCTGGCCTCGCCTCTTCACTTGGTCTCTATTTTGTCCACTCCTCCTGCTCCCTGAGCTATGTCGTACATCATCTTTATAAAGGTATGCATGCCTCCACTACACTACTCCTACTACTCACAGAATACTCCACTTCCTCCAACCTATGACTTAAGGAATGCCTTTCTAACATCCCTGAGAATCATCTGAGTCTTCAGCCTTTCAACTGTGACGCCGTTGTTGTCCTTGTCCACCTCTTGAAAACATCTTTTTCTGTCCACCTTGTCAATTCTTCTCAAGTATTTTCGCAAGTTATTATCATGTCTTCCCGCTCTCTCCTGTCCCACATTGTCCTTCAGGTCGATTACCTTAACCTCTCCTCGAGGTACAAATGACCCTTCAGCTCGGGACTGGTTAACGTTTAATGCAAACCTTGCAATATCTCTAATTTGTTGACAGTGGCTTGACTATGTTGTGTTCCAGACAGGTGCTTCCATACTCAATATGGGCCTGTATACAGTGTTTACAGTGTCCTGAAGATTCCTTACTGAGGTGCTGGAACACGATTCTTAGTTCGATCGCCCCAAATGCTGGCTGCAGTTATTTAGTTTGATGTGGCACATCAAGAGATTATGCTCGTAATTATACTCACACCTAGAACATAATAACATAAGAAATGTAGGAACACTGCAGAAGCCAACTGGCCCCATACGAAGGTCATCCATATCAAAACGACATCTACCTCATGCTACTCAAGAACAACTCCCGCACCCCCCAACAACCAATCAAACCCAGCCCCTCCCACTCAATAAATTTGTCCAGTACTCTTCTTAAAGCTACCCAAGTCCCTAGCCTCTATCACACCCACTGGGAAGGACTTGTTCACGCATCTACAACTCTGGTTAGAAAACCAGTACTTACCTATGACCTTTTCTAAATCTAAATTTATCCACCTTAAATTCCATTATTCCTGGTTCTACCTGGTTTCGACACCCTCAGTACTTTTCTTAATGTCTCCCGTGTTTATGCCCGTCAACCACTTATACACTTCAATGAAACTCCCCCCCTTCTACCCTCTCCAGAGAGATGGAGATTTAAGGCTTTAAGTCTATCTTCAACGGAGGTTTCCTTACACAGTAAATCATTTTAGTCATTCATCACTGTAATGATCTCAATGATTCTAGGTCCAACCTGTAGTAAGGTGACCAAAACTGCGCAGCAAAATCCTAAATGACTCAGCAAGTGATGTATATAGCTGTAACATACGTTTGGACTTCTGATACTTATACTTCTTGTGAATAAATCCAAGTAATCTGTTGGCCTTGTGCGCACACTGAGGCACTGCTGTCTTGGCTTAGATTTCCTGTTTACCATGACACCCAAGTCTTTTTCACATTCTGAATGTACCAAGCTCGTACTCCCTAGATTATAGCTTCGAGGGTATTTTCATTACCAAGGGCAAGTACCTTACACTTATCACATTAAACTTCATCAGCCATTTCTCAGACCAAGAATCATTAATTTGTGTTTCAATCGTCCTGGAGTTACAGTTGATATCCCCTCAAGAGAATTATACGGCCCTATCTTTGTATCATCAGCAAACTTACTCATGTCACAGTAATTCCTTCATCAAGGTCATTAATAGGTAAAATATGAACAAGAGAGGGCCTAAAACTGATCCTTGTGTAACGCCATTCTAGTGACAAACCCCATTCAGATTTCACTCCATTACTGGTAACTCTCTGCTTTCAAATTGTAAGTCCATGCTCAATCCAGCAAAACTTTACCGACCTATACCATGAGCTGCCACTTTTCTAAGATTCACTTGTGAGGTACTCTGTCGAAGGCTTTACAAAAATCCACAATAAACAATCATATTCCTTATCACTGTCAACGTGCCTCAATTTTCTATTGAATAACGTCAGTAAGTGTTTCAGTCATGAACGACCTCTCTTGAATCCATGGCTGAGATTCAATTATCAAGTTTATGCTCTTCAAGGTGACTTCTGAAAATGTCAGCTATAATTGATTCTAATAATAACTGCCACTATAGATGTCAGGCTATTGGACGTAATTTGAAGGAGTGGACTTATCCCCTGATTTGAATATAGAACCACATGTAGCCATCATCCACAATCTCTGGCACACCACTGAGTA
Source organism: Cherax quadricarinatus (assembly GCF_026875155.1). NCBI lineage: Eukaryota > Metazoa > Arthropoda > Malacostraca > Decapoda > Parastacidae > Cherax > Cherax quadricarinatus. The sequence goes on from NC_069403.1 coordinate 92,901,451, forward strand.
AGGAAGACGAGTGAATAACACTCGTTAATGGCGACTTAGCTCCATCTTGACATTCCTTAATTACCCTTGAAAACAACATCATCGGGTCCCGGGGGACATATTTTGTTTCAGTTTGTCTATCTGTTTAATAGACCAAGTCCCTCGTGACAAGTAATAATATTTAACTTAAATTCATCAGAACTAAATAATTTGTAATTACTGAATCTCATTTACATCATCCTGTGTAAAAACTGACAAAAATAGAGTCCATTAAATAAGGAACCCCTTTCCAGTTCATTATCCGTCAGCTGTCCATTTCCGCCAGATTTCAGAGGTCCTACTTTTTTTCCTACACCTTCTGTCGGTATACACTTGAAAGAACCCTTTGTGATTAGTCCATTGATTCATTAGCGACTCTAATTTCATAGTCAACGTTTATCCTTTCTTAATGCGCCTTTTTTTACTCTCTTTAAGCTGCACATATTGGTCAGTCAGGTTAACCTCTCCCACTTCTGATGCGCCTATAAATATCCCCTTTTCTCCCTAAAATATGCTTTAACCTCCTGTTAACCCATTTTGATCGTTAATTATTAGACCTAATATCTCTCTGGGGAATGTATATACTCTGGGCACTGTGGTACATTATTAAGAAAACAATCAAAAAGGCAAGATTCCCTTCATATTCATAAGTATGATTTATCGGCATAAAAATCATTAGCAAGATAAACCCAATCAAGATTAGCCAGCAGTTCCCTAAGTCCATTATAATCAGGCAGAACAAATCGTTGGATTTTACTGTATTTATCATTATTCTTGCATTTCCCATTAATGGCTAAATTGATGGATTTTGTGATCACATTGCCAAGCTCTTCAGTGATCTCCAAGATTAATCCACTAGTGGTTTCCTTATTTGACAAGACAAAGGTCTAGCAAATTATTACCTGTAGTTTTCAGTACACTCTGTTTCAGAAAACAGTCCTGAAATCTTTTTCCATGAAGTCACTGGACTCTAGATTACCAGTCAAAGAATTCCAGTCCATTGCTATAGTTAAAGTCCCCTACTATGACTAGCTTAACTGTGGTCCAGAAGCCCCAAACAATTTCGTCCCAAGAAGTCTCCCTCATCATGAGTCCCAAGCCTGGAGTTCGGTATAATACTACCAAGAATTAGTTTTTCTTGACCCTCCACAACTCTACCAAACCTCACCTGTTACTGCTCCCATCTATTTTTATACTTTTTTTAATCAACAATTAATTTTTTTCTCGAACAAACAATGCAACTCCTCCCCCCTTCCCCATTACATCGTATCCACATTGAATAACTAAATTCTATTCCTGAATATTACACTCAGCAGTCATATCCCGAACTCTTTAAATCATACCACACGGTTTCAGTTATGCAATGATATCAAAGTTCCCAGAACCACATGCTACCAAACGTAGATCATTAATTTTATTTCTTGCCTTCGTACTGTTAGCATAAAATACCATCATAATGTTTTTTCTTCTGCACATTTTTCCCTATATCAACGTTTGTTTTTTACAGCAATTTCTGAAATAATCATTACCCAAAGTTAGTCCAAGACAGTTACTAGATCCTTTTCCTTGAGTGAGGTTTGAGGCTTTGGCCCCCAAAACTGTACACGTCCGCATTCCTTCTTTATCCTCCCGTTCTTCATGATATTTTCACTTGCTGGGGTTAAACCTCTAGGAGCCATTTGCTGATCAGGTTGCATCCTGTCCATTGTCTTTTAGTCTTGCCTGCCCTCATCTGATCTGAATTCTCCTCATTAGTTTCATATCGTCTGAAACAGGGATAGTCTGAGTCTATCCTTCGGTCATGTATTCACTATATGAGATGAAATGGTTTGAAAAACCAACAAGTTGAAAGATTGAGACACTTATCATCATATGGGCATCTTATTCAGGAAACGTTCGCCACACAGTGCTTCATCAGTCCAATACAAAGAGAAGGGTAATGAGGGAGGAGTATGAGGTAATCAGTCCTCAGCCTGAGTCGATGTGTTTCTTTCCATCAATCTTGTAGAAATTAACACTAGGGCCGTAGACGTGGTCTATAACTGTAGTGAGGTGACCATGAAGCAGATGGAGGCGGATCATAGTGGAACCAACCATCATCGAAGTAGTTCATTGTCCAAAGTGTTGAACAAGCGTTGAAGAATTCTTTGCCAAGAAATCCCCATGAAGCTGCAGTGGTCTGACAGATTGATGAAGGTTTAAGAAACCGACAGTTTAAGATTGAACACTTAATGCAGCATATGGTAATCTTATTCAGGAAACGTTTCGCACACAGTGCTTCATCATCCAATACAAAGAGGACGGCGTAAGAGAAGGAGGAGAATGAGGTAATCAGTCCTCAGCCAGGAGTCAGAGGTTTCAGGTCATCAATCTTGTAGAATTTACAGCATAGGGCCGTAGACTTGCTTATATACTGTAGTGAGATGACTTGTCGGTTTTTCAAACCATTCATCACAACTGTCAACACTGCAGCATCAGGGATCTTTACTTACAAAGAATTCTTCAACCTGTTCCACCTTTGGACAAAGACCTACTTCTACTAGTCGATGGTACCAAATTATCCCTCCTCCATGTGCTTCTAAGTCACCTTCACTACATTATATAAGCCACGTACCTACGCCCCTATGCTGTAAATTCTCAAGATTGATGGCGACAGAACACATCGACTCCAGGGCTGAGGACTGATTACCTCATACTCCTCACTCTCCTTACGCGGCTTCCCTTTGATTGGACAGATGAAGCACTGTGTGGCGAAACGTTTTCCCTGATAAAGATTCCATATGCTGCATAAGTGTCACAATCTCAATTGTCCGGTTTTTTCAAACCATTCATCACAACTGTCAACACTGCAGCATCATGGATCTTCTTACAAAGAATCTTCAACGCTTGTTCAACCTTTGACAAAGACCTACTTCGACAAGTGATGTACCACTATTATCCCGCCTCCATCTGTTCAAGTCACCTCACTACAGTCTATAAGACCACGTCTACGGCCCTAGCTGTAAATTCTACAAAGATTGATGGACTGAACACATCGGACTCCAGGCTGATGACTGCTTACCTCATACTCCTCCTCTCCTTACGCCTTCCTCTTTGTATTGGACTGATGAAGCCACTGTGTGGCGAAACGTTTTCCTGAATAAAGAATCCCATTATGCTGCCATAAGTGTCGTCAATCTTATTCACATATACCAAAACACACCGTTCTCAGACTGAGCCCTGTGGAACCAGCACCACGCTTCGACACAGGCGCCCACTCTACAACACCTCTTCAAGTCCATGACTCGTTTGTTACCTCCCTTATAGAAGGTACT
>NC_069403.1:92907282-92929782 GCF_026875155.1 Cherax quadricarinatus
TATATATATATATATATATATATTTTTTTTTTTAACAAGTCGGCCGTCTCCCACCGAGGCAGGGTGACCCAAAAAAGAAAGAAAATCCCCAAAAAGAAAATACTTTCATCATCATTCAACAATTTCACCTCACTGACACATAATCACTGTTTTTGCAGAGGTGCTCAGAACACAACAGTTTAGAAGCATATACCTATAAAGATACACAACTTTTTCTTATTTTCAACAAAATTTGTTGATAACATCTCACCCACTCTCTCAATTGCTCTCTTTTTACATTACTTCACCACTCTCTTAACTTCTATCTTTTTCTCCATATACTCTTCCCTCCTTGCATCACTTCAACTTTGTAAAAACTTCTCATATGTTAACTTTTTCTCCCTTACTACTCTCTTTGCATCATCATTCCACCAATCGCTCCTCTTCCCTCCTGCACCCACTTTCCTGTAACCACAAACTTCTGCTGAAGACTCTAACACTACATTTTTAAACCTACCTCATACCTCTTCGACCCCATTGCCTATACTCTCATTAGCCCATCTATCCTGCAATAGCTGTTTATATCTTACCCTAACTGCCTCCTCTGTTAGCTTATAGACCTTCACCTCTCTCTTCCCTGATGCTTCTATTCTCCTTGTATCCCATCTACCTTTTACTCTCAGTATAACTACAACTAAAAAGTGATCTGATATATCTGTGGCCCCTCTATAAACATGTACATCCTGAAGTCTAATCAACAGTCTTCTATCTACCAATACATAATCCAACAAACTACTGTCATTTCGCCCTACATCATATCTTGTATATTTATTTATCCTCTTTTTCTTAAAATATGTATTACCTGTAACTAAACCCCTTTCTATACGAAGTTCAATCAAAGGGCTCCCGTTATCATTTACACCTGGCACCCCAAACTTGCCTACCACACCCTCTCTAAAAGTTTCTCCTACTTTAGCATTCAGGTCCCCTACCACAATTACTCTCTCACTTGGTTCAAAGGTTCCTATACATTCACTTAACATCTCCCAAAATCTCTCTCTCTCCTCTACATTCCTCTCTTCTCCAGGTGCATACACGCTTATTATAACCCACTTTTCGCCTCCAACCTTTACTTTAATCTACACAATCCTTGAATTTATACATTCATATTCTCTTTTCTCCTTCCATAACTGATCCTTCAACATTATTGCTACCCCTTCCTTAGCTCTAACTCTCTCAGATACTCCAGATTTAATCCCATTTATTTCTCCCCACCGAAACTCCCCTACCCCCTTCAGCTTTGTTTCGCTTAGGGCCAGGACATCCAACTTCTTTTCATTCATAACATCAGCAATCATCTGTTTCTTGTCACCCGCACTACATCCACGCACATTCAGGCATCCCAGTTTTATACAGTTTTTCTTCTTCTTTTTTTAGTAAATATTTACAGGAGAAGGGGTTACTAGCCCATTGCTCCCGGCATTTTAGTTGCCTCATACGACACACATGACTTACGGAGGAAAGATTCTTTTCCACTTCCCCATGGACAATAGAAGAAATAAAGAAGAACAAGAGCTATTTAGAAAAAGGAGAAAAACCTAGATGTATGTATATACATATGCAGGTGCGTGTCTGTGAAGTGTGACCAAAGTGTAAGTAGGAGTAGCAAGATATCCCTGTTATCTAGCATGTTTATGTGTGTGTGTGTGTGTGTGTGTGTGTTTATGTGTGTGTGTGTGTGTGTTTGTGTTTGTGTGTGTGTGTGTGTGTGTTTTGTGTGTGTGTGTGTGTTTGTGTTTGTGTGTGTGTGTGTGTGTGTTTGTGTTTGTGTGTGTGTGTGTGTGTGTGTGGTGTGTGTTGTGTGTGTGTGTGTGTGTGTGTGTGTGTGTGTGTGTGTGTGTGTGTGTGTGTGTATGCGTGTGTGTGTGTGGAATCGAATCGAAGAAGACGACGAGAGCTGTCGTGAGATGGGAAGGAAGATGGATAAGGAAGGATGGAAATAGCTGGAAAAGGATGGGAAGGAGGGGAAGAGGAGAAATCAAGGCAAGTGGCTCAACCACTTTGGGGCATGTGGTACCGAAGTACTGGCGGCGTAGATGGAGAGGCTTGAATGATGTCGTTACTCGGCTCTCTAGGAGTGGATGGCGAAGGCAGCGGCAGGAGCTGAGAGTGTCAGGAGGCAGCAAGCAGGATGAGTTAGTTATTCTCTTGATCCGGTTGTCAATGCTTTGAATTTTGTTCTAGAGAGTTGTGTCACAAATATGGGAGAGCTGTAGAAGAGTTCGTTGGTTTGGAGTTGGTGGATTATCTGATTGACGGTAGGGAATGGCTTTTCGTCGGTGGTGTACGTTGCAGTGTTGTCTTGGAGATGTTGGATGAGTTCTAGGCGAGTCATTGGGCTGGGGTATTGTGTCGTGGTGAAGAACATGGGTCCTTTGTGTTTAACCCATAGGGTTCCAGGTAATCGACGTGAGTGAGGTCGAGAAGACGGTGGTGGAGTTGAGGAAGGTGGTGTTGATGGCGGAGGTAGGGTAGGATCTTGGTTGGTCGTGGTGTGACAAGCCAGTTCACCAATAGCAGGAGTGGTGCTGTCTTGGATGTTGTCAGGTGAATGTTGATTGGAGGATTCAGAAGAGGATGAGTCGTCGTTATCAATTATTCCTTCATGTCATCTGGCGCTTCAAGACTGACGATCTTCTGGATTATTTTCAAAATCTCAGCTGATGGTGGACTTGCAGGGAAGTTAAATGACGGCATGTTGTTAAGTGCAAGAAGCTCATTAATAGTCGTGTTGAAAGAGCCAGGTTTTGCAGCATTTTGCATGTGAGCAAACATCATGCAGTAATAGAATTTAGTAGAGACATCGTCAGGTGGAGGTTGGGTAGTGAGAGGTGGTGGAGACGACTGTTGAGTGGCTTGTAGAACCTTAGATGATGTTGATTGAATCTTTGTAATTGCAGCGTATGAAAGAGAGGTTCTAGATGACTTCTTAGTTTCTTCCTTCAGTTTCTTAGAGAGGATATTCTTACGCACTGGACATTTGGCTGCAAGAGTATGGTGGTCACCCTTACAGTTGATGCAAGTGGGAGCAGCAGTGGAAGTGCAAGAACGAAAATCGTGACCTGCAGACCCACAGGTGGAACATATCTTCTTGTTCTCCACGTGGCAGTCGGCAGTAGACTGACTGTACGAGTAGCATGTCCAACATGGTGTTATGTAAGTGAAGCGTTCAGGCTCAATCTGACGAGGGTTGATGTAGTAGTAAGAGATGGCCAGGCCATCAGACAATGCTCTGGTCGCCATGGTAACGTCTAGAAACGTGACCTTGAGCACCGAGGAAGCGTTGAGGATCTTCACAACAAAGTCAATCATGGCTTCAAGTGATGACGTAATTTCCTCGATAGACATGTTAGTGATTAGCCTGTCAAGGCGTTTCATAAACACAGAGCGTTTTGCACGCATGTATGGTGACGTGAAGATGGTAAAACCGCGGTCTTCTAATGTCTTCATGGCTGCAGGTGTAAGTACTTTGTCAGCTTCATCATCATCGAGAAAGGTAACGATGAAGGCTTCTTTCAGTGAAGTAATCTTGGAGAATTTGGCGTGAAGACAAGTGTTGAGTGAGGGTGCAAGCTCGAGCTTCGTGGTGTCGTCAACGACAGCAGACTTGGGCTTAATTCTCACACGATGAGACATCGTGAAGATGGTAGAGGTTCCCCTCCCCAACGGGGATCGTAGGGAGACTGAACAAGTAAGGAGAGCTGCTATGACCTGCCGAGGCGAGAGTCAGAAGCCCGTGTGTCTGTGTCAATTTGTCTGTGTCATGTGTCTGTGTCGTGGGTGTGTGTGTAAATATGTCGTGCCACATAAGCCAAAAAGAATTAAAATAAGATTTTCCCATAAATCCGCGAAAATTAATCTGAGCATAGAGAAAAAGTAAACTGATATATAAGATATATATAGCAGAATGTGTGTGTGTGTGTGTGTGTGTGTGTTGTGTGTGTGTGTGTGTGGTGTGTGTGTGTGTGGTTGTGTGTGTGTGTGTGTGTGTGTGTGTGTGTGTGTGTGTGTGTGTAAGTATGTCGTGCCATATAAGCTAAAAAGAATTAAAATCAGATTTTGCCATAAATCCGCGCAAATCAATCTGAGCATAAAGAAAAAGTAAACTGATATATAATATATATAGCAGAATTTAGCTAAAACATTGCGATAGTTTAAATGAGGTTAGGTGAGGTTTCTATGTTAGTTTTGATCCAATAATATAAATATAAATAATTCTCAATGAAAAAACAATCATCTTACTTTCTGTAAAATAATTTATTGAGAAACTTTCATTTTTAAGGAAGTTCTGTTTGTCTAATGATGAAATATGAATTCACACAGTCCCGTCCTCTCCAAGTGAGGGAGTGCAGTGAAGATTTTCTTCAGGTCTCTTGTAAAATTTGAAGACTGACATTTCAGGCTTAATTTATAATCATCAGAAGTTCCGTTCATTATTAATTAATCTAATTTGTACAACCTAGAACTTGTTATTAGTGGAATCAAAACTATTTATTATGATAAATGATTCAATTGTATCTCCCTCAACAATGGACTTGTTTGATACGATCTTCGCTGTCTTTTCAAAATTGATTTAGTGTTTAAAATCTCTCATAACTAAACGGAGTATTAAGCTTTAGTCCAGTTTTATTGTTAGTTTTATGTTGTTGCAATTTTAGATCAAGGATTTTTCTTTTTTAACGTTTACAAATCTCATTGCATTTCTTATGGGGAATCTAATAGACATAGATATCAACATTTTAAGTGTACATTTTAAGTACACCTTAGATTTGAATATGTTTATTTGTCTTTTATTTAGCTGGAAAATGAACTTCTGACTGTTTTAAAAGATCTGTCAATTAATTTTTTTTTGGGGGGTAGGGATTTTTAAATCGAAAATCTTCAATATTTCCTCATCTGTAAACTCTAGGCTTCAAATGCACACACTTGTCAAAAAACATGGAAGAGATCAAAAAAACATATAACTCTGTCATTAGGAAAAGAATAACTGTGTACATAGGAACAGTTCTTAGTTTCCTGTATATTTTTAATTTAAATTCTAGGTTCCCCTTAATAATTAAAACATCTAAAAGAAGACAATGAATTGTTTCGTTTATACTCAACAGTTAATTTTAAGGAGCTAGACTGTTTGATTTGAGTAAGAATTTGATTTATATCAATAATTTCGGGCATTAAGCATAGAACAATGTCCACATTTGGGTTTATCAGGAAGAAATCTGCTAGGCAGTCTTGTTAAAAAATGTCTTGTACAAATTGCTAAGGACTGGCGAGAGAGGATTTCCTATTGCCATACCAAATCTCTGAGTGTTAAACTCGCCATTCAAAACAAATTTTGCATCAGCAATGAAAGTTTAATATACTGATTGAATATAGGCATAGTCAATGGATAATCATAATTACCAAGTCCTCGGAGAGGAAACTTAAAAATGTGTCAATTGAGACTTTTGTGAACAACGATATGACATCAATACTAACCATATTGTAATCGTTTAAGTCGATCACGATGCTTAGTTTGTTAACTAAATCAATAATTTTCTTAAGAAACTGATCATTAGGTTAATTTGTTAACGATTGAACCAATGGAGCTAATTATGGGTGTGGCTGGAATACCTGGTTTGTAAAGTTGATATTTATTGAATATAAGTTCTGGGTTATATAAATTTGAGAACTTTATTATGACTATAATTTGTGAGAATTTTAAAATGCACCTAACATATCACTTTTAAATATAATTTTAAGTTATCTAACTAAACATTCACTGCACTCCCACACACAGTGAGTAGGATCCTATGTAAGATCATATTTCAGCTATATAACCCTATAAGTCTTCTGCTATCCTATTGTTTTTACTTTTCCTTGATAATGTGAAAAATTACAAAAAAATCACGGAGGTTATTTCCCATTTTGTGAAATCATCTGTTTACTATGATCATATTGCATCCTTGGACAATACGACCTTTCTGAATATTATTGGTAAACTTCCTAATCTTACTCCTACTTTTTACCAGTTATCTTCTGCATTGAACAAGTCATATAAGCTTAAAATTCCGGCTTAATGAATATGTTTTGCTTAAATCTCTTTTGCCAGAATATATTTCTTGATATGAAAGATCAATTTTTTTTTTATATTTTCATGATAATTATTCTATAGAAACATATTGAAATTACTAAAATTTAGGAAAAAAGAGGCACTCAGATTATTGAGATAAAAAAAAAATATTGCTTTTTTTCCGGCTATACCATTGGAATAGACACAAAGTATGTTTGAACATTGTTTCAACAAACACAAAGTATGTTTGAACATTGTTTCAACAGACACAAAGTATGTTTGAACATTGTTTCAACAGACACAAAGTATGTTTGAACATTGTTTCAACAGACACAAAGTATGTTTGAACATTGTTTCAACAGACACAAAGTATGTTTGAACATTGTTTCAACAGACACAAAGTATGTTTGAACATTGTTTCAACAGACACAAAGTATGTTTGAACATTGTTTCAACAGACTCAGAAGAGATTGTAATGAGATCAGAAGCAAACTATAAGGCATGTTAGACAATCGAATTCAAAACATTAACTGAACTAAACATGCTAATAACAATTTTGTAATTAACTTGTCAGATGAAACTTCACATACGAACAACACCTCAAGTCAGTTCCTGATCAGCCGGGCTGTGGCTCGTACGTTGGTTTGCGTGCAGCCAGCAGCAACAGCCTGGTTGATCAGGCACTGATCCACCAGGAGGCCTGGTCACAGACCGGGCCGCGGGGGCGTTGACCCCCGGAACTCTCTCCAGGTAAACTCCATAACCGCTGTTCTAGGTTTCGATCAAAGTTTTACAACCTTTAAAAAAAAGTCAATAATATGGAAATTGCAAAAGTTTTAAAGGAACTTGGAAAAATCTACTGATAAACCCATTGATGAAGTCAATATAAATTAGGGAATGTTATATAGTTCCATGATAAAACAGAATATTTTTAATTGCTCTCAGAGATTTTATGTTATATACAAATCTTAACATTAATGAAAATTTGCATATTTATTTAATAAACCGGACAAAATAAATGCAGAAGAAATTTGGAAGAAAAAAAATGAATACCAAGGAACGATCTCTCGATTGATACAGATATTTATTGCACACTCATAAAGAATCCCTTAGATTCATCCAATAGCAACTTTAACAAAATTACAGAATGATTACTGAAAGGCAAAGATGAACTAATTAAAATATCCACGACCATCATCCTATCTTTACCACGTATTCATAGATTCATCAAAACACATACACCAAGTTTCAAGTAATATTCTTAAATAACTTCACTGGCTCAGCTACAAATTATCCAAATTGTCTCAAGATATATTAAGTTCAATTAAGGCAAAGTTTCTATCTTTAATGGTTCTGAGAATGGCAGCTCCAACGCTTTACCGCTGAACTACGAAGCTCAGGGTAAAGTTGTCTCTGGAAAGTTCCAGAGACAGATATACTGTGTTATGTGTGTGCCAGAGGCCACTATCAGTGACCCAACTGTTATTTCCCACTGCTCAAGCAACCTGCACGGTTTCACCTCCCTCCAACCTACAGTCTGTGAAGTCGATTTACAATAATAATAATAATAATAATAATAATAATAATAATAATAATAATAATAAATAATAATAATAATAATAATAATAATATTAATAGTAATAATAATAATAATAATAATAATAATAATAATAATAATAATAATAATAATAATAATAATAATAATAATAATATTAATAATAGTAATAATAATAATAATAATAATAATAATATAATAATAATAATAATAATAATAATAATAATTAATATAATAATAATAATAATAATAATAATAATAATAATAATAATAATAATAATAATAAAAAACCTTTATATCTACAAGTACATGTACAAGGAATATAAGCCTACCGAACAACAATGACATAATACTATACAGAAAGCCACTTGTTATGCAGCGTATTTCGTGCAAATTAGATCAGTTTTGCCCCCAGGATGCGACCCATTGCAGGTGACTAACACCCAGGTACCTATTTTACTGATAGTTGAACATGGACAGCAGGTGCCTTAAGGGAAAAAAAAGTCCTAATGTGTCCACCCGTACCGGGGATCGACCCCCTGGACCTCAATGTGTGAGCTGAGTGTGCTAGCATTTACGACTGTAAATGAATAAACAGAAAGATGGACGGGGGGATAGAACCATAGATGAACGGTAAAGCGTTGGAGCTGCCAAGCTAAAGACTGCGGTTGAAGCCCCACGTCAGTTCTTTTGTTTATTCATTCACATTCGTCCATTATGACTTAAATCTTGCTGTATATATTTTGGTAGAATTACCGACAATAGGTAAAGTAAATGGAAAAACTGCAACTAATGTGATATTTTATGAAGCTGTTACGTAACGGCTTGATAAAGCTCCTGGAGAGCGAAACGTTGCCACGATAAAATATCACATTAGTTGCACTTGTATCCTTTTAATTTACATTAAATGTTGTTCTTAGACTGTGTACTTGAGAGCAGTACGGATAGGTTCATCGAGAAGGCAGATAGAACAGTGGCAAAGGACTGGAGGGTAACTGATTGTGGCCTCTGATGCAGACATGACAGCAGTGTAATTCTGTAATTCTGTATTTAAATGATGGACCTACCAATCTTAGGAGCACGGTTTAATTTAGCCCCCCATCAATCTATTTGTTTGTTCGTAATCATATTATATATACATACATACATATAATATATATATATATATATATTTATATATATATAATATATATATATATATATATATTATATATAATATATATATATAATATATATATATATATATATATACACAATCATACACACATATATATAAGGCGAGTGAATAATGAAAGTGCATTGACGAATAATGTATATTATAATAATACTGTTACTATAAAAGAACCAAAGAAATTATTGTCTTACATAAAAAAATATTGCAATCTGAAGATAAAATTCGGACACAAATTTTGAACAGAGGTGCACTTTACAGTTATGTATTTTTTACAAAAGATCATTACTGCAGCCACTTGTTCTCCAGCATAAAACTGAACTTAAACATAAGATACAGTGATAGTAGTGTCACCATTGTTAGAGCTTCATTCGGCTGATGTTGGTGCATATGGCACTAAAAATAACTCTATTTCACCTTTTTTTTTATTATTTACAAAAATAGTTCATTTGCTGACAATATCATCTATCTTAACAAGGGATATCACTTTACAGTGTAGTGAAGAATGTGTATGTTCGTCAGTCATCGAAAGTGGGAAGTGATGACGAGGTGGGTGAGCGCACAGAAGAGGAACACAAACTGTATGGAGTCCGTAGCGTTAATTGAGGCGTTGTAACCACTCTGCTGGACGGCGGCTTGGTGCTGACCTGCAGAGAAACACATTAGTTAACCACAATACCTGCACACACACACACACACACACACACACAGAACAGGAACATCAGGAACAGGAACATCAGCAACCATTACTGCTTTCCTTAAAATTTCTGCATCTCTCGATGGCCTGAGAGCACCTCTGCAGGGTCACCTGTCCTCCCTGCCTTCAGTCTTCTCTCTGACTGCTGTTCCTGTACCCAGTGGCATGCCTCTTTCACTCTTTGACTTTTACTGGACATTCACAGCGATCTGATAGGGCCTTTGGGTATGACTTTTCTCCTCTTCCTAAATCAGACCATTAGATATGGAGAGAAATGAAGTGGGCTTCAGGAAGCCGAAGGGACAAAATTAAAAGATAGACAACAAGTGGAGGAAAATATTATTAAAAATATAATGAAACAGACAGGAGAGGAAGACATGACCCAGCTGACAAATTTTCAGAGACAAGGAGGATTCTAAAGAGGAAGAAATTGTCCAGTCAAATTGATTTTCAAGTCAGAAACAGTGCGAAACAGGGTACTGCAGCAGAAATCACAATTAAGAGGCTCATTAAATCACCAATGTGTGTACCTTGACCACAACAGAACACGAGAAGAATGACAGAAACTGGGAGAGAGGCTACAAAGACGAAAGGGGCAGGAGAGACAAGGATAGAGATGGGTAGAGGGTGCCCAGACTCAGGAGGACCAGTAAACACGGCCTCCCTCAGAATCAACCAAAGAACACCCTCAACCCCTACAACTCCCCCACAACCAAACAAATTAACCCAAACAACCTACATTTTGCACCCACAGGCCAACCATCACAAACTCTACCTTCACGGTAGCCTATCATAGTATCCTGCCAGGTCTCCCATTCCCAAAGTCGCCACAAACCACCTGAACACAGTATCGGAAAAGAAGCTGAAAATATGCTACAACAACTCAAATGGAACAACAAATAGTGTGAGTAGTGGCAGGAAAGAATCATGGAAGAATCCCCAGACATTATAAAACTCACGGAAACAAAGCTATCATGGATGATAACAGGTGCAATTTTTTCATCTGGATATCAGATCCTGAGGAAAGATAGAGGAAACAGAGGGGGAAAGGAGTTGCACGGCACATCAGAAACCAGTTGAATTTTGAGGAGATGGAAGGAATGGACAGAAGGGAAGCAAGGGACAACATAGTAGATGTACAACCCGCCACGGAAGAGAAGGGGCTAAGACAAAATTATGAGAGCAACAGACCAATGGTGGACATAATAGCTGAGGTGGCCAGAGGGCCCATATGGGTAGAACAAAGATACTTATTCCAGGTGATTTCAATCAAAGGAGATTGGGAAAACCTGGAGCCACGTGCGGGACCAGAAACGTGGAAGGCTAAGATGCTGGAGGCAGTACTGGAAAACCTCATGCACCGATATGCCAGGAACACTATCAAAGAGAGACGACGGGATGAACCAGAATGGCTGGACTTCGTATACACCTTGAGCAGTTCAGACATTGAGGATGTCACAAATGAAAGGCCCCTCGGAGCTAGTGATCACGTGGTCCTGAGTTTGGTCTGCATTGTAGAGTGAACAGTGGAAAGTGAAGCAACACGAGAAGTACAGAAGAAGCCAAACTACAAAAGAGGGCCAGTGCCATTTCTGGAATATGTGGATGACATGACGGAAGGCATAGTTTCAGAGGTGTCCCTGTTTGCAGACGATGTGAAGAAAATTACGAGAATTCAAGTGGACTAGGATTAGGTAGGACAAAAAAGGGATCCGGACAGACTGCAAGCCTGGTCCAACAATTGGCTTCTGGAGTTTAACCTCACCAAGTGCAAAGTTAAAAAGATTGGGGAAGGCCAAAGAAGACCGCAGACGGAGTACACACTAGGGGGGGAGGCAAGGGCAGCAAACCTCACTCATGGAGAAGAATCTTCGGGTATCATACTGAAAACATCTGAAGCGAACATCAACCATATGCTGCAGCACATGGGAGCCAGGTTAACCTAAGAATAGGGTTTTGACACATGGGGTAAGTAGTTATTCAAGACACTGTACACTGGTATGTCAGGCCAACTAAAGTATAGGCACCAATTGACCCACCTGGTTAAATTACAAATTAAGAAATACAAAGGTTTTTAAAAAGAATATCCCGGTGCTAAAGGGGAGCCACGGAAGGTTTAAAAAAAATCAACCAGAAAAAAAGGATTTCAACCCCCTTTAAAAACCAGTTGATTTTTTTGGGGAAAGGGGAAAAGGGCAAAGGGAAAAAGGGGCCCCTAGTAGTGTCCCCCGGCCCAAAGGGGGCTGAAAAATTTAGAGGAACAGGGGGGAAAAAGTTAAGGGGGCCCAAGGGAAGAAACAAAGAACCAAATTAAAAAAAGAGAGGGCCGGGCCATTTCGGGAAAAAGGGGGAAGGCAAGACGGAAAGGCATATTAAATAAATGCCCGTTTTGGGAAAAAATTGAGGAAGGGAAAGAAAAATTTCGGAAAATTTCAAGGGGCCCTAAGGATTGGAAGGGGAACAAAAAAACCCCCCCGGGCGGATTTAGTGGAAAACTTTGGTTTTTCGGGATTTAAACCTCCCCAAATTTGGAAATTTAAAAAAAAGGGGGGGAAAAAAGGCCAAAAAAAAAGAGGAGTCCTTTTTGGGGAAAAGGGAGGCAAGGGGAAACAAACCCCTTTAAACTATAGGGAAAAAATTTCAAAAAAACAAGGGGAAAAATTTGGAAGCAAAAATCCCAAGCTGAAACCCCCGGGGAAAGCCGGTTTAAAAAACCTAAGAATGCTTTTTAAAAATTTGGGAAAAAAGAAAATTAACCCCCAAGGGGGAAAACCCCGGGGGGGGAAGGAAAGGGCCAAATCCCCTAAAGAAGAACCGGTTCCCCAACGGGAAAATCTTAAACGAAAAAAAGTCAAAGGGGGTTTTAACCCAAAGAATTTAAGCCCCGGGGTAAGATTTTTCCCTACGAAGGAGGAGGTTAAAAGAAAAAAATTTGAACACCTAGGTTAATAGTTCAAAATAAGAGGGCCGGTTTTCAACAAAAAAGGGCCCGGGGCGGTTGCCCCCGGAAATTGGGAAAACCCCCCCTTTCCCAGAGGACAGGGGGGAATAGGGAGGACATGATAAGAACATATAAAATACTAAAGGGAAATTTGGGCCAAAGGGGGATAGCGACAGAATTTTTCAGAGATAAAAACACAGTCTCCAATTATCAACTGCAATTTTAAAAACTCAGACGAGTTGCAAAGATTTTAAAAGTATTTCTTCAGTAGTAAATTTCCCCAAAATTTGGGAAAACAACCGGGGAAAAGTGATGTAGGGGGGGGGCAGTTTCCATAAAAATTTTTAAGAATTAAAAAGGGGGTCCCAAAAAAGGGTTTCAGGGAACGGGGAAGAGGGACCTAGTAATTTCCAGTGAAGAGGTGGGACCAGAAGTTTATGCCCTCAAAACCCCAGAACCAAAAAAGGGGTGAGTACACACACACACCACCCCCACACACAACACACACACACACAGCACACACCAAAACACACACACAAACACACACACCCCACCCCACACACACACAAAAACCCCACACACACCCCACAAAAACAAAAATACACACACACAACCCCACACACACCCACAAAACCAAAAAAAACACAGATTTGAAGAAATTTCCCCAACATAAAGGTCAAGGGGTTTTGAGAGACTAAAGGGAAAAGAGTAAATGAAATGTTTGGAACACTCGACCAAAAAAGGGCAGGAGGCAGTGGAAATTCTTTCCAAAAGGAGCAACAGAAAAAAGGAATACCAAAAGTGAGCCCAGGGTTTTTACCCTAAAAGTTTTAAAAGGGGGCCAAACCCAAATTTGCGAGAAAACTGAAAATTAAAGAATGAAAATTTAAACCCAGGAAAGCGGGGACCCGACCAAAGCCAAAAATTAAAATTGCATGGAAAGGGAGAGAAGCCCCATCGTAAATACGAAAATGACATAGCTTTTCCAAAAGCCAAATTTTTGACCTAAAGATTTTTATACAGCGACATCAGGGGGAAAAAACACTATCAAGGACCAGGTAATCAGGAAAAGAAAGGAAAGGGGAGCTCATAGGAAACACCAGGAAGTAGTGAGGAGTTTCAGCCACGATTCAGAAATTCAAGCGGAGACAGAAAGTTTAAAAAAGCAAACCGAGAGGAGGGGGCCCCAAAAATGTCAGATAACGCAAAAACCGAGGAGGGGGTAAAAGGGTTTAAAGAAACTGCGGGGGAACTAGATCCCCCAAAGGGCCGAGGGGGGCCCAAATAATATATCCCTTTTGGCCTGAAAAGGGGCAGTTTAAAAAAATCGAAACGGGGAAAGCTGCCTGAATTGTTAAGACAAAAATGTGCCCGTTTTTAAGAAAGGCGACAACAAAAAGGGCTTTTAAAAACTTCAGTTTAGTGTCACGACACATTTGGCATGTAGGGGGTAAGGGGGGAAAGATTTTTCCGGAGAAGAATTTTTGGGGGTTCCTAAAATTTTTTTATAGGGCCCCACTCCCCAAATGAAGTTCTACAAAGGTAAGGGGTTGAAAAGGCAAAGAGAAAAGGGGACGGAAATTTTGTTTTTTTTTTACTCAAGGAAGGTTTTTTAACACCGTACTGATCAAAAAAACGGGTTCAAAAATGAAAAGTTTTTAAAGGGGATGGAAAAAGGACAAAGAAAACTGCAGATTGAGTAAAAACCCGGGGAAAAAAACAAAAGCTGAAAACCCATTCAAGAAAAAAAACCTTGGTGTAAGTACCCAATACGTATCACAATCCTTTAAAGGCGCACATCAAACCAAATAATTTGCTACAGAAAATTGGGTTTTTTGGGAAATTTTAAAAAATAGCTTTTCGACATCTTATAAGAAGCCCAAATTACAAAATTTGAGAGGAACGAAAAGGGTGTTTGGGGACAGAATTTTTCAAAGTTGGGAAATAATCACAAAAGGGGCACACGGGAAGTTGAAAATTTAAACCTGAGTCATATGGATTTTTGGGGGGTATCGGGAAGGGGGAATCCATGTGAAGAGTGAAGTAGTAGAGGGGGTATCTAATCATACAAAATTTTTAATGAATGCCTACGGGAAAAAGTGGACCCCATCAGCCCAAACCCCGAAGAGGGCCGGGGAAGGAAGTGAATCGACCCTTGTAACCAAAAATATGAGGGCCCACCAAATAGGGAGTACAACACAAACACAAAAAAAAATACCCACCAAACACAAAACACATAAAAACACGGGAAGCACACACCCCTCGAGTCCATGCCAGGAGCTATGGGTCAACCCCCCCGCCACCCACACACAAAACATAAAAATTTAGAAAAAAACTAACAGTTTTATTTTTTACGTGAATAAAAAATAAGAAATTTAAAAATACAGAGGAGGGGCTAAGCTGCATGAAGATCTGTGAAGAAGTTAAGAATCGTTGGGAAAACAAAAAAGCTGTGGGGCTTTGGAAAAAGGGAAACATGAAAACCCAAAAAAAGAAATTTCCCCTAGTGAATAAATTAATTCACAGAAAAAAGCTAAAAATATATTATTTTAATGAATAAAATTTCGCCCAAATTTTTTTCCGAAAAACACACTAACAAATAAATCATCAGCATAAACTTACATAGCAAACAAAAATGGCAAATTCCAACACACCTAAAAAAGGGCTCAATAATTTAAAAATTTAAAAAATTTAAAAAAATGAAACAAACCCTTAGAAGAACTATGAATAAAAAAAGCAATTTTGAGCTGTAGGTTTTCTGAAGGAAACCCCCAGACATAGGGAAAATCATAACATGTAATTAATTCAGGGCACAGACCCGCATAAATATGTTTTAGCCCCCCTTTATCAGGGCTTGAATTAAAACATCAAAATGATGCAGAGATTTAAAAGATTTTTCAGTATAAGAAATGATAAAATAAGATTGGGCGAACAATGATACAGTGACAGTAACCCCCCATATAAAAACTCAACAAAAACATTTGTTAAACCCAAGTAGTGTGAGTTAGTTAAAAAATAAAAATGGTGCTAACACAGCATCCGAGGGAATTTTAAAATGTCATCTAAAATAAATCGGGGAAAAAGCCCGAAATTTTTTGGGTTTTACCGGGAAAGTGCAGAAGTTGGGAAAAAAATAACAATTAATTTAAATTTTTTTTGATAATTCAAAGTAGTTCCCCAGTTTTTTTTAAACCAGAGGTTTTGGGAAGTTTTGGGGAGAAAGAAGGGAAAGGGAAGGGTTAAATGTGGAAAAAGGGGTAGGTGTGGGGGGGAAGGGGGGGGGTTTAAATAAAAAAAGGTAAGTGGCCCAACTAAATTTTGGGGGCCCTATTTTAAAAAAGGGGTGTTAAATTTATGATAAATTTTTGGGGGTTTTTAAACCCCCCCCCCCATCAGAGGCATAAAATTTTACAAGTTTTTATACGGCATGACGGGTATGGGAGTTGGGCAGTTTTACTTTTTTACAGTAAACAGTTGTTTGGGTTTGGGTTTAAGGGGTCGTTTCAAAAAAAGGCTTAAAGTTTAGGTTTCCTGTTGGGAAAAGGGCTCAGGTACGACCCTTCGCCTCTGGCTGTTGGTGTGAATGATTTTTTGGCCGTCTTGCAGTTTTAAGGATTTTAAGATCTTCTTTTGTTAAGAAGTTATATGTGAACTGAGAAAGGTCCCCGTTTTTGGGTCTGGAAGGGTTTGCAAAATTTGAAAAGGGGGCCGTAGTTTCCACAGGGAAAAAAAAACGTTTCGTACATCCGAGTCGTAATGAGGGCAAGATTGCCTTGTTTACCCCCAGGCTGTTCACGGCCCTCGAAGATGATTAATGGAGTACTCCCGGGGTTTTTCTCTGTGGGGCCTAAAACAAAACCCGTTTTTTCCCGTGAAGAGGGGGGGTTTAAATCCATGTAAAAATTTTTTAAACCAAAACCCGAATTATTTCTTTTTAAAGACGTTGCCAGTGACTTTAAGAAAAGGGGATTTGGTTCCCGTAGTTTTCTACTTAAAAGCTTTTTCTTTGTTGGGGTTTTTCCCAAAAAAATCAACCTTGGGTGTTTTAAAATGCCCGGGGGAAGTTCCAGAGGCCAAGATGGCCCTTATTTAAAAAAAACAGAGACATCCTTTCGGGTTTTGGCCGGGAGGTTTTCTTTCTTGCTTAATTTTTATGCCTGAGGGCTAGGACTTTTAAAATTTTTCATTCACCCCTTTTGATTTGGTACATATCTCGAGGGTAAATTGGGCTAGTAAGGAGGTGGGGTTTATTTTCCCCAGCTTTTTTGCCACTTAATTTTTGGTTTGAAGTCTTCCCCCCATTTTCCTCTTTCCCTTTTGACGCCAATGATAGATTTTTTCCACCTAAGTGGGTTTATTTGGTTTCCCCATACCCAAACGGTGGACGGAAACGCAAGGGGGCAAAAATGGATTCACAAAAGGCCAAAGGGAATAGGGGCCCCCCAAAAAGGGTTAAAAAAAGGGGTTTCATTTTTCTTTATTCCCAAAAGTTTACTTTTCTCACATGAAAATTTAAAGGGAAAATTTTCTTAGTATATCTGGGATCCCTTTTTTTCATTAATAAGATTTCTTGAAAAGTCACATAGGTTTTTTTGCTGTCTACCTTTTTATTCCCCCAAAAAGTGGGCCAATATTTTGAGAGTGGGCCATATGCCTGCCATATAATTTGGATAAGTACTTGAAAAACCAAAACCCAAGCCTTGGGCCCCTACAACATCATCAGTCCCTTTTACATTGCAAGTTTCTTCCCTAAAAAATACTTATCTATGTTCATGTTAATTTCGTTGGGGTTTTAGATCTACTCAACCTTCCATTGCATTCCCAAAACATTCTTAAACATTTTTTACTTCTCTCTTAATATTATTCCTATGCAGACAAAAGAATACCAAAGTTATATTTTAAAATTCTCCGCAGGGTTTATTCTTGGCTAAAAAATCCCCTTTAAACATGAATGTGTAATCCAAGGGATGATGGGATCCATAGCAAAAAGTACTTAAGGGGTCAGCTTATGCTTCCCTTTGTGGGGCCCAAATTTCCCTTTTTTTTCCCCGGAAATAAAAAAAAAATTTATTTTTTTAAAAGGACTTTTTTTGTTTTTTCCTAGGCTTGCAACTGCTTAATAAAAACTTTTCTGGAATTTAAATTTATAAATTCCCAAATTAATTCGGGGAAATTTTTTAAAAATGGGCATTTCCCACTACCCCCTATATTTTTGCTAAAAATCTTTTCCTGAACCAATTTTTGACTTTTTGGAAGAAAAAACCAAAACCCCCCGGGGAGGAAGGGAAGGGCCCCAAGGTTTTAAAAAAAAAAAAAAAAAAAAACGGTGACATTTCCCTTTTTTAAGTCAAAAAAGGCCCCAAAAAAATTTTAAAAAAAATTAGAAAAATTAATAGGTTTTGGGGGAAAAAGGGTTTTACCCTTTTAAACCCAGGAAAAAAAGGTTCAATGACCATTTATAAACCAAAAATTTGGAATTTGAAAAAACCCCAAAACATGGGTAACTGCCCCTCAATTTTCTCAAAATTTTTTTTTCCCCTTTAAACCCCTTTTATTCAACTTCAAATGGAATGCCAAACCACTTTTTCCTTTTAAAAATTTTTTTAAGGGAAACACAATTAAAAAAAAACAAAAATCCTTCCAGGGGAAAAATCTGTACTATCCAAAAAACAGGAGGCCAAATAAAATATAGAAATTTTTATTAATTTTCTGAAAAAAAAAAAAAAGGGTTTTTAAAATTTTTATTTGGTCATATTTTTAAAAAAAAATTTTTAAAAAAATAAAAAATTTAAATATAATATATATATATATAAATATTTTTATATAAAAAAATATATATATATTTTTTAAATTATTTTTTTTATTTTTCACACCCACCCGGATTTTTTTCCCCACCAAGGCAGGTGGCCCAAAAAAAGAAAAACTTTCACCATCATTCCCCCATCATTGTTTTGCCAGAAGGGGGGTTTTACACACAGTTTTTAAACTGCAACATTAACACCCCTCCTTCAATTGCAGCAGGGACCCCCCCCTTTCTCCGGGAAACCCCAACCCGGGCCGGCCGGGTTTCCCCCTGAACCCTTCATAAATTTTTACTTTTGCTCACATTTTCCAAAACACACGCCCAAGTTTTAAAAAACCCTTTTTGTCTCCTTTCCACCCCCTACCCAAACACGCCACGCATGCCTGCGGGAAAAGTCCAACCCCTCGCAAAACCAAAACCCCCTTTTAAACCCCCCTCCCCCCAAACCCTTCCTAGGCCGACCCCTACCCCCCCTTCCTTCCACTACAGAAATGATACACTCTGGGAAATCTTTTTGTTTTTGCCCATTCTCTCTACATTCCGAACCACCTCAAAAACCCTTCCTCAGCCCTCTGGACAACAGTTTTGGGAACCCGCAAACCCCCTCCTAACTTCCAAAAACTACGAAATTTTCTGCATTATATTCCCCACCCAAAATTGCCCTCAGAAAATGAATCTCCACTGCCTCCAAACCTTCTCCCGCTGCCAAAAAAATTTATCACCCAGCTTTAAAACCCATATAAGAGCGTTTGGGAAAACTAACCTCATACATCCCCCCTTTGGGCCCCCAAAAGGAAAAAAGTTCTTTGTCTCCACAAAAATCCTAAGTGCACCACCCCACTTCTTTTTCCCTCATCAATTCAAAGAATTTCCCCCCATCTTCATAACCCAACCGCTGGGAAAAGTCCCCCTCCCAAAAAAACTGAATACGTTTTACCTCCTCCAACTCTCTCCCTCCAAACTGATATTTAAACTTTTTAACACCTAATCTTTTTGTTATCCTCAAAACCCTTACTCTTTCCTGTATTCCCCTTTTAATTTTTTTTCTTTTGCACACCCTCCCCAAATTCATCCCCAATCTCGCACTTCCTCAAATCCCCAAGGCACAGGTCATCACCCCAAAGACACTGTGACAACCCCCCTTTGTGTGGATTCTTTATCTTTTTAACTCCACCCCCTCTTGCCAAGACCCTCGCTTTTACTTCTTTTACAACCCCTCTATAAATTATTAACAACCACGGTGAAATCACACACCCTTTGTCAAAGGGCCTACTTTTAGGGAAAAAATTTCCCTTTTTCCTACATACTCTAACTACCCCCATATCCTCGAAAAAATCTTCACTGCTTTCAGTAAACCTACCTCCTACACCTACACTTGCAACATCTCCCCATTTCCCCCCTATCCACCCGTCATACGCCTTTTCCAAAAACCCTAAAAGCCACAAAAGACCTCTTTAGCCTTATCTAAATACTGTTCAATTTTATGTTTCACTGAAAACACCTGTCCACACACCCCCTACCTTCCCAAAGCCTCCTTTTATCCCCCTATCCTATTCTCCGTCTTACCCTTTAAATTCCTTTCAAAATAACTCTACCATACACTTTACCAGGTACACTCAACAGACTTATCCCCCCCATAATTTTTTCACTCTCTTTTATCCCCTTTTTCCTTTTTAAAAAAGGAAACAGCTCTCTCTGCCAACCCCAGGGACCTTCCCCTTCCATACATTTTTAAATAATTTGCACCAACCACTCCAAAACTAAAACCCCCCCTGCTTTTAACATTTTTATCTTTATCCCATCAATCCCGGCTGCCTTACCCCCTTTCATTTTCCCCACTGCCCACGAACTTCCCCCCCACTCACAATGCCTTTCCCCTCACTCCTACAAGATGTTATTCCTCCTTGCCCTATACACGAAATCACAGCTTCCTTTCTTCATAAACATTTAACAATTCCTCAAAATATTCCTTCCATTTCCCAATACCTCAACTCTCCATTTAATAACTCCCCTCTCCTATTTTTAACTGAAAAATTTCCATTTTTTTCTCTAGGCTTTCTTAACTTGTTAATCTCACTCCAAAAACTTTTTCTTATTTTCAAACAAAATTTGTTGATAACATCTCACCCACTCTCTCATTTGTTTCTCTTTTTACATTGCTTCACCACTCTCTTAACTTCTCTCTTTTTCTCCATATACTCTTCCCTCCTTGCATCACTTCTACTTTGTAAAAACTTCTCATATGCTAACTTTTTCTTCCTTACTACTCTCTTTACATCATCATTCCACCAATCGCTCCTCTTCCCTCCTGCACCCACTTTCCTGAAAACCACAAACTTCTCCCTGAACACTCTAACACTACATTTTTAAACCCTTTACCCCATACCTCTTCGACCCCATTGCCTATGCTCTCATTAGCCCATCTATCATCCAAAAAGCTGGTTTATATCTTACCCTAACTGCCCTCTTTTAGTTTATAACCTTCACCTCTCTCTTCCCTGATGCTTCTATTTTCCTTGTATCCCATCTACCTTTTACTCTCAGTGTAGCTACAACTAGAAGTGATCTGATATATCTGTGGGCCCCTCTAAAAAACATGTACATCCTGAAGTCTACTCAACAGTCTTTTATCTACCAATACATAATCCAACAAACTACTGTCATTTCGCCCTACATCATATCGTGTATACTTATTTATCCTCTTTTTCTTAAAATATGTATTACCTATAACTAAAACCCCTTTCTATACAAAGTTAAATCAAAGGGTTTCCCATTATCATTTTACACCTGGCACCCCAAACTTACCTACCACACCCTCTCTAAAAGTTTCTCCTACTTTAGCATTCAAGTCCCCTACCACAATTACTCTCTCACTTGGTTCAAAGGCTCCTATACATTCACTTAACATCCCCCAAAATCTCCCCTCTCTCCTCTGCATTCCTCTCTTCTCCAGGTGCATACCGCTTATTATGACCACTTCTCGCATCCAACCTTTACTTTAATCCACATAATTCTTGAATTTACACTTTCATTTTTCTCTTTTCTCCTTCCATAACTGATCATTTAACATTACTGCTACCCCTTCCTTTGCTCTAACTCTCTCAGATACTCCAGATTTAATCCCATTTATTTCCCCCCACTGAAAACTCTCCTACCCCCTTCAGCTTTGTTTCGCTTAGGGCCAGGACATCCAACTTCTTTTCATTCATACATCAGCAATCATCTGTTTCTTGTCATCCGCACTACACCCACGCACATTTAACAACCCAGTTTTAAAGTTTTTCTTTTTTTCTCTTTTTTATTTAATTGTATACAGGAGAAGGGGTTACTAGCCCATTGCTCCCGGCATTTTAGTCGCCTCTTTACGACACGCATGGCTACGGAGGAAAGATTCTTTTCCACTTCCCCATGGACAATAGAAAAATAAAAAAGAAAAAAGAGCATTAGAAAAAGGAGAAAAAACTAGATGTATGTATATATATATATATGCATGTGCGTGTCTGTGAAGTGTGACCAAAGTGTAAGTAGGGTAGCAAGATATCCCTGTTATCTTAGCGTGTTTATGAGACAGAAAAAAACCAGCAATCCTACCCTCATGCAAAAAAGTTACAGGTTTTTGTTTTCACAGTCATCTGGGAGGACGGTAGTACTTCCCTGGGTGGTTGCTGTCACCAACCTACTATTTTATATATTTTATATATATATATATAAAATTATATTTATATATATATATATAAAATATATATATATATATATATATATATAATATATATTATAATATATATATATATATATATTAAAATATATACAAATAACAGCACTGCGACTAGCCAAGAACTCGAACCCATGTCGTTTTGGCCCACCTCATGGTGAGCGAAAATAACATGACGCTCTAACCCACAGGACCACGCAATCCTACAAGAATCAAGTACCCAGCAAAGCTAGGTGTTTTACATTTATCCGAGGACATGCAGTGGTGTGGGTGCCTCTGAGCTAATTTCTTTCTACTCCCCGTTTGGTGTACTAGCTTCCACAAGCAGTATTTAATATTACTGTAAGAACGAACGAGTGGTATTTAATCAGAAACAACGCTGCGACTAGCCAAGGACTCGAGCCCATGTAGTTTTGGCCTGCCTCATGGTGAGCGAAAATCACATGACGTTCTAACACACAGGACCACCAAATCCTACAAGAATCAAACATCCAGCAGAGCTAGATGTTTCACCTCGATCCGTGGATATAGTG
>NC_069403.1:92932282-92944782 GCF_026875155.1 Cherax quadricarinatus
TACGAAAGTTCCTGTTGATGATTTATTAAGTTTCTTATCTGAAGAACTCGTTAACTATGATTTACCATTGCCAGTTCCTACTATCATTCAACTTATTAAACTTTGCATTGTTGATGCAAAATTTGTATTTAATGATAAGTTTTACACTCAGAAGTTTGGTATGGCAATGGGAAATCCTCTTTCACCTGTTCTTAGTAACCTATACATGGAATTTTTTGAAACAAGGTTGCTTAACACAACCCTCCCTAATAGAGCTAAATGGTTCAGATATGTTTGATGATATTTTGTGTCTTATGCCCAAAATGTAGATATACACCATTTCCTTGGAAAATTAAATAGCTTAGCCCATTCTATAAACTTTACTGTTGAGTTTGAAGAAAATAACTCATTGCCTTTTCTAGATGTTTTAATTATTAAGAGTAATAATGAATTCAAATTTAAAATTTACAGAAAACCTACAAATAACTGTTCCTATGTCCACTCTTATCCTCGCATCAAGATAGAGTCAAACTGTCTGTTTTCTCATCAATGTTTTTGAGAGCTTTACGAATTTTAGTCCTGAGTTCATAGATGAGGAAATATCCAAAATTTATGAAATAGGTTATGATTTAAAATACCCAAGAAATGTAATTGATAAATCTTTTAAAGTTGCTAGAAATACTTTTTACAATCCAAAAAGGGACAACCAGCCTTATTCAACTAAAAATATGTTGGTTCTCCCTTACCATGAAAACTTAGTTGATATGCCTTCTCTTCTTAAGACTTTTAAAATTAAAGTTGTATTAAAAATCTTGATACAGTAAAAAAAACTTTGATAAAGAATTCCCCCCAAAATGCTGATGGATGTGTCTATAAGATTCCTTGTAAAATTTGCGATAAAGTTTATTACGGTCAAACTGGTAAAAATCTCGAACTAAGATTAAAACAACATAAATATAGCATTAGAACTGGACAAGATTCCAATGCTCTATTTATTCATGTAAGAGATTTTAACCATCCAATTGATTTTCAAAAAGTTGAGAGAGTATTATCAAGCAAGTCCATGGTCGACAGGAATATAATTGAATCTTGTTTCATAAAAAGCAGTTTTGACAATAATATGAATATTTCCTTTGGTTTATATAAATTAGATCCATTTATAATTAATAGAATTTGGGAAGAATTTAATAATACACTGGACAAATAATAATTTTTAAATTTTTTGGGTAGAATAGTTTGTGGGTGAGTTGTGCAAAGGACCTATCCAAGTTGGGTCGGCGCGCGTCAGGTGTTTAACCGTTGTGGGATCTGATAGTGAGGTGTTGGCCAGACTCCTTATATAGCTTCTTTGGATGCTTTACTTTCATAGTTCCTTGATAATGTGAGTATCACAAAGCGCTTGGAATTTCTCTATTCTTTCAGAGTGGTTGTTTTGCATATATATATATATATATATATATATATATATATATATATATATATATATTATATTATATAATATATATATATATATATATATATATATATATATATATATAAAAATTATATAATATTTATATATATATATATATAATATATATATATTATACATTATATATATATATATAAATTATATATATTTATGTATGTATATATATATATATATATATATATATATATATATATATATATATATATATATATATATATATATATATATATATATATATATAACATATATATAATATATATATATATATATATATATTATATATATATATATATAATATATATATATATATATATATATATATATATAATATATATACATATACATACAAAATTAGGCAAAGGGGGGGATGGAAAACACTAGCTCAAATAAATTCACACATTTGTGCTTCGTCAGGAACTGTGCAATGTTGCGAAACTTGAAACGGATATTCTGAGGAGAAAATTTTCTCAGCGTGAGCGACGGATTTCCCGTCCCACATGAGAAAGCAATGCGCCAGCCTCCAGCATCCTGTCTCCTCTTTTCCCTTCCCCCACTTATGGCTTGGGATCCCTCCCTCGTATGAAGAAAACAACTTACCGAATAACAGGAACAAGTGATAGTCAGTCCCAGTTCGCAGCTATTCACTATCAACTTGTCTTATATCATTATGAAATCCGGTTACCTGGATGATTTTTCCACCAGTATAAGAATCCATTGTGCCTTTTTGTCACCTTATACTTTTGTACGTTAGAGAACGTTCTCGAAGTATCCAGAAAATATCCAGAATATTCCATATAGAAATTCTCTATCAAGATTGTTCTGAAAATTATTTAATATCCTAAATATTATTGATCACACCATATACAGAATATTCCTGAATATCTTCAAGTATCCTGAATATTCATCATCACCAAATATCCCGGCTATGCCTTTAAGAAAATATCCTGAAAAGTCCTGTCATCTAGTTATTACCTTGTTCTATATTGAGGTTAGTTTACACATCCTAAATATTTGTAATTGAAACCAAACACTTGTCTTTCTAGATATTCCTAGAAGCCTGAATGTTCCCTGTCTCGAGGACGCCAGTAGAGACAAGTTACTCCTTCTGTCTTCTTGGTTTGTCGTAGACAACTTACACATTCGTTATTAAGTATAATAGATGTAGTCACAATCTGTGTAACCGTACTATTATGCAATTGTACCTTAATAAACTTATGACTATCACCTGTTGCCGTTTAAACGGTACCAAGGAAAATGAGAAGAGAGAGGGGTATACTGTGCAAGTTACAACACTCCAAAGGAGATGCTGATCCTTTTGGAATTCCCCGTGTACTTCGATACAGACGGGCGGGAGGAGCTCCCTGACGGGCGAAAAACGTATAGGACAGGGGCGAGGAGAACACCGTTTTCTTAGCGCCAATTGAAATTATTCACTAGGCTCCCATTGCATAATGAGCATTTGGGTACGATTGTGTGTAATCAATTCTCCATTACAAAGCAGTCGATTTTGTAGGGACCCATGACTTGGATTATGCAGGGCCATTCTCCATTGAGGTTTAAGGGGAGGATTTTCAAATATGTGTTGATTCCATGTCGGATAAACGTTCGGTACAATGACTTGAGCAGTCCCGTCAGGACAAGGCTTAGCCCCACAATCTTGTCCACTACATTTTCATTAAGACAAGCTAATGGGCATGGTGGTTGTTTCTACTAAATCACAAGTGAGAAAAATCACTAGACATACAGATACGAAAAACTTCATTTATGCCAGGAGTCCCAGTGTATTACCGTACAGGGGAGGGATCACTGTGTACTAATTACCGTCTTGAAAGTTGGATTGATGCCAAAAGAAGGAGGAAAAGTTATATGTTATATCATGAGTCCTACCGCCCACTGCGTTCTGGGCCCTGACTATTCCGTTACTCTTTATCTGCTTGGTTTGTGTGTGTGCGGAGTGTGTGGTTGTGTGTGTCGTGTAGTCGTGTGTGTGAGTTTGTGTGTCGTGTGTGTGTTTGTGTGCTGTGGGTGTGTGTGTGTGTATCATTTATTGTTTTATAAACTATATATTTATATATTTATATTATATTTATATATATATTTATATTATTATACTATATTATTATATATATATATATATATATACATTATTCTATTTATATATAAATATAATATCTGTATATATTATACTATATATTTATATATATATATATATATTTATATTATATATATATATCATAATATATATATTATTTTATTTTATATTTTATATATATATATACTTTATATAATATATATATATATATATCTCTATATATGTTGTTATTAATTATTATCCACACTGGCCCTCGATTCCCACAAGGCAGGGTGGCCGAAAAAGAAAAACTTTTTAACCATCATTCACTCCTATCACTGTCTTGCCATGAAGGGTTGCTTTACGCTACAGTTTTCTAAACTGCAAACATCATCCTTCAGAGTGCAGGCACTGCAACTTCCTCCATCTCAGGGATCAACCGTCCGGCATGCCGGTTTCCCTTGAAACCCCTTCATAAATCTGTTACTTTGCTCACACTCCAAGCAGCACGTCAAGTATTAAAAAACCATTTGTCTCCCATTCACTCCTATCAAACACGCTCACGCATTGCCCCCTTGAACAAGTCCTAGCACCCTCGCACACAAAACCTCATTTACCCCTTCTACAACCTTTCCTAGGGCCGACCCCTACCCCGCCGTTCCCTCTTCACACTACAGATGATTACACATCCTGACTCATTTCTGGTTTCGCTCCATTCTCTCTACATGTCCCCGAAACACCTCAACAAACCCTTTCCTCACGCCCTCTGAGGACAAACAGTTTTGGTAATCCCGCACCTCCTCCCTAAACTTCCAAACTACGAATTCTCTGCTTATTTACACAACCACACATTGCCCTCAAGACATGACATCTCCACTGACTCCTGCCTTCTCCTCGCTGGCAACTTTCATCACCCATGTCAAATCACATATAAGAGCGTTGGTTAAAACTATATCTCTACATTCCCTCCTTTGCCTCCCAAGGACTAAGTTTTTGTCTCCTACAGAATCCTAAGGTGCAACCACGCACTCTTTTTCCCGAGCTCATCATATTATATGATTTCACATCATCTTTCATAGGACCATCCGCTGACACGGCCACTCCCAAATATCTGAATCACATTCACCCGCCTCCTTACTCTCTCCCTCCTATCTGTTATCCCAATTATTTCATCACCTAATCTTTTCTGTTAGCCTCATATCTTTCTCTTTCCTGTTATCACTTTTAATTTTCTTCTTTTTGCACACCCTACCAAATTCATCACCCAATCTCTGTAACTTTCTTCACGATTCTCCCCAAGAGCACAGTGTCATTCAGCAACAGAGCAGCTGTGACAACTTCCACTTTGTGTGTGATTTCTTTATCTTTTAACTCCCATATATATATTTATTTTTAACTATATATTTATATATCAATATATATATATTCTATATATATATATATATATTATACTATATGCTATATATATTTATTTTATATATATATATTATATATATATTTATATTATATATATATATAATTTCTCATTCTTAAGTATTAGCTAGGAGCCCTGGCCTGCTACCTTAGGGAACAACACTAAATTTGTAAGTGCATTTGTAGATACGTGCATGGTGCAAGTAGTGCATGTGCAAATATCGCTACAGGAAAGAATGTGCGCATGACCAAAAACATACATTAAGACTATGTTAATGTAAATATAACACAATGTTACTTCTGCATTAGATTCTTTAAGTGTTGCCTATGTGTACTTATCTCACAACACTGAACTTTTTTTCATAAATATACTAGAAGATCGATAGAAAACTTATATTTAAACATGATCGAGGATAAACTAAATCTCATAGGGTAAATAATGACTATATATCTGTTGCTTTTGGTGGCCCTCTATAGGGGAGGTTTTAATGCCTTTTCTTTTTTCTTTTCTTTTCCATTCCTTTAACCTTTTTTTATTTTTTTCATTTCTTTTTTTCTCCATCATTCTTCTCAAAAAAAAAAAACAAAAAAAATCAAAAAAATGACAAAAATATAAAAAAAAAAAAAAAAAAAAAAAAAAAACAAAAGAAAATAAAAAGGGAAAATAAAAACTAAATAAACAAAAAAAAGAAAAATTTCATGAACAGATGGAAGTTAAGATTGATTAAGTGCCAGTACTCGATATGAATAGAGAGCAAAATCAGTCTTTAGAATGAATATTCAGACTGAAATGAAAATACTGAAATGATGAGAAAGAGAAAGTACTTGAGTTTTTGTTAGGATTGGAGTAAGAGTGCCTCTGGAAAATTATGTAAATGCAAGTTGTGATCACTATTGTTGGAAATTTTTACATAAGTTCCTAAATGCGAAACACATAAATGAATAATCATAATAATTGTGTCACATAAACTTATGAGGCCTGATTTGACCCTCTCGAAAATTTCGAGTGGAAGAGGTGTGCTAGAACTGCCCTGACTGGTGTGATGCTTGGCCAGTGAGGACGCTTTATTGAATTTAATGACGTGAGCACTAGTACTGAGATGTGCATGTGATCGGAGGCGCTCGTTTCTGGAAATGTCAACTAGGAGTTTCGGCCTAATATATAATAGGAACCCGTGTTAATGTCCCCTACTGAAGAATGGGACAGGAAATTTGCAGGACCTCAAGAATCTACATGTAAAATGCGCGGAAAAATGGAGAAGTACACATCAGTCACAGGGAGGTTTTCACACCATTAGTCCTTGCATTCTAGATTTTTATCTGGCCAGATGTCCAGGAGTCTAGGTTGTTAGACAGGTGTTGTGTGATCCATCTACAGATTAATTCTAAATGGTTACCAGTGTTAATACCAATTTTATTTTGTATCCATCCAGCAAGCCTAACCATACATGTCCATATAACTTTAAAGTTAACCAGAGTAGGACTGGTTTTAATATTACAATTACTAATTTAATTTCAGGTCTAGATTCTTTGTGAGGTCTCTAGGGAGTGGGCTTCGAGGGATACAGGTGACTCCGTTTGGTTAGCATCCTCTGTGGAATAAGTCCCACCTACCCTCACCCAAATTACTTGCAGATAATAATTCAGGTAATGTCTGTAAACCTCCCGCAGGTAATTTAGCTTCACACTAACAATAATAATAAATCATTTTCACAACTGTCTATACCTTATAAAAACAGTCTATTTAAAGGATTTGAAAAAAAAAATAGGTAAAACAAATATTTCAAATAACTCTATTTATTACATTAACCAAAATTAAAAAATGTGTGGCATTAGGATGTTTTTTAAAAATATAATATTTGGAGGAGCTACAAAAAAATGGTTACCAGAGCATAAATAGTAATACATGATAATACATATAGAAAATAAAAATGATATTCGAAAATAATAAAAGAAGGAGAGGGAGAATTTAAGTATCTGTATTAGGGCGGGGGTTAAACAAGAGGCAACAATATGAGAAAGCGAAGGGAGAAAGGATAGACGAAACTTCTCACAGCAAAATTGAATGGTTGATATTTGGAATAATTTGTAAGAGGAAGTTGGTTAATCATAACTATAAGTCCGTTTTTTATAGTAATGATATCTTACTTAAAGACTTGAATTGCGCTGTTGTTTGTTGTTATTTTACACACACCATCACCAACAAACAGTATATATATGTTATATATATACTACTATATAATATATATTATATATATAGTATATTAATAATCATATATATATATAATAATAATATAGGTATATTATATATATATATATATATAATATACCATATCACATATATATAATAATAATATATGAGTTTTATACTACTAATATATACATATATATAATATATTGCATTTATTTTTTATACTATATATATATATATATTTATATATATATATATATATATATATACTGTCATATATAGATATATATATATATATATATATATCTATATATATATATAGGTATATATATATTATAGAAGATAACAAAATTACTATATATTAGTAACATATATATAATACTTATATATATTATATAATAATATATATATTATATATAATCATATGTATATAATATATATATATATATATCATATGTCATATTATAAATATATATATATATATATATATATATGTATATGTATATATATATATATATCTATATATATTATATATCAATGGTATAATATATATCATATATATATCATTGTATATATATATAATTATATTTATATATCTAGATATATTATATATGATATAAGATATGGTCATTATTATATTATATCACTATATATATATATATGCATAGTCAATATATGTATCAGCTATCATTATATATATATCATATCTATATTATAATGGTGTATATATGTAATATATATATATATATACATATAAATCATAATATATATATATATATATGTATATATTATATATATAGCTATAGATATATATATATCATATATATATATAATATAATATATATATAATGTATATATTTATATATATATATTATAAATATATATATATTTAATATATGTATAATTATATATAATATAATATAATCATCTATATCATTATATGTATATATATATAATATATATATCATATATATTAATATATTATTCATTAATTATTATATATATATATATATGTCATAATATAATATGGTATTAATATCATATATCATATATATATATATATATACTATATCCATAATACTATATATATGTATTATATATTATATATATATATTATATTACATAATATATAATATATATATATATATTCTATATGTATATCTATATATATATTATATATATTATATATAGTCATATCATAGATATATAATATATATCAATATATATAAGTTATAATATCTCATATAATATCATGTATAATATATATCATATCAATCATATATATATATATATATATTATATATATATATCATCGTATATATTATATATATATATAGATATATATATACTATATAATATAATATTACTATATAATAATATATATATATATATCATATATAGATCATATATAAATGGTATATCTATAATGCAATATATATATATATCTATATCATATATATAATATATATATATATATATGTATATATATGTATATAATATAATATATATATATCTATATGTATATATATACTATATATATATCTCTCTACTATATATACACATGTCATATATACTATATCTTATCTCTCTATATCACTCCACCTGTCATCATCTCAATAGACTCATAATCCTCCTCTATATATATCATATGGTATATTATCTCATCACTATATACTTATCTCTATATATCTATCCCTCTCTCATCATCATATTCATATCAATATAAGTATCTCATCAATGTATATCTATCATCTATACTCACAACCAACCATATATTCTATATATCTCATCTATATATAGTAATCTACTATATATATGTATCTCTATGGTATATCTATCTCTCTACTATCAATATCACTCTATACACACACACACACACACACACACACACACACACACACACCACACCACTACACACACACAAACACACACACACGCAACACTTACACACCACCCAACACACAACAGTCAACACACACACACACACACTCACTCACACCACACACATACACACACACACACACACACAAAACACACACTCACACCACACATGCACCACACAACAACTCAACACACAGACACACACACACACACACACCACAACCACACAACACACAACACACACATACACACACATTCAACACACTTACACAACACACACACACACAAACACACACAACACCATCACACACCACACACATCAACACACATCACACACACACACACACATCCACACACACACACACACAACACACAAAACATCACACATACACACACACACACCACCACACACACACACACACACACACACACACACATACACACACAACAAACACACACATCACACACATCACACACACACACACACACACACACACACACACACACACACACACAAACCAATCACCCTAAACTATACACACACACACACAGACACACTCACGCACCACTCATACACACACCATTACACACACTCACACACACAAACCACACACACACACACACACACACCTCACACAACACACACACACATACAAACACACACACACACACACACACACACACACACACGCTCACTCGGGAGACGGACAGAGTACAGTTAGGGGGTCAGAAGTCAGAGACTACCAATAACTTCACTCTCAAAGGAAAAAGATCTTGGGTGTGTGGTATAACACAGGCACATCTCCTGAAAGCGCACATCAAACCAAATAAACTGCTGAAGCATATGGGGGCAGCCTAAGCAAAACCTCAGACACAGCATTCGACATCTTAATAAGGGATCGCATTCACGGACCCTGTACCACCGTGTATGTTAGGCCCTATTGGAGTATGCGGCACAGTTTGGAACCCTCAACTAGCCAACACGTGAAGAAACTAGAGAAAGTGCCAAAGGTTCTTTGCTAACAAAGACTTGTACCCAGAGATAAGAGGTATGTCCTACACGAGGAGGAGGTAGAGGTTAAGGGAAATCAACCTGACGGACACTGGTCAGAGGACAGGGAGAGATAGGGGGGACATGATAACGACATACAACATTACTGAGAGGGAATTGACAAGGTGGGACAAAGACAGGATGTACCAGAGGATTGACACAGTAACAAAGGGGGACACAGTTGGGAGTGAAGACACAGAATGAATCACTGGGCATGTTAGGAAGCATTTCTTCAGCCACGAGTGAGTCCAGTAAGTGGCAATCGTTTGGGAAGCGATATGTTAGTGGGAGGCCAGGATCCATTACATTAGCTTTTTTAAGCTGAGGTATGATAATGCTCACGGCTCAGGGAGAGTGACATGTTTCCGATCTGTGAGCAGGGCGGGGCCAGGAGCTCGGACTCGACACACCCGCAACCTCAACTAGGTGAGTACAACTAGAGTGATGTACACACACCACTACACACATCACACACACACACACACACACAAACACACACAGGGGACAGAGGAGTGTGGAGAGGTTGAACTGCTCATCCAAAAACCCGATGGGATTTGATGCAGCTGGTAGATAGGCAGGAGTAGACGAGAAGCAAGAGATTCACATGTAACGGAACGCTTCAGTCTGGAGGGATTTGGACGGCTGCAGGTCCTGGTCCAGTGCAATGGCTCTGGAGTTCCAATTCCACCAAGTGCATAGTCATAAAGATTGGAGGATGGAGTTAAAGAAGACCCGGATAGGAGTACAGTCTAGGGTAGCTAGAGGACCTATAAACCTCAACTCATTTGGGTGAGTATAACACCAGGCACTTCTGAAACGCACATCAACAAATATGCTGCAGCATACGGGGCGCCAAGCAAACTCAAGAATCAGCAATTCCGAATCTTAATAAGGAATCGTTCAGGACCCTGTACACTGTGTACGTTAGGCCCATATTGGAGTATGCGGTACCAGTTTGAAACCCACACATAGCCAAGCACGTAAAGAAACTAGAGAAAGTGCAAAGGTTTGCTACAAGACTAGTCCTGGAGCTAAAGGGCATGCCCTACGAAGAGAGGTTAAGGGAAGTCAACCTGACGACTCTGGAGGACAGGAGAGATAGAGAGACATGATAACGACATATAAAATATTGAGAGGAACTGACAAGGTGGACAGAGATAGCATGATCCAGAGATGGGACACAGCAACAAGGGGACACAGTTGGAAGCTGAAGACTCAGATAAATCATAGGGATGTTAGGAAGTATTTCTTCATTCACAGAGCAGTCAGGAAGTGGAATAGTTTGGGAAGCGATGTAGTGGGTGCAGGATCCATACATAGCTTTAAGAAGAAGTATGATAAAGCGCTTGGAGCAGGAAGAGTGACCCAGTAGAGGCCAGCGAAGAGCCCGAGCCAGGAGCTGTGACTTTACCCCTGCAACCACAACTAGGTGAAAAAACTACGTGACCCACACACACACACCCCCCCACCCCACCACACCCCCACACACACACACACACACAGGAGCTCGGACTCGACCCGCAACCTCAACTAGGTGAGTACACCCCACACCACACACAAAACACACACACACACACACACACACACACACACACACCACACACACACACACACACACACACACACACCACACTACCAAAACACACACACACACACACACACACAAAACCCCCAACACACACACACACACACACACACACACACACACCACCACACACGTGGCGAGGTGTCAGAGTGGGGCACCTGTGACCAGCGGGTCCCGCAGGGGTCAGTCCTAGGACCAGTGCTGTTTCTGGTATTTGTGAAACGACATGACGGAAGGAATAGACTCTGAGGTGTCCCTGTTTGCAGATGACGTGAAGTTGATGAGAAGAATACACTCGATCGAAGACCAGGCAGAACTACAAAGGGATCTGGACAGCCTGCAGACCTGGTCCAGCAATTGGCTCCTGGAGTTCAATCCCACCAAGTGCAAAGTCATGAAGATTGGGGGAAGGGCAAAGAAGGCCGCAGACGGAGTACAGTCTAGGGGGTCAGAGACTACAAACCTCACTCAAGGAAAAAGATCTTGGGGTGAGTATAACACCAGGCACATCTCCTGAAGCGCACATCAACCAAATAACTGCTGCAGCATATGGGCGCCTAGCAAACCTCAGAACAGCATTCCGACATCTTAATAAGGAATCGTTCAGGACCCTCTACACCGTATACGTTAGGCCCATATTGGAGTATGCGGCACCAGTTTGGAACCCAAACCTAGCCAAGCACGTAAAGAAACTAGAGAAAGTGCAAAGGTTTGCAACAAGACTAGTCCCAGAGCTAAGAGGTTTGTCCTACGAGGAGAGGTTAAGGGAAATCAACCTGACGACACTGGAGGACAGGAGAGATAGGGGGGACATGATAACGACATACAAAATACTGAGAGGAATTGACAAGGTGGACA
>NC_069403.1:92947282-92972282 GCF_026875155.1 Cherax quadricarinatus
TGTAAAAACATCTCATATGCTAATTTTTTTCTCTCTTGCTTCTCTTTTTGCATCATTCCACCAATCCCTCTGCTCTCCTGCACCTACTTTACTGTAACCACAAACTTCTGCTGAACACTCTAACACTAAATTCTTAAATCTACCCATACTTTTTCAACCCCATTGCTTGCTTTCTTTATTGAATACACTTTAATTTTTTTAATATGTAACAATTACGAATATTTCACGTTTTCTTAAAAAAATATAATGATTTTTTTTTAGCTCTCGTGAATGCAGTTATGCTTCATTAATTTCTCATCCATTTTTCATAAAGGCACATTTAAATATAATGAAGCAAATACGTGAAACGCATGCTGTCTGCTGTAATAAATTAAATGATATAAACCTTGTCATAGGTGCTCCTTTCACACAACAGGTCATTAGTCTGGTTCCTGCTAATGGCTGTGCTCCACAACCATCAGTTATTGTGGAAATTTTATTAAAATAATTAATTTTTGTAATGCACTGAAACACAAAGCAACATTATCTATTTTCATTTTACATGTCTTAATACTATTAAATCAACGTAAAATAATCAATAATGCCAGGTCAGTATAATGGTCGAGTTCTTCGTCGGTGACATGAAGGCCTTCCGGTGATACTCAAATATTGTAGAGATGCATTAAACTCTTGAATGACTGCAGCATCGGGTTCTGCAAGGTCGTTGATCACTTTCACTGACAAGACAGCAGGATGGCTCTTTCTGTACGAAGATCTCCTTCATTACATCAACAAAGTTCTTCACGTAATTTTTACGAAACTGGAGGATGGTACTTCAGGAGATTTTCAGCTCCTCTACTGTGTACCTCACTAACTCGTGGACGTTATTCCTGAAAATAAATGCGTTACTTACTGACAGGACAGTTTATTCCAATCTGGTGCAGCTGCCACTTCAAGTATCATCACTCTATCGGTTACCTAAAAACTCCCAATTAATACTCTTTCTGCAAATGTGTCTAGTCTTCAGTTTTGTGAGCAGCACGTCCTTTATAGATAAGTCGAGCGAATATAGTGTAAGCTGTTCTGTTCTTTTAACAAAGTGCTCGACAAAGACGATCTTGAACAGAGACAACTTTCACAGCAGTATTTGATAAAGCTATTCTGTCAGACTTCTTTAACGCTTCTGCTCTTCTCGAACATGATTTGTTTTTTAAGAGAAAGTTTTCTGCGGATCACAGTTGCAATGCCCCTCCGCCCTGTCTCCCACTAAGCTTCCGGGAGGAGTCAGTTCTCTGTATGTCGTCTGCTAACATTATCCAATGAGGGTAAACAATATAGGAAAATGATAGAGTGCAGTATTCGCGCAGAAGTAGCTTATATATTGCATTCTTGGACTAAATACTAACTATATTAGGTGCTTACACTTAATTAGCAAATTAGATATGGTCGTTTTTGTTATGGAGAACTGTGGAATTTCCACTCCACTAATAGCCTCCTTCACCTCCCCTCCCTGCCCTCATTTGTAACGATTCTCATGTCTGGGAAGGAAAACTGATCACTGTTCATGATCTCTTTGATACGCACTCCAGCCACCACAGAGACTGCCATGAGTCGACCGCTAGTGTTTCCTGAGAGGGTCAATGAGAGCTACATGCCACACATTGTCGGGTGGTTATGGTGGTGGCCCAGATTACAGGTAGGGTAGCTCGTCTTCATAGCTGTAGGTGACACAGTATTTCAAGTGTTTCTTCACACATAGTCTTCCTTGTGGTATCCAATAGGACTGCCGGATGTGACAGAGTGGTCTGGACACCACCGCGCAACACGTGGTTCTGAGCTTTATCAACAATTAACCTAGTCAATCAATTATCCTGAGGTATCAATACAGGATGTACAGCGCCCTCTGACTGAGAGGAATTCTAATTTTTCCTAGACATCCCATAATGTTCTCTGAGTCCAGGTAAGGTTCTAGAGTCCAGATTAAGTGCGGTTTCTTTGAGGACTTGTTTCTAGTGTCCAGAATTCAAAATCAACTGTAAAATCTTCAGTTGACTTATTGCATTACTTACTTTTTCATAGGTTCAGAAAATTAATATTTCACTCTCCTTATCTTGAGGAACTTAAAAGCAAGAAAGGCCCTTTTCTAGTCCCATCAATAGATAACTTAAGGGCGTTTACTATGTTCAAGCAAACTGTTTATTCTGGCATTATTTTTTTTTTTTGCAGAAGCTAGTCTTCTTTATTTGACAACTAGCTAGGTCCATGACACCCTAACTCATTACGTAGGACTTTTGTTTGAGAGGAACTCCGTGAGATAAGATGTCTGCTAGTTTGTCTTAGGTAGGGACATAGCAGAAAAGAAAATCAGACTGCATCTCCCTGATATCAGCCACCCTGTTTTACACGTAAAAAGGGTTTGCTCTTATTATTCTTCAGCCACTGGAGGACTGCCTTATTGTCACTCCAGATCTCGGTTTCAGCTAGAATGGAAACCTGCAAATTTGGTACCAACATAAATTTCCCTTCGGTTGTGGGACAGTCTGCAAAAGAGCCCTAACAAACTTCTTCATTGCCCGCTAATATATGCAGCGTATTTGGGGGTTTTTGCCCATATATCACATCATGGTATAAAACTTCCCTTTTTTTTTGCCGGGCCCCAAAAACCACACCTTTGGTTTTTTGATCCCCATCGTTCGGGGGGGAAACGTCATTGGGGGGTTTTGGAAAAACCTACAAAATGTCACTCAAAAACCGACGTTTTTTCTCCCGGGAAAAACCCCGTCCCATTTAAAGTTTCAGTTTCCATGCCCCCCTTGATAATTCCCTTTAATCCTTCACCTACCGGGGGATCAAAACATCTGATCCCCAACACAGTAAGCTAGTTTTGGTTTTGGTTAATCCCTATTTTTGGGGGTGACCATTTTTTAAGGTTTAAGGTGTTTTCCCCTGGGACTTGCCATACCACCTTGTCTATTCTGGAACGACTCTGCAGGAAAATCAAATTGAAACCAAATTTTTCCTGGGGGTTTGGCCCCACCCCTTTTCCCTTGATCCCTACTGAAAAAGGGGATTTTTTAAAAATTAAATTTTTTTTGGGGTCAGGGCACATAAAGTTTTACCCCCGCACATAAACTCTTACTCAAGGTTTCGAAAAGAAAATTTGAGACATCTTGAAGTGAGTGTTCAGTAGGGGGATTCAGGGGAAAAGGGGCGACGATTTACCCAAAAGAACGATAAGATTAAAGGGGACTTTTTAAAGCCCTTTA
Source organism: Cherax quadricarinatus (assembly GCF_026875155.1). Lineage (NCBI taxonomy): Eukaryota > Metazoa > Arthropoda > Malacostraca > Decapoda > Parastacidae > Cherax > Cherax quadricarinatus. The sequence goes on from NC_069403.1 coordinate 92,950,528, forward strand.
GGAATTCCCCTTTAACCTCTTGCAAGCCACCCTTTCGGGGGGTGTTTGGTTTCCCTTCTTAACCTATGGTGCTGGAGTTAGTGCCCCCTGTCGGTGGCATACTTTAAAAAATTTCACCCCCCTCAATAAAGTGGTTATCCAGAGGCAGCTCTAGACAAAATTTCATGAATTGAGATTTTATCTGGCAACATGCGTTTAAAAAAGTGGCAAGTGGGGAATTTTTAAAATTTTTCTTTGACAGTTTAAAACCCTGTCTTTCGTCCTTTTTGTTCGATACTATAAATATACTGGTTTTGTCTTTTTGGATTGGGTTGTTGATATCGAAGCCTATATTATTCAGGTCCCAAAAAATTTTTTCCAACAAATTTTTCCCACATTTTCTCCCCTCCAATAGAAGGGCCTCTGTTAAATGGAAACCCCTGGTCACCAAAACACTCTCCAAAACCCCTCAGACCCCGCACCTCCTCCCTTCCCTGACTAAAAAAGGACCAAAAAAACCATGTGACCAACTTCGTTGGTCAGCAGAGATACTCATTTTGTAAATGTTTCCTGAAAAATCCTTAAATGACTCCCGTTGAGCAATTTATGGCCCCAAACTCTGAGGGGAGGAAAAGGGACCACCCATTTTTTAAAACAAGGGCCCATTTCTCAAGGCACTAACGCAATTTTTGAACCCCGTTAAATTTTTTGGAAAGTATGTTGTTGACCCATAAATGCAGTTCCTTCGCCTCGTTGTTGGTCCCCAAAGAAAAAATTTGTAAATCTCCCCCAAGATTATATGACGCTTCCCCGGAATTTAAAAAAAAACCCAGCTATTTTAAAGTTGTACCGAAAAAGTGGTTGTCCCGGCCTGGGTTGAGTCAATATCCCTTTAGGTATAAAGGATTTCTAGCCCCCCCTTTGATCAAATAGCCTTAATAGCCAGGGTTCTGTGACGCTCCCCCCTTCAAAAAACTTGAGACTCGTTTTTGCCCAACACTATGTGGGGCCCTTGGAGACAAGCGTTGAAAGCTGCTTTGAGGTCCCAAAGAAACGGGCTCTCGTGCTTAAATGCAAAAATGTTGAGCTTGATGGTTTCCCCTTTTTCTGCGGAAAAAAAGCTTTGGTTCGAGGTTCAGTAAAAAAAACTCCCAAGCTTGCTTATTCCATTTTAAAAATGGTTTTTGTGTGGGTTATTGTAAAAAAGGGCTTTTGTGGTCACCCCGGCCCTTCAAAACATTTTAGTTTTGTCTTGGGTTGAAAACCCCTTTTCCAGAATGTTTAAACAAGACATTCAAGCCCAGCTTTAATGTGCGCACCTGTTTGCGAAAAGTTACGTGTGTGTTTAAACAAAAATATGATGCCCAATATGCCCCTTCAAAAAGGAAACATTGGGGTGCTTATGATAGGGCCCTACTGGGTTTTCGTAGCCTGGGGTACCCTTGTCGACACCCGGAAAAAACACCCATGAGTATACTGCTCAATAACCCAATCAAACTAAAAGGGTTACTTTTTTTGGGGGGACCCCCTTGGGAGTAATTTACCCGGAAAGGGAAAAAACTGTTTGAAAATTTTTGGCTAATTTCTGAAAAGGTTTTAAATGGCACCTCCCAAATTTCAGATTTAGGTGTTAAATTTGGGCTTTCTACCCCATTGCCTGAAATTTTTTCGTACGAGGCCCGAACCTCGGCTGTTGTCCAGAGCTATTCTGAACACCGAAAATCTTGCAAGTAGGGGGGAAGGTGAAGACAGTTTCAGTTATCCATTTAAAAAATTTTTGGGGCTGTTTTAAATTAAATCGTCATAATAATTACATTCCGGGGCTTGAAAATGTTTTCTTCTAATTTACACCATTATAAAAATGTCTCTTGATATGGCCCCAAAAAGCCTCCCTCCTAGGGGGGGCCCCCTCAAATTTTTTAAAAATTAGGTAAACCCAATTTTCCTTTCCAAAACTGTAAATGAAGGGACGGAAAACTATCGGGGAAAACTTCTCAAATTTTTTCCCCAAAAAATTTGTTGGCAGTGTTATTTTTTTGGGGCAGGTGCAGAAAACAAGGGGGTGCTTAGTATTACCTTAGGGCCCTTTTGCTGCGAGAGGGGTCTGACCTTGCGTTTGCCTCCCGGGGCCTGACGCCCCGTGCCGGGACCTTTTTAATATTGAAACCCACCCCTTGGGAGTACAAGGTCATGCCCTTTCCCACCAAAGGACCCTGTACTTTCAAAAATTTTGGGCAGCGTCCCTCGAGGTCAATCAGTAGTTATTTTTAAGTGTTCCAAAAGTGGCTGTGAAAACCCGTTTTTTTTTCCCGTAATTCCATAAAAGCCATTAATTTCTTTTAAAAATTCCGTTTGAATTTTTTTTGGATAAAAAACCTCACAGACTTTAAATTTAAAACCTTTTTGGGGCATGACTTTGTTTCCTAAAAGAATGCCCCCTTAAAATCCCCCAAAGGGAGGTCAGGGACTCAACATTTTACCAAGTAAGAAACAAAGAAATCACACTGGCACAGCGCTGTTTGGACAGCTTATTTGACGAGTTAATCGACGTTATATAAATCTGGGATCAGAGCAGCGGGAAACGAATTTTTTGCTTGATACCACAAATTTCGCACTAGGGACAAAAGGAGACGTATCATTTTTTGTTAACACTAGATTATACTCCTACATAATACAGTCATAATAAAACAAAAAAAAAAAACGTCTGTAAAAAACACACGGTTGTAAGCTGTTTAAAACTTTTTTTTATCAAAAGGGGGCCAAGAGCAAGTGCTGGCCCAATTTTTGGGTCTGATCTGAAAAAAGGGTTTTTTACAATCCCCCATCAGTTTTCAGTGTCATGGTGGGTGGGGCCCTTTCTGGAGCCACCGATTTTTTTTTTACACAAAAAAATTTTTACAGGCTAAGAGACTGCATCAAAAACCTAAAGCTCACTGCAAAGCCCACCCCCATCATCAAGGGAAAAATTTTTTAAAACAGTTTTCCTTGTATAAAATTTTTTGCCCCTGCTTTGTCTTGCAGATACCAAACCTTTTTCCCTTTTACATTGTAAAGGGGTTCCAAACTTCAGAAACCCGTGATTTAACCTGATTTTTTTTTCCCCCTTCTCCTTTTTTTCCTTTTCTTTTTCCTTTTTCCTTTTTTTGGGTTTTCTTTTTTTCTGCTTTGGGAATTTTCATTTTTTTTTAAAATTTTCCCCCCCCCGTGTTCTTTTTTTCCTCCCCTTTTGTGGGCCCCTAGCTCTCCTACACACTTTTTTTGGGACGTTGCCCGCCACTACTACAAATTACACTACTATTTCCTTTCCCACTACCCCCCTCAAATTTTTTTTCTACTACCTCTCTTGCCCTCATCCCGTCTCGGGGCCTATATTTTACTGCCCCCCCTTCTCTCCTTTTCGGGCTAGATAACCTTGAAAATGACCCAATTTTTGGCCCGGGAAAAGGTCGTAATAAGCCCCTCTCATCTATTGGGGGTTAAAATTTGGGGTATAAACATTTTCTGGTAATTGCCCTTGGGAAATTTTTTCTATACACTAAAAAATGGGCCCCCAAAAGCTAAACTCATTTAAAGGGAATACACCCTGTATTTTAAATCCAAAAAGGCAGACGGCCATGGTTTTTTCACCCCAAAAGTTTCTGGGGCAAAACGCTAAATCAAAACCACCCAAAATTGCAGATATCACAACATTTAAAATCGATACAGATTGCCCAGTTTAAATTTTAATCGATACAGTTTTTTCATTTAAATTTTAAAGTCGGAATAACTCGGCTAATGGTCGGAAGCCAGAGTCATCGCCCCATTTTTTCCATTTTGGCTTGAAGGGAAATTTATTTTTGGAATGGGCAGTTATAAAATTATTATTATTTTTAAAAGATTCGCCGGTTTTCTCCCGCCCCCGGGCCCTTTTTCCAATTTGGTGCCCCGGCCTTGGCTCCCCTTTTAAAGGGATTTTGTCTGAGCCCCTAAAGTCTCCATGCGAGACTTAGGCCCCCCTCATCTTAGGGACCAACTGCCCCAAGGGGCCCCTACTTCGGGTGGGGGAGAAGCTGGGGCCAAACTTGGTCTGCCACCCCTTTTCCCCCGGGGGGTTTAAAGGGAATGACAGTTTTGTGAGCTGCAAGCTCTGGCTCAGGGCCCAAAAGGGGCGGGGCTTGGTGTCGAGGGCAATTAAAAACATGAAAAACCTTTCCCTCAATATAATAATAGACCCGACTTATTCAAAAAAAGACCATTTATAGAGGGCTAACTTGTATAGCCATGAAATATCTTTAGTTTTTTCAGGGCCACATCGGGGAAAATTTGGGCTGCCCCCCATGCTTGTTTTGATAGACTTGCCTCTCCCCCATAATCTTGTGCATAGACAAACCGAGCCTTAGGGATAAACAACAGATGTCTCCCCTTTAAAGAGCCCCCCCTTTAAATGATTTGGGGCTTTTGGCCCCGTTTTTTTCATGTAGGGAAAAGACCCTAATAAAAATTGCCAGATATATCTATTTTTAAAATGTTTAAGTTTTTTCCCCCCCCCCCAACGTACAAAGGGTAGGGACCAAAATTTTGTTTTTTGTCATGTCATTAATAATCTTTTCGATAGATTTTACTACAATAAAGGGAGGACAAAAAACAGATGTTTTGCTGAATTTAAAGAATGAAAAAAATTTGGATTCCTGGCCCAAACCCGAAACAAAGCTGAAGGGGGTAGGGGGGGTTTCGGGGGGGGGGAAATTTTAAATTTGGGGTTTAATTTCGGAGTTCGAGAGAGTTAGAGCTAAGGAAGGGGTAGAAAATAATTTGAAGGATGTTAGGGAAGGAGAAAAGAAAATTTCGAATGTGAAAAATTCAAGGTTTAAATGTGGATTAAAAAAAAGGGTTTGGTGGGAGAAGTGGGTCATAATAAGCTTAAAAGGCACCGGGAAAAAGAAAAGGAATGTAAAAAGAGAGAGAGTTTTGGGAGATTTTAAGTGAATGTTTTGGGAAACCCTTTTAAAACCAAGTAAAAGAGTAATTGGGGTAGGGGACCTGAATGCAAAGTGGGAAAGAAACTTTTAAGGGGGGGGTAGGAAAAGTTTGGGGGTGCCAGGTGAAAAATGATAATGGGAGCCCTTTAAATTAAATTTTTGTATAGAAAGGGGTTTAGTTTAGGTAATACTTTTTTTAAGAAAAAGAGGTTAAATAAGTTTTCAAGATATGAAGAAGGGCAAAAATGTGTACAGTATTTGTTGGATTATTTATTGGTAGATAAAGCTGTTGAGTAGACTTCAGGATCTCATTTTTTATAGAGGCGCCACAGATATATCAGATCTTTTTTTTAGTTGTACTACACTGAGAGAAAAAGGTGGGAAGGGGAAATACAAGGAGAATAGAAGCATCGAAAACAGATGGGTGAGGTTTATAATCTAAAAGAGGAGGCAGTTTGGGTAAGATTTTAAAAGCTTTTTGGAGGATAGAGGGGGGTCGAAGAGATATGGGTAGGTTTAAAATGAAAGGGTTTAGAGTGTTAAAGCAGAAGTTTGGTGGTTCCCGGTTGGGGGGTTTGCGGTAGGGGGGAAAGGGAGCGTTTGGTGGAATGAGTAAAGAAGTAGAAAGGGGAGAAAAATTTTGCATATGAGAAGTTTTCCCGAATAAAGTGATGAAAGGGGGGGAAGAGTATATGGAGAAAAAGGGGAAGGGGTTTAAAAAGGGGTTGGTGAAGCAATGATAAAAGAAAAAAATGGGGAGAGTGGGGTGGGAAAAAAAAATTTGGTTTAAAAAACCAAACCAAAAATTTTGTTTTAAAATTAAAAGGAAAAAAAAAAAAAAGGGGTTTTTTGGGGAAGGAAAAATTAAAAAATTTGGGGAAAGGGAGGAAAAAGGATTTTAAGGGGGGGGGTAGGGAGGAGGGGTTAAAAAAAAAGGGGGTTAAGGATTTGGGAATGGGGGAAAATTTGAAATTTTTAAAAAGGGGGGGATAATAGGGAAAGGGGTTGTTTATTTAAAAAGGAAAGGAAGGGAAAACCTTTTAGGATGGGAAAAGTAAAGTTTTTGTGGGAAGGGGGAAAAAGAGGTAAAAAAAATATAGGGGGATTGTTGGGAAAAGAAAAATTTACCGGTAAAATTTTTTAGGGGTTTGGTTATTTTTTAAAAAATTAAAGAGAAGGGGAGGGGAAATAGGGGGGGCAGAGAAAAAAGGGGGCCTTTGGGGAAAGGGAAAAGGGGGGGGAAAAAGGGAAGTGAAAAAATAGGGGGGAAACAGTTTTTTGATAAGGAAAAGGGGGTTTTTGGGTGGTTTTTTTGGAAAAATTTGGAAGAGGGAATGGAAGGGGGGAAAAAGGGAGGAAAAGGTGGGGGTGGGGGAAGGGTGTTTGGTTAAGGTATTCGAAAGGTAAAGGGTTTTTTTGGAAGGTTTTGGAGAACGTTAAGGGTGGAAAAAGGGGAAAATTTCCGGAAAATTTAGGTTGGGAAAGGAGGTTTAAAAGTCAGTGGGTTTTTTTTAAAGGGGTTTCCCCCCCCCCCCCCCCTTGGTTTTGGGGGTTTCCCCCCCCCCTTCCCCCCCCCCCCAAATTTGTTCCCCTTTTTTTTTTTTGGGGGGTTTTGTAAGAGAAAAAATGCGGGGGGGTTTTGGAAAAGGGCGGGGAGTTAAAAGTTTTAAAAAAATCCACAAAAAGGGGGAGTTTTCCACGGGTTGCTCTTTGCTGATGATACTGGCTTTTGGGGAGATTTTTAAGAAAAAGTTCCCAGGGTTGGGGGAATGAATTTTGGTGGGGGTTATGTAAAAAAAAGATAATTAAAATGAAACGGGAAAGGGTTTTGGGTTATGAGGATAAAAAAAAGATTAGGTGATGAAAGTTTGGTATCAGTTTGGAGGGGAGAGTATGGAGGAGGTGAATGTATTCAGATATTGGGGAGGGGACGGTGGGTTCCCCAGGGGGGGGGGGGGGGGTTTCCCCCTTTATGAAAGATGAGGTGAAACATAAAATTTTATGAGGGGAAAAAGGGTGAGCAGTCCCTTTAAATGAGTCTGTGGAGACAAAGAACTTTGTCCTTGGGGGAAAAGGGGGGAAAATGAAATGAGGGGATATTTTTTACCAACACTCTTATATGGGTGGGAAGCATGGGTGATGAAGGGTTTGCGCGGGAGAAGGCTGGAGGCGGGGGAGATGTCACGTCTGAGGCAATGTGTTTGGGGTGAATATAAACAGAAATTCGTAGTTTTTGGGAATTAGTAAGAGGGGCAGGATTTTTCCAAAAATGTTGTCCGAGGGGTGAGGGGAAAGGGTTTTTTGAGGTGGTTGGGGGCATTAGAGGGGAATGGACAAAAAAGAAAGGGCTTTTAAAATGATCAGTCTGTAGTGGAAGGGAAGGGGGGGGTAGGGGTCGGCCTAGGGAAAAGGGTTTGGGGGGAGGGGGTTTAAAAAAGGTTTTGTGTGCGAGGGGGTTGGGGCTTTCAGCAGGCATTCTGGGCGTGTTTGATTGGAGTGAAGGAGACAAATGGTTTTTAAAACTTTTAGTTCTGATTTGGGGTTTGAGAAAAGTAACATTTATGAAGGGGTTTAGGGAAACCCCAGGCCGGACTTGAGTCCTGGAGATGGGGAAATTTCAGGCCCGCCCCTCTAAAGGGGGGGGTGTTAATTTGGGAGTTTTAAAAACTGAATGTAAAAACACCCCCTTTGGCAAGTCAGTGATGGAGTGAATGATGGTGGAAATTTTTTTTTTCTCGGGGCCCCCCTGCCCTTTGGGGGGAATCGGCCAGTGTGTTAATAAAAAAAAAAAAAGCTGGATGCCCTTTGGTAAAATAAAGAGGGGCTCCCCTTTTTTTTAAGGGGGCTGTCGTAGAACCCCTTATTTTTAAAACCCCAGAAAAATTCCCTTTTTTCAAATGCCAGTACCATTTATACTCAGAATGTCAAAAGGGTTTTTTTATCGTCTCCAAATCTGACCGAATTTTTTTATAATTGGCCCCTGGGTTTCTAATTGTTAAATTTTGCTTTGGCAATCACTGTTCAACCGTGCTTGTGGACCCGTCTTCTATTCCGGGAAATTAAAAACTCAAAACTTGCGGCACCCCGGGACGTTAAAACCTGGGGGACTAAGCGTCTCCTGCCCCCTACCCCCATTCTTGGGAAGAACGTTCCACCCAACGAAAACTGTGGGGCCCCCCTACTTATTTCTTTTCCCCCCCTTTCAATTTCCTGAAGATGTATTATTGCAATCCGAAATGCTTAGAGCAATTATTTAATCCTCCCGTAGTTTTTTTATCTTGTATTGCTTGTTTGCAATTTTTGCATATTTTATAAAATAATTATATATATTATATAAAATATATATATATAATATAAATTATATATTAATATATATTAAAAATTTATATATATAAAATTAAAATAAATGCCCCCTGGAGAAACAAACAGGTTTTTGGGACAAAGAAAGGGTCGCGTCAGCAAACTCGATACGCTACTGGGGACGGTCCAAGGGTTCCCAGGCAGCGCTCTTATCCACAGGGCCCCCTCTCGTGGATGGTGGATAAATGCGCTGCCTGGGAAAACTTTTACCGTCCCCGGGACAGTATCAGTCCCGCTAACTGCGATCTTTCTCTGTATATACCCGCTTTTTTCTGCATGATGCATTGGTTTTAAAAATCCTTGAGAGGTCAGAACATCCCGGATGAGATTTTAAATGCTTGAAAACCATGTGTTAGGCCACTGACGTGCCCGGGCTGGGAAAAAAACAATGTTATGAACCCGGGTGCCCAGCTTTTAAAGTGGGCAAAAATTTGTGGGGTGATTTGGGTAAGGGGCGCTGCCCCCCGGGAAATTTTACCGTCCCCCCCCTAAAACGAAAACCTGCTTTACTTTCGATCCTTTTTTTTTATATATATATTTTTTATATCTATTTATTTATTATATTTTATAATAATATATATTTATATATATATATATATATATATTTTTATATATATTTTTGAACAAACACTGCTACTGGCCAGGAAAACCCAACCCACATTTTTTAGCACCTTGTGAGAAAAAAAGCCCAAAATTTTGATACGCTTTAGGTTCCCCTCCGCCATCAAAACCTTTAAAAATCAGGTGGCCAGTAAACCCCCTTAGACATTTTCCCCGAACAATTTGTTTCAAGCAATTAACATTGCTGCGGGCTTGGGGGGGAATTGAACCCAAGGGACTTTTTTACCCAAAAAATGCTAAAAGGGTTGGGGGGTTTTATTTAGCCAAATGTAATAAACTATAAAAAATTTTTTATGGAAGGGTTTGAAGGGGAGCAAAAAAAAAAAAAAAGCCTGAGGGTTGAAAAACCAACCCTTTGGGTGACCGGGAATTTGGGAAAGGGGGAATTGCCTACCATGGAAAACTAACCGCCCTAGGAGCATATTTGTCGAGTCCCAGCACTCCCCGGGCCAACCCACATGTTGTTTGGGCCCTTTTGATGTGGTGCGCAATGGGGCAGGGGCTGCTAGCACGCTGCCTTTTCTGGATGACCCCTCGTGAGCGCCTTTATGTGTAAACCCGTGACCTGCAAAAGTAGTTCATTTTTACTTGACCGGATTTTTTTTATTTTCTTGGCAATAATGTTTTTTTTCAAAGTTTAAATTTTTTCATAGCTTTTTTTTATAATCAATTTTTTTTTATTAATTTTTATTTTCTTACTGAATATTTAATTTTAAATCAAAAGACTGACAAATAAATTTTAAGTTTTAATAAAAAAAAACAACACATAAACCCAAGTTGTTTCGAAGCTCAAGCAGAAGGGTGGGGTACTGATGGGTCGTAAGTTTTTATTTTTCCCAACCAGTTTTACCTTGATGATAAGATCTGTCTCACTGACGCATGATTTTTTTCACGTACAGCTTTGTAACATTTTAAAAAAGGAGACCCCCCGGGGTAGAAAGGTTTAAAAATGGAACCGCCCCCCAGTTGGAAATTTCCGCAGGTGATGCCCCCTTTTGTTTTCATTAAAATTGAGTATGACTTTTTACAGTTTAAAAGGAACATTTGTGGTTTTTTGAAACAGCGTCATTTAACATAACAAAAAAAGGTGTATAAAGTTTAAATTTGGGGGAAAAACAGGGCTTTAGTTATTAAGAGGAGCAGCCCCTTTAGGAGGGTTTTCCACGACTGAAATCACCACTGAATGGGGGTTTGTCGCGCTGCGGGGGGGAAAAAGAGGGGGTTTACCCCTTTTTTAAAATTTTCCTGAGTCCAACTTAACCCTAAAGAAACAGTCTTAAAGGTTTAAAACCCCGACTTGCAGGGTTTTGTAGGTATTTTTTCCTTTTTAGGGGGATGCCTTGGGGCGCAAAAAGGGTAATATCGAAGGATTTGGAGCTAAAAAACCCCCCCCCAATTTCCTCAAACCCAAACATGATTATTTTGCAAATTTTTAATTTAAAAAAATATGGTTTTTAAAAAAAAATATATTTTTTAAACCCCCCGGCTGGCCCTTTTGTAAAAAGGGTGCAGGAACTATAAGGAATCATTCACCAACTCAATGGTTTTTCTTGCCTTTTGTGGCTAGAAATCAAAAAAACAAAAGACCGTGGAATTTTTTCATCCCTATTCCCTTCAGAGTGAAGGGAAATGTAATTTTCCCTCTTCGGGGGCACAAAATCCTGCACGGTTAAAAGTCTCCCCCAATCCTCTAGTATGGTTACCTTGCTCACCTCTAACAGTGGGATCCCAAAACCATATAACTACTTACTTCACTTTACTCCTATCACACATACATTCTGAAACTAAAACCTTTTTTCTACTTTTAACTTCCTTCATTCTCTTCCTTCCAAACCTTTTTATGGGCAAAAATTCCTGTACTTCCCTTTTTTCTTTCGTCGGAAAATTATGCACCCTCTTGTTCATCGTATTTTGCTTTATTTTTCTATAATTGAGAAAGTCCCCTTTAAACCCTCCCTTCCCCTTCCCTCCAAAAAAATTGCACTTTTTTATCCAAAATCACTTTGGGCTCCAAATTCTATGCATAATATTTGCCCTCAAAACCAAAAATTTTTTCTGAAAAAAATCTTCACTCCCCCCAACCCCCCCCCCCTCGATGCAACATGATATTTTCCTGACTCCCACCTATATTTTAAAAGGGGCGTACCAAACCAAATTTCTAAATATTAAAAATGTTTTTTTTCTTCAAAGTCTCCCCCCTACACATTCCCCCTCATCTTTTTCTACTGTTTCCCATCATTTTTATAGACTCATTTTGCCCTCGCGTTACTCTTTCAAATCTAGAAATACACTTCCTTCACATTCCTTTCCCTTTCCAAAAATGATAATTTTTTTTTAAAAAAAAAGGGGGGGGGTTTTTGCTGACTATTTTGGGTATTGCTACTACTTTAGTATACTACTACTTTTTTATTTCTACCCCTTATTTTAATTTCTTCAACTACTATGTACTACTACCCACTAAATTTCTAATAATTTTAATTTAAAAATAAAATTTAATAAAATATAAAAAACAATAATAATTAAAAAATAATAATAGGAGTAATTCACCAAAATAAGGTTTCCTTCCCTGGGTTCTGAAAGTTTTTGTAAAACCCCTTTAAAAACAAAAAGCCTTTTTTTTTGAGCTATGATGGGAGTTCAGTGGCACAGTGTCCTAGGAAAGGGATTTATATAATGGAGTGTTTAAAAAAGATTACATCTTGGCCTGTCTTCCAATCCAAACCCCAAAATTCCCTTTTTAAAAATAAGTTAGACCAAAAATATTTAAAGTTGTCGTAACGGATATGGTTTTAAAACAGTCTCATTCGCCTACAGAAATTTGACATCAATTTTAAAAAAAACAAAAACAGCCCAAAATCATTCACCACAAAATCAAAGGGTACGTTTATTCGCCAAAAATATAACAACATAATAACAACCTAGACATCATTTTCAACAACGAAAAAAAACAACACCTTCACCACAACATCAATGATACGTCACAATGAAAACAGAAGGTATTTACAACTTACCACCCCTAAAAAAATTATAACTTCAACAGATTAACTTTCCCCTTTAGAAAGTGATAGAAAAAACATAATACCCACAATGGTAAAAACTAGAACTGATCAACGGAGGGTAACCTGATTTTGCCGGAGGCTTTGTCATCTCATTTTTAGACTGATAAGGCCCTTAAAGGTTGAAACATTGCCCAAAGATAGAGTTACCTCACGTTACACAATGTTTTCTTTTAAATTTAAATATTACCGTTTCAACCCCAAATTTAAAAAACTACAATTTTGAGTCACTATATGACCACCCAAAAACCCCAAAATTCCCCAGCCATAAAAACAAGAACCATAGACAACAGATTCCACAAAATCAACCCCAATAACCCAAATTTTTTAAAATAAAAAAAAAACAAAACAACCACAGCAACCACTCCCAGAAAATGACAAAAAGCCTTTAAAAATAGCAACTGCAAAGATCAACCCCCCCAACCAAACTTTACTATCATATCCCAACAATAACCCTTTACAAAAACGGGAAAATCCAAACAGCTGCAAATTTAAAATTTAAAACCACAACCCCCACCGGACACCCAAACCCCAATGACAAAAAAAAACAGCTACAACCACGAAAAAAAAACAACAGTGGTATTAGCATAAAATGGGGGGTTTTTTACCAAAACTTTTCCCCCATATACCTCCACTATGCCCCAAAAAATGTTATAAGGTGTCTTTAGCAGATCGGCAGCTTTGATGACTCTCAGGGATCAGGCTTCAACAGTCTGCTGAATTTCACTTTCAGTATGAGAGTACAACAGCTGCTAAAAACACTATCTTTAATTTTTTGTTTTGGGTTTTCCCCATGTGAGTTTTTTAAACCCTTGGGGTTTAAAATTAAATGCACCTCGATTTTTAAATTTTTAAATTTAAAGGGTTGATATAATCCCCGAAACGTGTAGAATGGCGGTATTTTTGACAGGTATGAAAGACCCGACTCCCCTCCCAAAAGGAAAATGATAGAGCTTTTTTTGTAAAGTACGTTTTTTGGGTTTTTCAGGAAAGCTTTATTTCTGTCCCAAAGCATTTCTCTTAATAATGTTTGCTTTTTTTGAAACTTTAATTACAGCGAAAAAACTTGGCTGATGATTAAAGGTTTTGGTTTTTGGGCACAAAAGGGGTTTATGACAAAAGCTTTATCAAGAATAAAAGAAAAACATATATTTAATGTTTGTCTATGAGCATGTTTTATCAGGAATGGGAATTTATAATGTTTTACTAAAATTTGCCTCTGGTAGAAAATTTTTTAAAATTAAATAGTAGTTTTATTTTAAAGGCTTGCCCCTAGGTAGAACTTTAAACAAAAAGTGAATGGTAATGCATTTTTAAAAGGGTTTTGGGGCCCAAAGGTGAAAACTTTATGAAGTAAGTGGTTTAAAGTTTATTAATATATATTAAAAAATTTTTCTTTGGGTTTGGGGCATTAACAAAAAGTGTCAAAAAGGTCAATTACCACAGGTAATAAAAATTTTTGTACACGAGGCTATCTTTTCCCTGCCCGAGTAGACAAACAACAGCCCCCATTTACTTAATAAAAAAGTATCTTGTTTTTGAATTTTAAAAGGGTTTTTTACAAGGAAGAAAGTGGGGCCCATTAAATTTAAACATCCCCCCCCGGGGGAAACTTGGGGTTGGGCCCCCGGTTTTCCCCCAAAATTTTGGTGGGCTTTCTTGGCTTTTGCGATTCCCCCCCGATCGTTTAAAAATAAAGTTAAACAGATGTGCTAAAGGGGAGTAACGCGAATTTCCCAGAAAAAAAGGTTTTTCCCCCATGGTAAACCCCTTTACCTGAAGCTCGGGATTTTGAAAGATTTAAAGAGTGCGGTATAAGCTTAGAAACGTAGTTATTTATTAGTTTATGAAGATTTGAAGGGGAAACTGAAGGGGATTCATAAGTTAAAAACATGGAAACTCATTTTCCCGTTTTCTTTAATAAAAAAATTTTAAAAAGAGACATAGCTCAAAACTAAATCAAAACTTTCCCCGCTACGAAACACCAACGATAAAATTATACTGAAGAAAACATTCCCCCTTGTTTTCTGGGGAGAGAGAGAGGAGAGAGAAACCCGGGTTATTTAAAAAACTTAAGGGCTGCTCAAAATTTTATTTTCAAATTACCAGGGGTTTAAAAGTTGAATAAACTGATGCAATTTATTTAGGAATCATCTCATTGTTTTTTTACCTAGATTTGGGTATATCCAATCTAAATTTTTTTTTCGGAAAAACTGATCAACGTTTCAGTAAGTTTTTGAGGGAAACCCCAAAGGGGGGCCTTTAAATGGTTTCCAAAATTTTTTTTATCTAAATTTTTTTTTTTATTTCGCTCAAATACAAGGTCTCCAAAACATTTGGCCCCCCGTTCCCTCGAGGTCAGTTTTCAGGGGCTGGTGCCCCACGATCAGAGTTGTGGGGGTTCTACGGTGAACACCCGGGGAAAAGCTCCCCATTAAATTCCAGAGCCCTTTTTTGTATACCGGGGACAGGAAGTAACGAGTCTCTTCTTGCTCTTATCATATAAATGAGAGTGATAAGGTGTACCAGTGACTACGCCACCTTACCTCCCATTACTACACACTTCTGTGGGATATACCTACCTCCACTTGTGCTTTATAACAGAATAATACAATAAATGAAGGGGACAATGAATGAATGTATTATTCTACTTAATTACAATTTATAAATATTTATAGAGCAATACACTTGTTTAAAGGAGAATGGATTGATATTACACTTAGAACAAAGAGTTCTTAGAACAGCTCATTTCTAGGAAACCAGCCAACATCTAGCCACAGGTCCCTAGACCCCTCCCACTGCCCTAGGCTATGTCCTAGCCCAGCCAGAGTTCCCTTCAAAGTCCCCCAACAGAGCCTCCAGATCTGCATCTGGCCAGACAGCTCTCTCCAAAGTCCTGCTCTTATCTGCTTTCCCGAGTTTATATAGGCTTTCAACCCCTCCCTAGTTTCTTCTACGAGGTGACCTCCTATTACCTAGAGTTTACCTGGAGAGAGTTCCGGGGGTCAACGCCCCCGCAGCCCGATCTGTGACCAGGCCTCATGGTGGAACAGGGCCTGATCAACCAGGCTGTTACTGCTGGTTACGTACGAGCCACAGCCCGGCTGGTCAGGTACCGACTTTAGGTGCCTGTCCAGTGCCTGCTTAAAGACAGCCAGGGGTCTATTGGTAATCCCCCTTATGTATGCTGAGAGGCAGCTGAACAGTCTTGGGCCCCTGACACTTATTGTGTTGTCTCTTAGCGTGCTAGTGACACCCCTGCTTTTCATTTGGGGGATGTTGCATCGTCTGCCAAGTCATTTGCTATCGGAGAGAGTGATTTTCGTGTGCAAGTTTGGTACTAGTCCCTCTAGGATTTTCCAGGTGTATATAATCATGTATCTCTCCCGCCTGCGTTCCAGGGAGTACAGGTTCAGTAACTTTAAGCGCTGCCAATAACTGAGGTGTTTTATCTCCGTTATGCGTGCCGTGAAGGTTCTCTGTACATTTTTAGGTCAGCAATTTCACTTACCTTGAAAGGTGCTGTTAGTGTGCAGCAATATTCCAGCCTAGATAGAACAAGCGACATGAAGAGTGTCATCATGGGCTTGGCATCCCTAGTTTTGAAGGTTCTCATTATCCATCTTGTCATTTTTCTAGCAGATGCGATTGATACAATGTTATGCTGATTGAAGGTGAGGTCCTCCGACATGATCACTCCCAGGTCTTTGACGTTAGTTTTTCGCTCTATTGTGTGGCTGGAATTTGTTTTATACTCTGATGAAGTTTTAATTTCCTCATGTTTACCATATCGGAGTAATTGAAATTTCTCATCGTTAAACTTCATATTGTTTTCTGCGCACATTGAAAGATTTGGTTGATGTCTGCCTGGAGCCTTGCAGTGTCTGCAATGGAAGACATTGTCATGCAGATTCGGGTGTCATCTGCAAAGGAAGACACAGTGCTGTGGCTGACATCCTTGTCTATGTCAGATATGAGGATGAGGAACAAGATGGGAGCGAGTACTGTGCCTTGCGGAACAGAGCTTTTCACCGTAGCCGCCTCAGCCTCGACTCAGTTTACTACTACTCTCTGTGTTCTGTTAGTGAGGAAGTTATAGATCCACCTACCAACTTTTCCTGTTATTCCTTTAGCACTCATTTTGTGCGCTATTACGCCATGGTCACACTTGTCGAAGGCTTTTGCAAAGTCTGTGTATATTACATCTGCATTCTTTTTGTCTTCTAGTGCATCTAGGACCTTGCTGTAGTGGTCCAGTAGTTGAGACAAACAGGAGCGACCTGCTCTAAACCCATGTTGCCCTGGGTTGTGTAACTGATGGGTATCTAGATGGGTGGCGATCCTGCTTCTTAGGACCCTTTCAAAGATTTTTATGATATGTGATGTTAGTGCTATTGGTCTGTAGTTCTTTGCTATTGCTTTACTGCCCCGTCTTTGGAGTGGGGCTATGTCTGTTGTTTTTAGTAATTGTGGGACGACCCCAGTGTCCATGCTCCTCCATAGACCTCCATAGAAGCTTGAATTCACTAACAAGACTTGGCTTAGGAGATTACCAACCACGCCTCCTTTCTCCTCAAAGAGAAAGATCTGAGAGATCATGGCAGGTGTTCTTTCTTGAAATTACAAAGGCCTACACACACTCCACTTATGGTTAGGTCACCTACTGTGGGACTTCATCATGTGGCCTAGTAACCCTTATTAGCATTAATTATTCTGGTCTCCGGTAGAAACAGGACATGAGGTATGACATGATATCTGAAGCAATCTCAATATATCACACGGTCAGTGGCGAAGCTTCAAATATTCGTGAAAAAATCTCACTTGACGACAGCGAAAAGTGAAATAAAAGCGTTTAAGTTCACATCTGCCAATTTTATGAAGAAAATAGTGTGAAAATATGATTTTCATTTAATCCCGTTAAAAATATTTGGATTTACCTCTTTTGTATGGCATAACTATTTAATGGGTGATGAATCTTACGTCCAAGACTGCGTCCAATAAATTTCGTTTTATATTCGGGGAAAATTGTATAAGTACTCATGGTTCTCAATAAAATTTGAATCGATGGAATTCCTGCGATAACTGAAAAATGTCTCATCTGATCAGTTCAAATTTGCATCAGTGGTATGTTTTCCAGAAAATAAGCTTCACTTTGTTGTTAGCCTCCATTAGACCAAGTCTGCCAACTTTATTAAATAGATTTTGCTATTGATTTTCATTCAGTAAATAAAGAATGCCTTGTCTCAGTGGCTTCAAAATATTAACGTTGAAGCGCTCATACACACTCCAGTGAATGGCAAAATTAGTCCAGTTCCTTGAATCAAGGGGCACTCACCAGCATCGAGGCAAAATAAAGCATTAATATATAATAATATTACATCATTTCCAGATTAACAGAAATGGCAAAATGCCTCCTTTACACTTCTTTAACAATAGCAACTTTCTTATCAGTAGGATAAGCAAATGTTGAAATTTTGAAGCCAATCAGAAGAACTCTCTAAAGCTATCTTATGGAAACCAATTTCGAGAATGGTCAACATAAAACTGAACAGAGGACACATGTACCTGTCAGCTGTTCCACGAACCTTCTAATAATTAACTAAGATTGAAAAATTAATTCTGATCCCATAAGACGCTCAAAATTTATAAAGCCATGAGGGATGTTAGTGGAAGACGATATCGCTGTAGCTGACAACGTGGAGACTGTCGTACAAAGTTTTGAAGGATGCACTAAACTCATGAGCATTTAAAATGCTATTAAAAAGCAGTTTTCAGTATTTATTTTTGCAGTTGTGCTCTGCTTGAATTTGTCTACAATCATCTAAGAAAAACATTTGAATTTGTGTTTTTAGGGAAGTTGATTTTGATAAGATAAATCTATGAAATTTAGTGAACTGCCCCGTACAAAACCCAAATAAAAAATTCTCCTAGTAAAGATACGCCAACGTTCAGTTGGTGTATAAGATACATTCTATAAGATACATTCTATAAGATACATTCTATAAGATACATTCTCTGGTTATTTCATGGCCACTAATTTATTTGATAAAATTGGAAATTTAAAACTTATATAGCCCTAATGAAAGTAAACCTTACTTTTAATAAAGTTCAGCAGAACTTAAAGTTTGAAGCCAATCAGAATTTTAAAAATTTATTAGAAATTAAAATATGCATACAAAATAAGTAAAGTTGTAGGGTGTCATCCTTCTCATGGAATGCATCAGCATTAACATTTTGAAGACGATAAGACGAGGCTTTCTTTAGTTATTGAGTGAAAATCAAAATGTCTGTTTATTTAATAAAGTTGTCAAATTGGGACTTACGCGGTTCAACACCACTGTGAACCATGCTCTAGTTATAGCACTGATTCCAAAGAGTCCAACAGTAATACAAAAAAAATAATTCGTTAGTAAATTTGCCCGCACACAAACAAAACTTAACGGGTACTATCCTGGCTGTATGATGCGTCAGTTCTTGTATTTGAAGATAAGAGAGTAACACTAAAATATATTTAACCCTGATTCAACAGGAATCAAAACAGCACATTTTATTTACAGAGAAAATTGTCAGAGGTGCACCTACATACCTGAATTTCACTTTCCATCGCTTTTAAATCTGATTTTAAATATCTGAAGTTATGCTGCAGAGGATTTTCAAAGTTATCCGAGATATTCCATGATGCTGGGAATGGGTACAAAATCTATGGTCGTAGGGAACCTGCAAATGTCAATTGTTCCTAGGGTTTTTGCTCTAGTTTATCGTACACCAACACTGAAAGTTTTAAACCGATTTATTAGAAAGTAAATCAAGGAAAGACAGACCAAAATTCTGACAAGCACATCAAGTGCCCCTTCAGCGTTACCTAATAAAAACAAGAATAATAATAAAAAATAAGTACTAAAAATAAAATTAAATAAGAATACTACTACTACTACTACTACTACTACTACTACTACTACTACTACTACTATACTAATAATAATAATAATAATAATAATAATAATAATAATAATAATAATAATAATAATAATAAGAAGAAGAAGAAGAAGAAGAAGACAACAGATGTATTTCTCCTTTAATGTGTGATTGTTATTGCTAGTATTCTTGTGAATGTATTGTGATTTCTCTGTGATTGCTCCTATGATTGTTCCTGTAATTGTCTCTGATTTTTCCTGTGACTATTGCTATGATTTCAATGTGATTGTTCTTGTTGCTTTGATTTCAGCTGCGATTTTTTAATTTGAGTGTTTTGTTATTGTTAATATTGTTTCTGTGGTTGTTTCTGTGTGTCTGTGACTCAGTTTGTGATTGTTGATGTAATTTTTCTTGTGATTGTCAGTGTGATTTGTCTCAGTGGGTGTTCCTGTGGTCATGTGTTCAATCGACTGCTTTTTGTTACTGTAACTCTAATTGTTCCTGTCATTATATTTGTGATTGTTCCTGTATGTGTTGCTGTGATTGTTCCTGTACGTCTTGCTGAGATTATTCCCGCAAGTGTTGCTGTGAATGTTTATGTATTTGTTGCTGTGATTGTTCCTGTAAGCGTTGCTGTGATTGCTCCTCTGTGTTGCTGTGAATGCTCCTGTAGGCGTTGCTGTGATTGTTCCTGTATGAGTTTCTATGATTGTTCCTTTAAGTGTTGCTGTGATTGTTCCTGTATGTGTTGCTTGTAAATGTTCCTGTAAGTGTTGCTCTGATTGTTCCTTTATGTGTTTCTGTGAATGTTCCTGTGATTGTTACTAAGCTTCGTTCATCCTTGAAATGCATGTGTTTCTGTGATTGGTCTTGCAATTTTTCCTCTGATTGTTATCCTGATTGTTCTTGCAGTTGTTCGTTATTATTCTGGTGAGTGTTCCTGTGATCATTCTTTTGACTGTTACTGTGATTTTTATTGTGACTGTTCATGTGATTATTATTGTGATTGTTCTTGTGAGTATTATTGTGATTGTTCTTATGATTATTGTGATGTTCCTCTGATTATTTTTGTGATCGTTCTTGTTATTATTATTGTGACTGTTCCTGTGATTATTCTAGTGACGGTTCTTTTGATTTTTCTTGTGATTGTTCTGTTATTATTCTTGTGACTGTTTCTGCGATTATTCTTGTGATTCTTCCCGTGAATAATCTTGTGATTGCTTCTGTAATTATTCTTGTGATTGTAACTGTGATTATTAACGTGGTTGCACCTGTGATTGGTAATGTGATTTATCCTGTAATTGTTCCTGTGATTTTCCTTGTGATTTTTCCTGTAACTGTTCTTGTCATTGTTCATGAGACATTGTTCCTTTGACTTTTTTCTGTAATTGTTCCTGTGACCGCTACTGAGATTGTTCCTTAAATTATTGTTGTCATTGTTCCTCTGATTGTTACTGTGATTGTTCCTTCATCCTTGACAGTCACAAGTTCTTGTGATGCCATTGTATATCCACATATGTTTTAGATATTATTATAAAAAAAAATTATACAAAAGAAGTAAATATTGTTTATAATAAACAGAATTGTGAGATCGTATGGTAAAAATATATTTTAATATCCATGGAGACTATAAACAGTTTAGTCTGTTTTTTTTTTTGTTTTTTTTTTTGCTCCAATAAAATGAAAACATTTTTCCAATGATAAATTATTGAAGGAAATATGTTCGTAGTTTTCAGTGAAACTTGTGTTTTTTGAGCATTACAAATATGTTAAAAGTATTTCCGATTTTAATTAAGACTTCATAAAAAAAAAATTCTTTTAAATTTAATATCCAAAGCTGGAAGTGTTCACTAGACACCCTGAGGTGTAAATCACTAGTGAGTGCAATTTATGGGTTGAAAATACGTATGCATATGTTAGGCCTAGAGGAGTGAGGCTGATATCTCTCTGAGACGTAGGAACATCATGTGTACTTTTTACGGGCATGTCTTAAGCTTAAGGAGAGAAATTTCGCTGTAATTTACCGTCTTAATTTAAAAATGAAATTATTATTATTCTTTACCTTCAGTTTTAAAGAGTGTCAACTAAATGTAACGAATCAGCGCAAGAGTTACCTTGTACATGCGGGGAATAATTATTTTAATCTCTACGCTTCTTCTTATATATGCAATAAGAGAGACTCACTGCAAAAAATACTGAGACATATAATTCCCTGGATACACTGAACATGTTCTGAGAGAAACACTTTATTCTGCACACACATCTAAGTGTTTACACAGTAAGAGATTCACTCACTCCTCTCGTCGTTTACTTATTGAAAAATACATACTTCTTTGTGAATATACAGATAGAGACACACACCTCTTGCTATATAAATCATGCACACATCTTGGTATAAATACAACGAGAAAAACACACCTACCTACGTATATACACTGTGAGATTCACACCTCTTAGCGCAAGTGCTCTGAGTGATGCACAACACTCGCTTGATATTCACTAAGAGATATGTACCAGCTCGTATATAGAACCAGAAAGATACCATCCTCTCACTGTATATACAATGAGAGATGCACATCTCTTGGTGCATAATACCCCGAGAGATTGGCATCTCTCGTTGCATAAACATTGAGAGATACACATTTCTCACTGAGAAATACACACATTTCAAACTATGTACACTAAGAAATACACAAGTTTCAGTATTTATACAGTGAGAGAAATATACGTTTCGGTGTATATGTACACTAAGAGAAACGCACATCCAAGAGTATATACCACGCAACCGGAATACGCAATACTGCACTAACTGTATACATATCATGAGAAGTATAATCTTCAGAATGTTGGCAAAGTGAGAAACAAA
>NC_069403.1:92977282-93002247 GCF_026875155.1 Cherax quadricarinatus
TATATATATATATATATATATATATATTATATATATATATATATATATATATATATTATATATATATAAATATATATATATATATATATATATATTCTAGCAATTATTGTGTTGAGGATTGCGAAAACTTTATAAAATGACGTAATTATCTCTGACAACGGCACAGTTGCCAGCGCTGGATAACCTTTGTGCTTTGGTCAAGCGCATCAGTGCGCAGGTAACACGCATTTGCAGGTGCTTCCAGGTGTCTGCATCAGATATGAAGGCAGAAAAAATACGGAATTACTATTTTATGTGCCTGTGTGTGAGAGAGTATGTGTGAATGTATGTTTATGTCTGTGATTTTGTGTGTGTGTGTGTACTCTCCTAATTGTACACACTTAATTGTAATTGCAGGGGTCGAGACTCAGCTCCTGGCCCCGCCTCTTCAGTGAACGCTGCTAGGCTCTCTCTCTCCCTGCTCCATGAGCTTTATCATATCTCATCTTTAAGCTATGTATGATTCGTGCCTCCACTACATCACTCGCCAGACTGTTCCACTTCCTGACCACTCTATGACTGAAGAACTGCTTCCTAACATCCCTGTGACTCATCTGAGTCTTCAACTTCCAAGAGTGACACCTTGTTTCTGTGTCCCCCTCTCTGAAACATCTTGTCTCTGTCCACCTTGTCTATTCCACGCAGTATTTTGTATGTCATTATCATGCCTCCCCTAACTCTCCTGTCCTCCAGTGTCGTCAGGCCGATTTCGCTTAACCTTTCTTCGCAGGACATTCCCCTTAGCTCTGGAACTAACCTTGTCGCAAACCTTTGCACTTTCTCTAATTTCTTAACGTGCTTGACCCGGTGCGGGTTCCAAACTTGTGCTGCATACTCCAGTATGGGCCTGACGTACAGGTGTACAGTGCCTTGAAAGATTCCTTACTTAGGTATCGGAATGCTAATCTCAGGTTTGCCAGGCGCCCATATGTTGCAGCAGTTATCGGGTTGATGTGTGCTTCCGGAGGCGTGCTCGGTGTTATACTCACGCCAAGACCCTTCTCCCTGAGCGAGGTTTGCAGTCGTTGGCCACCTAGCCTATACTCTGTCTGCGGTCTTCTTTGCCCTTCTCCGATCTTCATGACTTTGCATTTGGCAGGGTTGAATTCGACAAGCCAGTTGCTCGACCACGTGTCCAGCCTGTGTGTTTATGTGTGTGTTGTGTGTGTGTTTTGTGTGTGTGTGTGTGGTGTGTGTGTGTGTGTGGTGTGTGTGTGTGTGTGTGTGTGTGTGTGTGTGTGTGTTGTGTGTGTGTGTATTCACCTACTTGTGGTTGCAGGGGTCGATTCACAGCTCCAGGCCCTTCCTCTTCGCTGGTCGTTACTAGGTCAACTCTTTCCCTGCTCCATGAGATTTGTCGTATCTCTTATTAATGCTATGTATGGATCCTGCCTCCACTACAGCTCTCTCCAGAGTGTTCCACTTCCTGACAATTTTGTGGCTGAAAAAATACTTCCTAACATCGCTGTAACTCATATGTGTTTTCAACTTCCAGTTGTGTCGCCTTCTGTTGTGTCTTATCTCTGAAACATCTTGTCCCAATCCGCCATCTCAATTCCTCTTAGTATTTTATATCTCGTTATCATGTATTCCCCTATCTCTCCTGTCGTCCAGTGTTGTCAGGTTGATTTCCCTTAACCTCCCTCAGCTCCGGACCTAGTCTTGCTGCAAACCTTTCCACTTTTTCTAATTTCTTGTAGTGCCTAACCAGGTGTGGAATCCATAGTGGTGCTGCTTGCACCAGTATGGACCTGACATACAAGGTGTACAGAGACTTGAATGTTATTTGGTTTATGTGTGCCTCCGGAGATGTGCTCAGTATTATACTCACCCCAAGATCCTTTCTCATTCTGTTGTCTTCTCTGACCTTCCCCAGTCTTCATGACTGCATTTAGTGGGGTTAAACTCCAGGAGCCAGTTGTTGGACCAGGCTTGAAACCTGTCCAGATCCCTTTGTACGCCCACCTGATTCTTATCAACCTGAATTCTTCGTGTAATCTTCACATCGTCTACAACTATCGTCACGTATGAAAATATCCATTCCGTCATGTCATTCACATATAACAGAAACAGCATCGGCCCTAGGACTGACTCATGTGGGACTCCATTTCTCACAGGCACCCACTCTGACACCTTGACAGGTACCATCATTCGTTTTTTCATTCCTATCATGCATTCTCTGATCCATTGCAGTGCCTTTCCTGTTATTCCTGCTTGTTCCTCCAGCTTTTGTTCTAATCTCTTGCGTGAAACTGTTTCGATAGCCTTCTTACAATCCACGAACATGAAGTCTACTACCTCTCTCTCCTTCCTACCTTACTTCTGTCACCTTGTCGTAAAACTCCAGGAGATTTGTGACGCAGTATTTTCCCTCCTTGAAACCGTGCTAGTTATCGTGTATAAGCTCATTCCTTTCTAGGTGCTCCACCAGTCTTTTCCTGTGAGTGACTCTGTTGTCTAATCCTACCTGCCTTTCTCCTTTCTTGAAGATTGGGACTGCATTATCTGTCTTCCACACCTCAGGTAGTTGCCCTGTTTCGACAGAAGAGCTGAAGATTTGTTTTAGTGGCACACACAGCTCCGTCTCTGAGGGTGCACGGAGAGATGTCCGCTCTCACCGCATTTGAGGTATCTAGCTCACTTAGCAGCATCTTCACCTTCTCCTCGGTTGTGTGTAGTGTGTCTAGCACTTGTTGGTGTACTGTACCACTTCGGTATACTTCAGTCCAGTTTGTCTCCACTAAAAACATTTCTTTAAATCTCATGTTTAGCTCTTCACTTACTTCTTGGTCGTTTCTTGTGCCCTCCTCTCCTTCCTCCCTTGGCCTGATTACTTGGTCCTTGACTGTTTTTCTCTTGATGGTGCTGTAAAAGAACTTTGGGTTAAATTTATCTTTCAATGCAATATCATTATCGTATTACCGCTGGACCTCCGTCCTTATCTGTGCATATTCGTTTCTGGCTCTTTGACAGATCTCCTTATTCTCCAGAGCCCTATATTTTTCCATTCCCTAGCGCACTTAGTTTTGGTCTCTTTAAACCTTTGGGTGAACCAAAGGCACGTTCTGGCCCTCCTATTATTTTTGTTGACCCTGGGTACGATCCTCTCCTCTGTCCTCTTGCATTTTGTTGTCAAGTATTCCATCATTTCATTTACTGATTTTCCCTCCAATTTTGTTTCCCACTGAACCTCGTGCAGAAAATTCCTCATGCATGTGTGTGTGTGTTGTGTGTGTGTTGTGTGTGTGTTTATGTGTGCACTCACATGGTTGTGGTAGCTACTAGGTCACTCTTCCCGCTCCATGAGCTTTATCATATCTCTTCTTAAAGCTATGTATGGATCCTGCCTCCACTACATCACTTCCCAGACTGTTTTACTTCCTGACGACTCTGTAACTGAAGGAATACTTCCTAACATCCCTATGATTCATCTGAGTCTTCAGCTTCCAGCTGTGACCCCTTGTTGCTGAGTCCCATCTCGGGAACATCCTGTCTCTGTCCACCTTGTCGATTCCTCTCAGCATTTCATATGTCGTTATCACACACCCCCTATCTCTCCTGTCATCCAGTGTCGTCAGGTTGATATACCTTAATCTCTCCCCGTAGGGCATGCCCCTTAGCTCCGGGACTAGTCTTTCTCAAACTTTTGCACTTTCTCTAGTTTCTTTACGTGCCTAACGTACACAGTGTACAGGGTCTGAATGATTCCTTATTAAGATGTCAGATGCTGTTCTTCTGTTTGCTAGGCGCCCATATGCTGCAGCAAGTTATTTGGTTGATGTGCGCCTCAGCAGATGTGTCCGGTGTCATACTCACCCCAAGATCCTTTTCCTTGAGTGAAGTTTGTAGTTTCCGGCCAGTTAGACTCTTCTCTGTCTGCGGTTTTATTTCCCCTTCTGCAATCTTTAAGACTTTGCACTTGGTGGGGTTGAACTCCAGGAGCCAGTTGCTGGGCCAGGCCTGCAGCCTGTCCCCTTTGTAGTTCGGCCTGGTCCTCGTCCGACTGAATTCTTCTCATCAAATTCACTGCAAACAGGGACACTTCTGAGGTTATTAATTCCTTCATGCCGTTCTCAAATACCAGAAACAGCACCGTTCCTAGGACTGACCCCTGTGGAACCCTCTCGTCATAGGCGCCAACTCTTACACTTCGCCACGTACCATGACTCGCTGTTGTTTTTCTGACAGGTATTCCCTGATCCATTGTAGTGCCTTCTCTGTTATACCTGTCTGGTCCTCCAGCTTTTGCAATAATCTCTTGTGTGGAACTGTGTCAAACGCCTTCTTACAATCGAAACAATGAATTCTACTCACCCCTCTCTTTTGTCTTACCCTGTCATAGAACTCCAGTAGGTTTGTGACACAGGATATCCCATCTCTGAAACCGTGCTGCCTGTCATTGATAAGCTCATTCCTTTGTAGGTGCTCCTTGACTCTTCTGATAATCTTCTCCATGACTTTGCATGCTATACATGTCAGTGACACTGGTCTGTAGTTTAATGCTTCGTGTCTGTCTCCTTTTTAAAAAATTGGGGTTGTGTCTGTTGTCTTCAATACCTCAAGCAGTCGCCCTGTTTCAATAGATGAGTTGAAGATTGTTGTTAGTGGTACACACGGCGCCTCTGCTCCCTCCCCCTACGACCCATGGAGAGATGTTATCCGGCCCCAACACCTTTGAGGTATCTAGCTTGCTTAGCAGCCTCTTCAGTTCTTCCTCGGTTGTATGTATTGTGTCCAACAGTTGATGATTTACCCCACCTCTCCGTCCTTCTGGAGTCCCTTTTCTTTCCTCTGTGAACACTTCTTTGAATCTCATGTTGAGGTTGCTTACATACTTCGCAGTCGTTTCTTGTGAATTCCCCTCCTTTCTTCCTCAGCATGATTACCTGGTCTTTCATTGTTGTTTTCCTCCTGATAAGGCTGTACAACAGCTTCAGGTCAGATTTGGCTTTCGCTGATATGTCATTTTCGTATTGTCGTTGGGCCTCCCTTTTTACCCGTGCTTATTCATTTCTAGCTCTACGACTGCTCTTCTTTTTCTCCTGGGTCCTTTGCCTTCTATACTCCTTCCATTCTCTAGCACACATGTCTTTTGCCTCCCTGCATCTTTGGGTGAACCAAGGGCTCATCCTGGTTTTATTTCTGTTACCCTTGGGTACAAACCTCTCCTTAGCTGCTTTGCATATTGTTGTCACATATTCCATCATCTCTTTTTACTGACTTAACTGCCACTTCTCTGTCCCACTAAACCCCATGCAGAAAATTCTTCATGTTTGTGTAGTCCTCTATCCTGTAGTTTAGCTTCATTCGTCCTGCCCTTGCTTTCCTCTCCACTTGTAACTCTATGACTCACGAAATCGTAATGACACGATTGCAAACAAACCATACCACGGGCGGGGATAGAACCCGCGATCAGAGAGTCTCAAAACTCCAGGCCGTCGCGTTAGCCACTGGACCAGCTAGCCACAATAAGGTTCATCCAACTAGGTATATTTCTACACCAGGTATATTTCTAACCAGGTATATTTCTAACCTTCCAATGGTGTAGAAATATACCTAGTTGGACGAATCTTATTGTGGCTAGCTGGTCCAGTGGCTAACGCGACGGTCTGGAGTTTTGAGACTCTCTGATTGCGGGTTCTATCCCCGTCCGTGGTATGGTTTTTTTAACTCTATGTATTCGAAGCTCAGAACCACGTGGTCACTGGCCCCGAGGGGCCCTTCATATTTGATATATTCAATATCTACACTACTCAAGGTGAATACTAGGTCCGGTCCTCTCTCTTTGGTAGTGTCCCTTACGTGTTGGTACGTGCATGAGGCTTTCCAGTACCACCTCCATCATCTTAGCCCTCCACGTTTCTGGGCCTCCATATGGCTCCAGATTCTCCCAGTCGATTTCCTTGTGATTGAAGTTACCAGCAATCATTAACTTTGCCCTGCAAGCATGAGGCCTTCTGGCCACTTAAGCCAGTGTGTCAACAATCGCTCTATTACCCTCATCATACTCTTACCTTGACCTCCTGCTGTTCTATAGTGAGTTATACATCACTGCAATTACCACCCTGGGACCTCCAGACTGAAGTGTTCCTATTATGTAGTGTCTTGCTTCTCGTGTGTCTCCTCTATCCAGTTCATCAAAATCCCATTCGTGTTTAATGAGAAGTGCCACTCCTCTACCCCCTCTGTTCTCTCTGTCTGTCCTCGGGATCTGATATCCCGTTGAAAAGATGGCATCTGTTATCATTCCTGTGAGCTCGGTTTCTGTGAGAGCTATGATGTCCAGTGATGCCTCTTTGACACTTTTGTGCCTCTCTCCCAGTTATTATTCCATCAGCATTGGTGTACCATACCTTCAGTTTCCTATCCAATACTTTTTTTTTTTTTTGAGGGAGGGAGGGTCTGTTGGGGTGGTGGACCTGCCAATGTGCTTTGGGATTCTACAGCATTGTGTGGGGTGGGGGCTGTAAGTGTGGATTGTGGGTTGTGTTGGGGTAGTGTGTTTGCTTGTGGGGTTTTGTGGGTGGTTCTGTGTGTGCTTGCACTTGTTGCTCTACCCTTCTCTGGTTGTCCTCTGCTGACTCTGTTCTTGTCTCTCTTCCTAGCCCCTTTCATTTTTGTGTCCCTACCTCAGCTTCTGTCATTTTGTTCTTGTTTCCGTTGCAGTCTAGGAACACCCTCTTTTATGTTGATGATACCTTCAGCCGTGGTGTCTCTTACAAGATCCTGTCCCACAAAGTTTCTAACATGAAAATCAGTTTGACCGGTGTATATATGTGTGTGTGTGTGGTGTGTGTGGTGTGTGTTGTGTGTGTGTGTGTGTGTGTGTGTGTGTGTGTGTGTGTTGTGTGTGTGTGTGTGTGTGTGTGGTGTGTGTGTGTATGTGTGTGTGTGTGTGTGTGGTGTGTGGTGTGTGGTGTGTGTGTGTGTGTGTGTGTGTGTGTGTGTGTGTGTGTGTGTGTGTGTGTGTGTGCGTGTGTGTGCGTGTGTACTCACCTAGTACTCACCTAGTTGAGGTTGCGGGGGTCGAGTCCGAGCTCCTGGCCCTGTGTGTGTGTGTGTGTGTGTGTGTGTGTGTGTGTGTGTACTCACCTAATTGTACTCACCTAATTGTGGTTGCAGGGGTCGAGACTCAGCTCCTGGCCCCGCCTCTTCACTGATCGCTACTGGATCCTCTCTCTCTCTGCTTCCTGAGCTTTGTCATACCTCTTCTTAAAACTATGTATGGTTCCTGCCTCCACTACTTCACTTGCTAGGCTATTCCACTTGCTGACAACTCTATGACTGAAGAAATACTTCCTAACGTCCCTGTGACTCGTCTGAGTCTTCAGCTTCCAGTTGTGACCCCTTGTCCCTGTGTCCCCTCTCTGGAACATCCTATCTCTGTCCACCTTGTCTATTCCCCGCAGTATCTTGTATGTCGTTATCATGTCTCCCCTGACCCTCTGTCCTCCAGTGTCGTCAGTCCGATTTCCCTTAACCTTTCCTCGTACGACATTCCCTTGAGCTCTGGGACTAGCCTTGTTGCAAACCTTTGTACTTTCTCTAACTTCTTGACGTGCTTGACCAGGTGTGGGTTCCAGACTGGTGCTGCAATACTCCAGTATGGGCCTAACATACACAGTGTACAGTGTCTTGAACGATTCCTTATTAAGGTATCGGAACGCTATTCTCAGGTTTGCCAGGCGCCCGTATGCTGCAGCGGTTATTTGGTTGATGTGTGCCTCCGGTGATGTGCTCGGTGTTATGGTCACCCCAAGGTCTTTCTCCCCTGAGTGATGTCTGTAGTCTTTGTCCACCTAGCCTATACTCTGTCTGCGGTCTTCTTTGCCCCTCCCCAATCTTCATGACTTTGCATTTGCTGGATTGAATTCGAGAAGCCAGTTTACTGGACCACATGTCCAGCCTCTCCAGGTCTCTTTGCAGTCCTGCCTCATCCTCGTCCGATTTAATTCTTCTCATCAACTTCACGTCATCTGCGAACAGGGACACTTCAGAGTCTATTCCTTCCATCATGTCGTTCACATATATCAAAAATAGCACTGGTCCTAGAACTGACCCCTGTGGGACCCCGCTCGTAACAGGCGCCCACTGTGATACCTCTTCACGTACCATGACTCGTTCCTGCCTCCCTGTCAGGTATTCCCTTATCCATTGCAGTGCCCTTCCTTTTACGTGTGCCTGATCCTCCAGCTTCTGCACTAATCTCTTGTGGGGAACTGTGTCAAAGGCCTTCCTGCAGTCTAGGAAAACGCAATCTACCCAACCCTCTCTCTCATGTCTTACTTCTGTTACTTTGTCATAAAACTCCAGGAGGTTTGTGATACAAGATTTGCCTTCCATGAGCCCATGCTGGTTTTCATTTATAATCTTGTTCCTTTCCAGGTGTTCGACCACTCTCCTCCTGATAATCTTCTCCATGACTTTGCACACTCAGCTCCTGGCCCCGCCTCGTCACTGAACGCTACTTGGTCCTCTCTCTCCGTGAGTTTTATCATACCTCGTCTTAAAGCTACGCATGGCTCCTGCCTCCACTACCTCACCTACTAGACTATTCCACTTCCTGACTCCTCTATGACTAAAGAAATACTTCCTAACATCCTTTTGCCTCATCTGAGTCTTCAACTTCCTAGTGTGTTCCTTTGTTTCTGTGTTCCCTCTTTGGAATATCCTGTCTCTGTCCACCATGTCTATACCACGAAGCATTTTACATGTCGTTATCATGTCTCCCCTAACCTTCCTGTCCTCCAGTATCGTCAGGCCGATTTCCCTTAACCTTTCATCGTAGGACATTCCCCTCAGCACTGGAACTAACCTTGTCGCAAACCTTTGCACTTTCTCTAATTTCTTGACGTGCTTGATCAAGTGTGGGTTCCAAACTGGTGCTGCATACTCCAGTATGGGCCTGACGTACACAGTGTACAGTGTCTTGAACGATTCCTTACTAAGGTTTGCCAGGCACCCATATGCTTCAGCAGTTTTCATTTTGATGTGTGCTTTAGGAGGCGTGCTCGGTGTTATACTCACCCCAAGATCTTTCTCCTTGAGCGAGGGTTGCAGTCTTTGGCCACCTAGCCTATACTGTCTGCGGTCTTCTTTGCCCTTACCCAATCTTCATGACTTTGCATTTGGCGGGGTTAAATTCGAGAAGCCATTTCCTGGACCAGGTGTCCTGCCTGTCCAGGTCTCTTTGAAGTCCTGCCTGATCCTCATCTCATTTAATTATCCTCATTAACTTCAAATCATCTGTAAACAGGGACACTTCTGAGTCTATTCCTTCCATCATGTCATTCATATATACCAAAAACAGCACTGGTCCTAGGCCCGACCCCTGTGGGATTCCACTCGTCACAGGTGCCCATTGTGATACCTCATAACTAACCATGACTCGCTGTTGCCTCCCTGTCAGGTATTCTCTGATCTATTACAGTGCCCTTCCTGTTATATGCGCTTGATCCTCTAGCTTCTGCAGTAATCTCTCGCGAGGAACTGTGTCGAAGGCCTACTTGCAGTCCAAGATAATGCAATCAACCCACCCCTCTCTCTCGTTTCTTACTTCTGTTACTTTATCATAAAACTCCAGAAGGTTTGTGACACAGGATTTGCCTTCCATGAATCCGTGCTGGATAGCGTTTATACTCTTGTTCCGTTCCAGGTGCTCTCCCAGTCTCCTCCTGAAAATCTTCACCATGACTTTGCATACTCTACACGTCAGTGACACTGGTCTATAGATTAGTGCCCCTTTTCTGTCTCCTTTTTTAAAAATGAGAACTACATTTGCTGTCTTCCATACCTCAGGTAGTTGCCCAGTTTCAAGAGATGTGTTGAAGATTGTGGTTAGTGGTACACACAGCATTTCTGCTCCCTCTCTAAAGACCCAGGGAGAGATGCTGTCTGGTCCCATTGCCTTTGAGGTATCAAGGTTCTTTAGCAACTTCTTCACCTCCTCCTCAGTTGTGTGCATGTCATCCAACACTTGTTGGTAAATTTCTTGTTGGTGTCCCCCTCTGTTTCTCTTCCCTGAGGCCTTCCTGCCTCTACAGTAAATACTTCCTTGAATCTAGTGTTGAGCTCCTCACATACCTCTTGATCGTTTCTTGTGAATTCCCCACCTTCTTTCCTCAACTTGATCACCTAGTCTTTGACTGTTGTCTTCCTCCTAATGTGGCTATACAGCAGTTTCGGGTCATACTTGACTTTCGATGTTATGTCGTTTCCCTACTGTCGCTGGGCCTCCCTCTTTATCTGTGCATACTCGTTTTTATCTCTTCGATTAATCTCCTTATTTTCTTCGGTCCATTGCCTCCTGTACATTTTCCATTCTCTGGTACACTTAGTTTTTGCCTCCCTACACCTTTGGGTAAACCAAGGACTCGCTTTGGTCTTTCCATTATTTATGTTGCCCTTGGGAACAAACCTTTCCTCTCCTTCTTTGCATTTTATTGTTACATATTCCATCATTTCGTTGTAGATGAATGGTTCAGAGAACCGACATGTTGATAAATTAGACACATGTGCAACTCTTGGGTATCTTTATTGAGGAAACGTTTCGCCACACAGTGGCTTCATCAGTCCATACAAAGGAGAATCTTGAAGAATAGGAGGAGAATGAGGTAATCAGTCCCTCAACCTTGAGTCGATGTGGTCAGTCCATCAATCTTGAATAGAATACGGCATACGTGCTGAGAAGGAGCTTATATACCGTTGGCAGGAGAGGTGAAGCAGTCAGAGGCAGTGTAACACTTATTCAATGTTGAAGTATGTGCCTAATTCTTGGGCACGACCTACTTCAACATTGAATAAGTGTTACACTGCCTCTGACTGCTTCACCTCTCCTGCCAACGGTATATAAGCTCCTTCTCAGCACGTATGCCGTATTCTATTCAAGATTGATGGACTGACCACATCGACTCAAGGTTGAGGGACTGATTACCTCATTCTCCTCCTATTCTTCAAGATTCTCCTTTGTATGGACTGATGAAGCCACTGTGTGGCGAAACGTTTCCTCAATAAAGATACCCAAGAGTTGCACATGTGTCTAATTTATCATCATTTCGTTGACTGACTTTCCAACCAGTTCTCTGTCCCACTGAAACTGCTGCAGGAAGTTCCTCATGCCTGTGTAGTCCCCCCTTAATTTAATAGTTTGGCAATTCTCATTCAACTCCTGTTACACTCTCCACTTGTAACTCTACTGTATAATCAAAACTCAGAACCACGTGATCACTATCTCCAAGGGGCCTCTCATATGTGATGTCCTCAATGTCTGAACTGCTCAGGATGAACACAAGGTCCAGTCTTGCTGGTTCATCCTCCTCTCTCTCTCTGGTAGTGTCCCTGACATGTTGATGAATGAGGTTTTCCAGTACCACATCCATCGTCTTGGCTCTCCATGTTTCGGGACTCCCATGTGGCTCCAGGTTTTCCCAGTCAATCTCCCTGTGGTTGAAATCCCCCATAACCAGTAAATTTGTTCTGCTCAAGTGAACTCTTCTTTCTACCTAAGCCAGTGTGTCCACCATCGTTCTGTTGCTCAATTCGTATTCATCTCTTGGCCTCTTGCAGTTCGGTGGTGGGTTATACATCATTGCAACGACTACCTTGTGTTCCCCAGACTGAATTGTACCTACTATGTAGTCCCTTTCTCCAGTCTCGTCCATGACTTCCATTTCCTCAAATCCCCATCAGTTTTTTATGAGCAGTGCAACCCCTCCTCTCCCTCTACTCCTTCTATCTTTCCTCAAGATCTGATATCCTGGTGAGAAGATTGCATCTGTTATTGTCTCAGTGAGTTTCGTTTTTGTAACTTTTATAATGTCTGGGGACTTCTCATTGTTTTTTTCATGCCACTCTTCATATTTATTCGGTATTCCGCCCACGTTCGTGTACCAAAACTTCACCCTCTTTTCTATCGCAGTGGTCCTGGGAGAATACTGGGGACTGGGAAGCAGGAGCCCTGGACGGGGCCTATGGAGGGTTGTGTTGTGGGTGGGGTTTGTGATGAGGGGGGTGGGTGCAGAGTGCCCATAGGGTCAACTGTAGGGATGAGGTTTGTGATGTGTGGGGCGGGGGCAGTAGGAACAGCGTGTGGGTTTTTGGTTTAGATTGTTCAGTTGCATTGGGGTTGTCGTGGTTGGAGTCCTTCTGCGCGTGTTTCTGGGGGGTGTGTTTGCCCTTCCACCTGGGACTGTGTCCTGTTGTGTACTATTGTTTTCACGATACCTTCAATTGCTTTTTCCTCCTCCTGTCATCTTTCATTGTAGGTTACCCCTTCGACTTCATGGAGCCCATAGACAAAAACTGAACTCTCCCTTTCCTCCTCCCACTGTGTCTTCCTTTGCACCCTCTGAGGTGTTTTAGGTCATTCCATTGAAACTTTCCTGCCTTCAATACCTGCCCTTGCTGAAACACCTATGCTCAGTGAACTGAGCTGTTCCTTGCTACTGCAGTTGTCTCTGCATTTGCCATACCTTCATTGTCTTCAGGCCTCTAATTTGATCTTAGTGTGCTCCTCAACTTTTCCTGGGCCCCACGTGGGTCTCATAGGGCCTTTGTATATGGCATAGCTCCTTTTCTCCCTACAGTCCCTTTGTCTGTGACTGATATAGAAGTATCTGATGATGTGTCTGTACTGTCTCTCTAATCTGTTTCAGGTTTTTTAGTTCCTCTTCTAAGCACTGTATGTTATCTTCTGCTACTAAGACTTTTAGCCCCCACTTCCTGCTCTCTTTAGCTATCCTCTCCTCCATTTTCTTGCCAAGCTTTTCTAGCTTCCTTCCCCACTCTTCCTCCCTTTTTTTGAGCTCTAACTCCCAATCTTCCCTCCCAGGTTCTTTCCTCCCAGGTTCTTTCCTCCCGGGTTCTTCCCTCCCAGGTTCTTCCCTCCCAGGTTCTTTCCTCCCGGGTTCATCCACCAGACCTCAGGTTCTCTACCTCTTGGGTAACCTATTTTTTTTACCACTGATAGAAGCTTATGTATTTTATGTATATATTTATGTATATATTTTATGTAGATATATATATATATATATATATATATATATATATATATATATATATATATATATATATATATATATATATATATATTATTGTACCCATGGAACAAGTGGTATTGATCAATAACAACACTGCACTAGCCAAGGAGTCGAACCCATGCTGTTTGAGCCCACCTCATGGAGAGAGAAATCGCATGATGCTTTAGACCACTAGACCACACAATCCTTAACAATGGTGCATCCAGCCAAGCTAGATGTTGTAACCACCATCGAAGGACATACGGTGGACTGGATGCCTCTGAGCTAATTTCATTCTACTCCCTGTTTGTGTACTAGCTCAACAAGCAGTATATTATATTATTGAACCCACGGCACAAGTGGCATTGATCAATAACAACACTGCACTAGGCAAGGAGTCGAACCCATGCTGTTTTGGCCAGTCTCATGGTGAGAGAAAACGTGTGAGCCTAGCTGTCGCCAGCCTTCTATCCTCGCTACCTTGATTTAAATAAAATAAGTCACGCTGTCAGACTTTTTGGGTTATCCTAAGTTCTCTACACGTATGCTGCTATGTACGACAGCCTATTCACTTATTCGTGAATAGCTATATTTACTTACTGAATAAACCATGTTAGTGTTAGTTGTCTGACCTTAATGCCTGCATGCGCACTACAGTGCCTCGTGGTCCTCTCACTTAATCCCCTCCCCAATTCTACTCCTTAACTAAGTGCTAAGTGCTCTAAGTATGATATTCAACTCTCCAGAGCAGGGTTAATGACCCTCAGCTATCACTAATCCAGGGCCAGCCTCAGCTCCCTCACTGTAACCACAAGAAGTCTTTGTACGTTACGTCTGGCAGAACGTCTGACTCCGCTCATGCGCTGCTTCATGTTTTGGCTCTTCTATTTCTTCTTCACTGCATTCATTATAAACTGTATTCACTAACTCATCTATCCTTATCTCTTATCTCCCTGGCTTCAGTCGCTATTATTGTGGCTGAATTTTGTTATTGGGATATGGAAATATCACCTACACCCACACTACTTCTATGACCTTCCTCTCTCTCTCTTGTAGCACTGATTCAGATTGTTTTTATGTAGCTGTGAAATTCACCTCCCTTTTCCGATGGGGACAGTTCGTGTATCACTTCTCGGGTTGTACACTGACACTGTCAACTCTCGACGACCCTGGCAGTGGCTTTGATGGACCAAAAAATACTAAAGATTTACGAGCGAAAACAATCTGTTACTCCCACGGCGTGGTGTGTGTGTGTGTGTGTGTGTGTGTGTGTGTGTGTGTGTGTGTGTGTGTGTGTGTGTGTGTGTGTGTGTGTGTGTGTGTGTGTGTGTGTGTGTGTGTGTGTGTACATATGTGTGGGTGTGTGTGCGTGTGCGTGTGTACTCACCTAGTTGTGGTTGCAGGGGTCGATTCATAGCTCCTGGCCCTGCTTCTTCACTGGTCGCTATTGAGTCACTCTCCCTGCACCATGGGCTTTGTCATACCTCTGCTTAAACCTATGAATGGATCCTGCCTCCACTACATACCTTCCAAAACTGTTCCACTTCCTGACTACTCTGTGACTGAAGAAATACTTCTTAACATCCCTGTGGTTCATCTGTGTCTTCAACTTCTACCGTGTCTCTTTGTTGCTGTGTCCCATCTCAGGAACATTCTGTCTCTGTCCACCTTGTCAATTCCTCTAAGTATTTTATAAGTCGTTATCATGTCCCCCTTATCTCTCTTGTCCCTTAGTGTCGTCTGGTCGTTTTCCCTTAACCTCTCCTCGTAGAACACACCCCTTAGCTCTGAGACTAGTCTTGTTGCAAACCTTTGCACTTTCTCTAGTTTCTTCACTTGATTGGCTAGAAGTTGGCTTCCAAACTGGTGCCGCATACTCCAATATGGGCCTAACGTGTGTGTGTGTGTGTGTGTGTGTGTGTGTGTGTGTGTGTGTGTGTGTGTGTGTGTGTTGTGTGTGTGTGTGTGTGTGTGTGTGTGTGTGTGTGTGTGTGCGTGTGTGTACTCACCTAATTCACCAAATTGTGGTTGCAGGGGTCGAGACTCAGTTCCTGGCCCCGCCTCTTCACTGAGTGCTACTAGGTTCTCTCTCTCCCTGCTCCATGAGCTTTATGATACCTCATCTTAAAGCTATGCATGGTTCCTGCCTCCACTACCTCACTTGCTATATTCCACTTCCTGACTACTCTATGACTGAAGAAATACTTCCTAACATTCCTTTGACTCATCTGGGTCTTCAATTTCCAATTGTGACCCCATGTTTCCGTGTCCTCTCTCTGGAACATCCTTTTCTCTATCCACCTTGACTATTCCACGCAGTATTTTGTATGTTGTTATCATGTCTCCCCTAACTCTCCTGTCCTCCAGTGTCGTCAGGCCGATTTCCCTCAACCTTTCTTCGTAGGACATTTCCCTTAGCTCTGGAACTAACCTTGTCGCAAACCTTTGCGCTTTCTCTAATTTCTTTACGTGCTTGATCAAGTGTGGGTTCCAAACAGGTGCTGCATACTCCAGTATGGGCCTGACGTACACGGTCTTGAACGATTCCTTACTAAGGTATCGGAACGCTATTCTCAGGTTTGCCAGGCGCCCATGTGCTGCAGCAGTTATCTGTTTGATGTATGCTTTCGGAGATGTGCTCTGTGTTATACTCACCCCAAGATCTTTCTCCTTGAGCGAGGTTTGCAGTCTTTGGCCACCTAGCCTATACTCCGTCTGCGGTCTTCTTTGCCCTTTGTGTGTGTTGTGTGTGTGTGTGTGTGTGTGTTGTGTGTGTGTGTGTGTGTGTGTGTGTGGTGTGTGTGTGTGTGTGTGTGTGTGTGTGTGTGCGTGTGTGTGGCTGTCTGGCTATCTGTCTATCTGGCTGTCTGTTTTTTGTCTTTGTGTGCATACTTGTGTGTGTTCGTACGTGTTTGTAGGGAACCTAAAGAATCCTCCTGCGCTTGAGCACTGACGCTGCCTTCTTACCCTCATAAATGCTAATAACTTTGTTTCAGGAGCTGTTTTACAAGACCATGTACCGCAAAATAAGTAAATACTTGTCGTCTAGCAGCGAAGTGATGTTCGTGGCAGGCACCTTATCCTTGCTGATGTTGTCGTACTGCTCCGATTTTACCATTTTTTTCGGAAAATATTTTCATTATCTAACTAAACTTGTATGCACTCCACTTGTCCCTTCAAGATTTTCACCATTCTGTCCAGATATTTACACTTCATTCCGTGTTTTGGGACACAAAACTTACGTATGGGCAGCAGCACCTGCCCAAGACTGACGCCTGCTGCTCTAGTCATTTTTTATGTATTGTTTCTTTTATTTTGTAGTTTACTCTCTCGCTGTGTGCTTCCTTTGCTATTCACTCCTAATGTATCCTGACTGTGCATTTATGCCTCTCACTTTGGGATCACCACTTATACTGTTTTAGTATAATTATAATCGCTAGTGGCAACGGAGATGCCTGCCTGGTAGGCCTAGCTTCTTCCATTCCTCATCTAGCAAATATTGGTATTTTCAAATTTTCTTTTAAATTGTGGTCTTTCCCTCACCTTTCTTATCTTGGAAACCTTGTTTCTCTCTTTGTGGGGTTGTTCATTGACCTCTGTCACTGTCACTGACCTCTGATATTTACTAAGCCCTGTAAACTTTAAGATTTAGGGAGTCTTGCTGTGGCTCCTGCAGTGCCGCTGCCCATGATAAGTTTTATCATAAAACGAGGAAGAAGAGTAAATATCTGGACATAAAAGTGAAAACCTTTAAGAAACGAGTGGAGTATGTGTGCGTTGTGTGTGTGTGTGTGTGTGTGTGTGTGTGTGTGTGTGTGTGTGTGTGTGTGTGTGTACTCACCTAATGTGGTTGCAGGGGTCGAGACTCAGCTCCTGTGTGTGTGTGTGTGTGTGTGTGTGTGTGTGTGTGTGTGTGTGCGCGTGTATGTACTCACCTATTTGTGGTTGCGGGGGTCGAGTCCTAGCTCCGGGCCCCGCCTCTTCACCGTTTGCTAATGGGTCCTCTCTTCTCCCCCCGCTCCATGAGTTTCATCAAATCTCGTCTTAAAACTATGTAGGGTTTTCCTGCCTCCACTACTCATTTTCTAGGCTATTCCACTGCCTTACAACTCTATGACTGAAGAAATACTTCCTACTATCTCTCTGACTCATTTGTGTCTTCAACTTCCAATTGTGGCCTTTTGTTTCTGTGTCCCCTCCCTGGAACATCCTGTCTTTGTCCACCTTGTCTATTCCGCGCAGTATTTTATATGTCGTTATCACGTCTCCCCTGACCCTCCTTTTCCTCTAGTGTCGTCAGGCCGATTTCCCTTAACCTTTCTTCATAAGACATTCCCCTTAGCTCTGGAACTAACCTGTCGCAAACCTTTGCACTTTCTCTACTTTCTTGACTTGCTTTATCAAGTGCGGGTTCCAAACAGGTGCTGCATTACTCCAGTAGGGCCTGAAAATACACGGTGTACAGGTCTTTAACGATTCCTTATTAAAGGGATCGGAACGCTGTTCTCAGGTTTGCCAGCGCCCATATGCTGCAGCAGTTACCTGGTTGAATGTGTGCTTCGGGAGACATGCTCGGTGTTATAACTCACTCCAAGATCTTTCCTCCTTGAGCGAGGTTTGCAGTCTTTGGCCACCTAGCCATAAATCTGTCTGAGGGCTACTTTGCCCTTTCCCCCATCGTCATGGCTTTGCATTTGGCGGGATTAAATTCGAGAAGCCAGTTGCTGACCAGGTGTCCAGTTTTGTCCAGGTCTCTTTTGAATCCTGCCTGGTCCTCATCTGATTTTAAATTTTCCTCATTTAAATTCACATCGTCTGCGAACAGGACACTTCTGAATCTAACCCTTCCATCATGTCGTTCACATATACCAAAAATAGCACTGGTCCCAGGACCGACCCCTGTGGACCCCCGCTCGCCAAGGTGCCCATTGTGATACATCATTACTACCATGACTCGTTGTTGTCCCTTGTCGGGTATTCTCTGATCCATTGCAGTGCCCTTCCCTGTAATGAGCCTGATCCTCTACTTCTGCACAGTTCTTGTGGGGAACGTGAAAGGCCTTCTTGCAGCCCAAAATATGCAATCAACCCCCCTCTCTCCGTGCTTACTTCTGTTTTTTAAAAAAACTTCAGAAGGTTTGTGACCAGGATTTTCCTCCATGAACCATTCTGGTTGGCTTTTAACTCTTGTTCCGTTCCAGGTGCTCCTCCACTCCCTCCTGATAATTTTTTCCCATACCTTTTGCATACTATAAAACACTTCAGTGACACAGGTCTATATTTACTGCCTCTTTTTCTTCTCATTTTTTAAAAAGGGGAAGCTACATTTGCCGTCTTCCATACCTCAGTAGTTCCCGTTTCCAGGGACGTGTTGAAAGATTGTGGTAAGTGGCACTACAACATATTCCTCCAAAGGGCCCCCGGGGGAAAGTTGTCCGGTCCCATTGCCTTTGGGGTATCGATTCCCTTACAGTTTATTTCACCTCCTCCCATCTGTATGTATGTCATCCACACTGTTGGTATATTCCTTGTTTGGGTCCCCCGGGCTGCCCCCCCGAGACCTTCCGTCCCACGTAAAACTTCCTTAAATCTCATGTTGAGCCCCTCACGTACCCTTGAATTTTCTTGTGATTCCCACCTTCTTCCTCAGCTTATCACCTGTCTTTGACGTTTTTTCCTTCAATGTGGCATCACAGTTTAGTCAGACTTGATTTTTTGATGCTATCTCATTTTCGTACTATCGCGGGGCCTCCCTCCTTACTTGCTACTCGTTCGGGCCTTTTCTTAATCCCTTATTTTCCTGGGTCCTATCCCTCCTGTACCTTTTCCATTCCTGTTGCACTTATTTTTTGCCCCCCTACACCTTTCGGGAAACCAAGGACTCGTTTTGTCTTCTTATATTTATTTTCCCTTTGGGGAAAAAACCCTTCCCTCCTCCCCTTTCCTTTTTTGCTAAAAATATTCCCTCATCCGTTTTCTGATTTTTCCCACCAGGTCTCGTCCCACTGAAACCCCCTGCAGGGGAAATTCCTCATACCTGGTAGTCCCCCCTTGTATTTGGCTTTTCCCATTCATTTTTCCGTTTTTCCTTCTTTACTTGACTCACTAATAAACAAAACTCAGAAAACCCCGGACACTAGCCCAAGGGGCCTCCGTAATGATGTCCCAAAATCCGAACTCCAGGTAACACAAGATCCCTCTTTCTGGTTCATCCTCCCCTCTCTCCTGGTTTTGTCCCTGACATGGATGCATGAGGTTTTCAAGTACCACATCCATCATCTTGGCTCTCCATTTTCGGGGCCCCCATGTGGCTCCAGGGGTTGTGTGGTATGTTTGTGTGTGTGTGTGGGTGGGTGTGTACTCACCTAATTGTACCACCTAATGGGTTTCAGGGGTCGAGACTACTCCGGCCCCGCCCTTCACTGACGCTACTGGTCTCTCTCTCGCTTCCTGACTTTGTCATACCTTTCTTAAAAAAATGTAGGTTCCTTGCCCCACAAATTCACTTGCAGGCTATTCCACTTGCGACAAATCTATGACGAAGAAATACTTCCTAAAGTCCCTGTAACTCGTCTATCTTCACTTTCCCGTTTGCCCCTTTTCCCGTGCCCCTCTCTGGAACATCCCATCTCTGTCCACCTTGTCTATTCCCCCCATACTTTTAGTCGTTATCATGTCCCCCTGACCCTTCTGTCCTCCAGGTCGTCATCCATTTCCCCAACCTTTCCTCGTACGACATTCCCTTGAGCTCGGGACTACCTTGTTGCAAACCTTTGTACTTTTCTCTAACTTCTTGACGGCTTGACCAGGTGTGGGTTCCAGACGGGTGCTGCATACCCAGAGGGGCCTAACAACACAGGGAACATGTCTTGAACGTTTCCTTTTAAGGTATCAACGCTTTTCCCCTCAGGTTGCCGGGCCCCCGATGCTCCCGGGGGTTATTTTTGATGTGTGCCTCCGGTATGTGCTCGTGTTATGGTCCCCCAAGGGCCCTTTTTCTCCCTGAGTGAGGTCTGTAGTCTTGTCCACCTAGCCTATACTCTGTCTGGGTCTTCT
This sequence comes from Cherax quadricarinatus, assembly GCF_026875155.1. Taxonomy (NCBI): domain Eukaryota; kingdom Metazoa; phylum Arthropoda; class Malacostraca; order Decapoda; family Parastacidae; genus Cherax; species Cherax quadricarinatus. Next base: position 92,997,394 of record NC_069403.1, read on the forward strand.
TTGCCCCTCCCCAATCTTCATATTTTTGCTTTGGCTGGATTAAATTCGAAACCCCTTTGGGCCACAGTCCAGCCTCTCCAGGGCTCTTTGCAGTCCGCCCATCCTCGTCCGATTTAATTCTTCTCTCAACTTCACGTCATCTGCAACAGGGAACTTCGAGTCTATTCCCTTCCCTCATTCGTTCACAATATCAAAAATAGCACTGGGCCTAAACTGACCCCTGTGGGACCCCGCTCTAACCCCCACTTGGGTACCTCTTCACGTCCAGACTCGTTGCTGCCTCCCTGTCAGGTATTCCCTTATCCATTGCAGTGCCCTTCCCTTTTTTGTGTGCCTGATCCTCCAGCTTCTGCACTAACCTTGGGGGGCTGTCAAAGGCCTTTCCCGCAGTCTAGGAAAACGCAATCTACCCAACCCCCTTTTCCTCAGTCTTCTTCTTTACCTTGTCATAAAACTCCAGAGGTTTGTCATACAAGATTTTCCCTTTCCTGAACCCATGTGGTTTTCATTTAAATCTTGTTTCCTTTCCTGTTCGAAACCCCTCTCCTCCTGATAACTTCCCGACTTTGCACACAATACAGGGCAGACACACAGGGCTTAGTTTAGTGCCTCGTTTTCTGTTTCCTTTTTTAAAATGGGGACTACATTAGCGTCTCCATTTCTCAGGTAGTTGCCCATTTTCAAGGGATGTTTAAGATGTGGTTAAGCCACACGCATCCTGCCCTTCTCTAAGGACCCAGGGGGAATGTTCCGGCCCCCATCGCCTTTGAGGTTAAAGGCACTTAAGATTTTTTTTTTCCCCTCCTCCTCATTGTTCGTATTCATCCAACACTTGTTGGATATTCCCTCTTGATGTTCCCTTCTGTTCTGTCTTCCCACAGCCCTTCCTTCTCTACTGAAAAACTTCCTTAAATCCCTTTCACTCCTCACATACCTCCTGATCATTTCTTGTGGTTCTCCACCTTCTGCCTTAATCTGATCCCTGTTTTTGACTGTTGTCTTCCTCCTGATGTGGCTATACAACTTTTTGGGGGTCTGTCTTGTTTCTCGATGCTATTCTTTTTCATACTGTCGCGGGGCCTCCCCCTTTACCGGCGTACTCATTCCTGCTCTGCCACTTTTCCCTATTTTCGTTGTTCTCGCCTCCTGTACTTTTTCCTTTCCTATTCACTTTTTTTTTGCCTCCTTCAAACCGTCGGGTGAACCGGGGGGCTTTTTTCTGGTCTTCCCGTTTTACTGTTGCCCTTGGAATGAACCTTTCCACTCCCCTTGCATTTTGTTGCACATATTCCATCTTTTCATTTACTGGTTTTCCCCTGCCTTCTCGTCCCACTGGACCTCCCCAGGAATTTCTTCAACCCTATGTAGTCCCCTCTTTTATAGTCAGGCTTTTCCCATTCAAACTCCTTTATTCTCTCCACTTGCAGCTCTACATGTATTCAAAGCACAGAACCACGTGGCCCCCTACTCCTGGGACCCATACTTAAAGTCCCAATGTCTGAGCTGCCCAGGGTAACAAAAGGTCCAATCTCTGGTTCATCCTCCCCTCTCACCGGGTAGTGTCCTTAACAGTTGGTGCAGAGGTTTTCCAGCACCACCCCAAACACCGGCTCCCATGTTCGGGACCCCCATGGGCCCAGGTTTTTCCCCCAGTCAACCCTCCGGGGTTAAATCCCCCAAACCACAACTTTGCTCGCTGGGGTGACCCTTTTCTTGCCCCCTCAGAAATGTGTCCCCTTTGCCTGTTGCCTTTTCCCATTTTCCTCTCTTGGCCTCCTCAGTTCTTGGTGGTTTATACATCACTGCAATGACCACTTTGTGTTCCCCAACTAAAGTGTACCTGCTATTAGTCTCTTTCCCCCCGTTCACTATTCCTTCCCTTTTCCCTCAATTTTCCTCGTTTTTTACAGCAAGCAACCCCACCTCCCCCCCGCCCCTTCTATCTTTCCTCAGATCGGGTATCCGGTGGGAAGATTGCATCTGTTATTGTCTCCCTGAGTTTTGTTTCGTAACGCTATGATTTCTGGGGACTTCCATTGATTCTTTCTTGCCATTCCCATGTTTATTTTGTTTAATCCCTGCATTGTGACCAAACCTTCAAATTCTGTTCTAATACTGTAAATGTGGTGGTTGGGGGTTGTGTGTTTTTGTGTGTGGGGTGTGTGTGTGTTGTGTGTGGTGTGGGGTGGGTGTGTGTGTGGGCGGTTTTGTATGTATTAGTTTGTGAATACGTAAACGTTTTGATTGTGATTATGAGGGGTTGTGTGTTTGTGAGAGAGTGGGGGTGTATGCGGGGGTGTTTGTGTGTTGTGTGTGTGTGGTGTGTTGGTGTGTGTGGTTTAACATTTTCGTGTGTTTTACATACACTTTTTTTTTTTTGTGGTGACGTGTTTGCATGTATGGTTTTGGGGTTTGGTTATTTGTGTGTTCCGCTTGGGGGGGTGTGTACCCTACCGGGCATTAGGGTGGGTGTGCGTGTGTTTGTGTGTGCGTGTGTTTTTCGTGTGTGAGGGTAGGGGGGGACACGTTTTATGTATCATTTTTATCCTTTTTTTTAAACCACCCTTTTTTGGCTCTATTTCCATTTCGTATATTTTTAACTATTCCCTATTCTCTAGTTAATATAACTTGCCCTGCTGCGCTAACTACACACTATTTAACACGTAAAAACTTCTAAAAAAAAACGTAAATTCGCCCTGACCCGTCGTTATTTTTGTGTGCATACTAATACTAATTACTCATAGCTTTTTTCTCAAGGGAAGGGGAAAAGTGAACTATCACATCCACTAGGCAGGTTGCCTAAAGGGGTTACACTGACCTAAAATTTCTTCCACGTATAATAGTTACTTTTGTCTGGAGCGATGATCCGTCAGCCCTTTTTTTTCTCGATACGTTCAGTCGTTCATTTCCCCCGGCAAATTTGTCTCGCTATTTTTACCCCTTGTAACCACAACTAACCAAGAATTCCATCTCCCCACGCAAACTCTGTGATCAACCTTTTCTTATTTTCAGGACCCGGGGGGCAACCCGAAATGCCCGAGGGTTAGCCTAATGGCTGCATTTCTTAAAATGTTTATTTTTTTTTATCCTGCCACTTCTAAGCTAATTTGTTTTGTTTAGACCATCACAACCGGATTTCGCATTTTTTTCTTTGTTTACGTTTTACACTTTATCCTTTGATATTGCGTAATTATGATTCCATCTATCAACACCGGCGCATGTCACTGTCCTAGTTGCCAAATACGCATTACCGAGGGGGTTTTTTTATATAATATGTCCTCTCGATATTTAGCACTATAATACATAACCCCCCTAATTTGCCGACTTCTGCAGCCCGTTCCTAAACAGACTCACTGTCAAAAATTTATTTTTTTTACATAATCATAGTTGGGCAGAATTCCTAGCCCTTTTTGTGACCAAAACTGCATTTTTTTTTTTTTAGTGTTTATTTCAGCTTTCATGGCAAGGAGACCATCGTGACCGGAAACATCCGTGACATAAAATTTTATCATGACATAGATCCATCGTGACTAAGAGATCATCCATGAATTAGAAACCCACCCAGATGGAGTACATCGCAACACAGATATCCGCTGTGACACTACAGATCACTGTAACACAAAGATCTATCATGCCACACTGATCCGCCCTAACACAGAAATCGCGTGTTATATACTAATATACTGTGACATACTGCATCACTATGTTGGCGTTGACACAGTGCTCCAGCGTGACAAAGACTCAACACTACACAGTGACACAGTGACCCTGTAGGTATCCTCTATGACTCGACCAAATTCTTTAAATCGCATCCGAAATGCAAGGGATAAAATACAACCCTCGGTCTTTCTAAAAAATAGTGAGTTTTTTTCCTTTGTCTTCAAATCGGAAGCTGCAGTGCATTTTTCAGGCAAATTGTAAAATTCATCACATGTCAGAAACGCGTATCGAGTGTCGATTGTCCACCGAACGATTTTGTCTTATTCAACTTCCTACATTTACATCTTTTTAAACTCTTTCCACTACCACAACCTTCAAACAGGAGCTCCCTGACGTTTTCAACTGCTCTTTATCCAAGGAATTGGAGCTTCTCTCCTTTTCCTCCTCTCGAACCACATGGCCTCTCATTTCTCAGTCGCTGTATGATATATCAATCTCGAGTCCATTGACAATATACATTCTAAACGTTCATTTTTCTTCCTTTCCGTTAGCTAAAGTTAGATTAAGTTAAGCAATACAGATTGACGATTATTAACCTATATTTTCGTATAATTACCTGACAGTAACGAAGGAGGTGTAGGCCAAGCAGCGCTCGGGAATATTGCCAGATATCCAGAATGCATTCTCTCAAATAATAATAATAAAATAATAATAATAATAATAATAATAATAATAATATAATAATAAATAATAATAATAATAATAATAATAATACTTACAGGAGAACTTGAGAAAAATCCTTCCACTGTAATCCCATGCATGTGTTAAGAGGGCGACTGAAATGCGGGGAGGAGGGGCTAGTACGATATACAGAAATTCTACGTGATTTTTTTTTTTAAATAAGTGAAATATAAAAAAAAAATACAAAGTGTATAAAGAAAAGCTTTCGTTTCTTCTCTTTCGAGTCACCTGTCTTGGTGACTCGGCCGATGTGTTTAATAATAATATTAGAATTAATAATAGTAATAATAATAAGGATTTAATAAATAATAATAATAAAGATTTAATAATATGAATAATAATAATAATAATAATAATAAAATAATAATAATAATAATATAAAAATAAAATAAAAAAAGTAATGATAATAAAAATAACACGATCAACAAAATAATTCGCTCCCCCAAAATATTT
>NC_069403.1:93002747-93010247 GCF_026875155.1 Cherax quadricarinatus
GCCGGGGTTACGTCGAGCCACAGCCCGGCTGGTCGGGGTACCGATTTTTGGGTGCCTGTCCAGGCCTGCTTAAAGACAGCCAGGGGTCTTTTTTGGTAACCCCCCTTTTTTTGTGAGAGCAGCGAACAGTTTTGGGGCCCCGACACTTATTGTTTGTCTTTTAGCGTGCTAGTGACACCCCCCCCCCTTTTTCTTTTGGGGGGATTTTTGCACGTTCCCAAAGTTTTTGCATCGGAGGGTGTTTTCGTGTGAAAGTTTGGTACTAGTCCCTCTTTTTTTCCAGGTTATAATCATGTTCTCCCCCCTGCGTTCAGGGATACAGGTCAGAAATTTTAAACGCTGCAGTAATGAGGTGTTTTATCTCCGTTAGCGCGCCGTGAAGTTTTCTGTATTTTTTTTAGGTCAGAAATTTTTCATCCCTTAAAAAGGTGCGTTATGGCAGCAAATTCCCCAAATAAAACAAGCGACATAAGAGGTCATCATGGGCTGGCATCCCTAGTTTTGAAGGTTCTCATATCCATCTGTTTTTTTTCAGCAGATGCGATTATAAAATGCTATGCGAGAAGGTGGGGTCCTCCAACATGACCCCCAGGCTTTGACTTTATTTTTTCGCTCTTTTTGGTGGCTGGAATTTTTTTTATACCTGTGAATTTTTAATTTTCCTCAGCAATAGAAAAAATTTAAAGAAAAGGGTGGGAACCCTCCATATTGGTATTTTGCCAAGGGGGGGAGTTGGAAATAAATGGTTGCCGGGAAATTTTGGGTCATTGCGGGCTGGACAAATACTGAAAGGGAAAAAATGCATAAATTCATTGACAAGGGGCCCTCTTCTAGGCAAAATGACATGTTTGCTGGGGAGGGGGTTCACTTTCTAGGTGGGGGGGGGGAGCACTGAAAACTGCAGTGGGGGGACAGTTGGGTTTTTAAAACTGGGAATATTAGTGGTAGGGGTTTTGGCGGGAAAGCATGAGCCCCAGTGAGAAATAATACGATTCTAGGGGAAAATTAATAATAAAACGAATGTTTTGAAAAGCCGGGCCCTTTGGGTGATAAGGACAAAAAAAGGGTTTTGTAAAAAAAAAAAATGACGGGAAAGGGGTTAAAAGAAAGGAAGTCTTTCAATGTTTATTAGCTAATTGCCGTATGCAGGAAAAGATGGACGATTGAGATTAGTTGCTAGTGTGGGTAACATTGATGTATTTGCCTTAACTGAGACTGGTTTAAATTTCAAAAAGTCGGGACATCCTGCGAATGTAAATTTTTCAGGGTTTTAAATTGTTCCAAAAGTAGAAGAATTGGGAGGGGGGTGGGTGCATTTTATGCCGAGACGTTTGAATTGCTAAAAAGGGGTATTAAGTCGAATAACACATACAGATTTTTTGGGAAAAAATTTTTCAGAGGGGCAAAAAATTTTTTTTGGGAGTGAAAACCGTCCCCAAACTTGATAGGGACCAAGGGAAATACTAGGGAGGAAAATTTTTAAGGCCACAAGGGACGATAATGTAGTAAATTTAGGGGGGGGGGCTTTAAATTTATCATGTTATTGGAATTTCTTGATGGGAATTTTTGAATCTACGCTTCTTAGAAGTAAATTTCAGGATTGTTTTTTGAAGCTTTTTGCAGAAAACCCACAAGGGGAAAAAACCTGTTTTACTTTGTTATGGGGAAAAAATGAATCCCTTGTTAATAATTTTTAAAAATTTAGAGGAACTGGGTGCTAGCGACCACAAATCAAATTTCATTTTGCATTTTAATGGAATACTTAGTAGCGATAACTCAGTTTTAAAACCCAATTTTTTGTTTGCAATTTTCGTGGGCTTAGGAACACTTTTCATCTGTTGACTGGGGTAACGGAGAGCTATCAATATGACAGTTTTCTGAACACTTTTCATGCTGGTCAAAGAGCGTTTATCCCATTAAAGAAAATTTGATCAAATAGAAATGACCCAAAATGGATTAATAATAGGGTCAATTTTCACTAGGGCAAAAAAAAGGAATTTTTTAGGCGTTCAAAAAAGGGAGGGCATCTTATGAATCATAATTTACATTTTGAGGGGGCATTAAAAAAGGGATAAGAAAAACTAAAAGGGACTATGAAATTTAAATTTCTAGGGATTCTAAAAATAACCCCAAAAATTTTTTCCAGGGCTATAGAACAAAAGTTAGAGATAAATAGGGCCCCCCAAAAAAACTAGGGGGACCTTACTGACAAAGAGAATGAAATGTGCTTGAAATTTTTAAATAATTATTTTCTCTCAGTTTTTTACACAGGAAGACACTAACAATATTCCAGTAATTAATTTTTACAGTGGGCTAGAAGAAGATAAATTATGTAACATCACAGTCACTAGTGAGATGGTTGTGAGGCAGATAGACAGACTGAAGCAAAATAAGTCGCCAGGTCCTGATGAGGTTTTTTCAAGGGTTCTTAAGGAATGCAAAATGGAACTCTGTGAACCATTAACTAATATTTTTATTTATCTCTTCAAACAGGTGTAGTGTCTGATATGTGGAAGATGGCTAATGTAACTCTATTTTTAAAACAGGGGACAAGTCGTTACCGTCAAATTACCGCCCAATAAGCCTGACCTCAATTGTAGGCAAATTTACTAGAGTCAATTATAGCTGAGATTATAAGAAGCCATCTCGATAAGCATAGCTTGATTAATGATACTCAGCATGGATTCACAAGAGGCCGGTCTTGTCTAACTAATTTATTAACTTTATTCGTAAAGCTTTTGAGGCTGTTGACCACAATAAAGAATTTGATATTATTTACTTAGATTTTAGTAAGGCTTTTGATAGAGTCCGCACCATAGACTGTTAAAGAAAGTGGCAGCTCATGGCATTGGGGGAAAAGTGCTCTCGTGGATCGAGTCATGGCTCACTGACAGGAAGCAGAGAGTGTCCATAAATGGGGTAAATCCGAGTGGGGATCTGTAACAAGTGGCGTTCCACAGGGATCAGTCTTGGGCCCGTTGTTGTTTATAATATATATCAATGATCTTGATGAGGGAATTACTAGTGATATGAGCAAATTCGCCGATGACACAAAGATAGGTAGGATAATTGATTCAAACGTAGATGTTAGGGAACTTCAGGAGGATTTAAACAAACTCTATTCTTGGTCAGAAAAGTGGCAGATGCAGTTCAATGTAGATAAATGCAAGGTTCTGAGGCTTGGGAGTGCCCATAACACTAGTACTTATAAATTAAATGATGTAGAACTTAGCCATACAGATTGCGAAAAGGACTTGGGGTTTATGGTGAGCAGCAACCTTAAAACCAAGACAGCAATGCCTAAGCGTACGTAATAAGGCAAATAGATTACTGGGATTTATATCAAGAAGTGTAAGCAACAGAAGTCCAGAGGTCATACTGCAGCTTTATACATCATTAGTAAGGCCTCACCTAGATTATGCAGCTCAGTTCTGGTCTCCGTATTACAAATGGACATAAATTCGTTAGAAAACATTCAGCGTAGGATGACTAAATTAATACATAGCATCAGAAATCTTCCTTATGAAGAAAGATTGAAGACTCTTAAGTTACATTCACTTGTTGACGAAGAATGAGGGGAGACCTGATCGAAGTGTATAAGTGGAAGATAGGTATAAATAAAGGGGATATTAATAAGGTCTTGAGGATGTCTCTCCAAGAGAGAACGCGCAGTAATGGATTTAAATTAGGTAAGTTTAGATTTAGAAAGGACATAGGAAAGTATTGGTTTGGAAATAGGGTAGTTGATGAGTGGAACAGTCTACCTAGTTGGGTTATTGAGGCTGGGACTTTGGGTAGTTTCAAATCTAGGTTGGATAAGTACATGAGTGGGAGGGGTTGGATTTGAGTGGGACTTTCACATCAGAGCTTATTTCTTGGGTGGCATTGAAAATTGGGTTGGGCAAATGTTTTGTTAGTGGGATGAATTGTAAAGGACCTGCCTAGTATGGGCCAGCAGGCCTCCTGCAGTGTTCCTCCTTTTCTTATGTTCTTATGTTCTTATGTTTACCATATCGGAGTAATTGAAATTTCTCATCGTTAAACTTCATATTGTTTTCTGCGCACATTGAAAGATTTGGTTGATGTCTGCCTGGAGCCTTGCAGTGTCTGCAATGGAAGACATTGTCATGCAGATTCGGGTGTCATCTGCAAAGGAAGACACGGTGGTGTGGCTGACATCCTTGTCTATGTCAGATATGAGGATGACGAACAAGATGGGAGCGAGTACTGTGCCTTGCGGAACAGAGCTTTTCACCGCAGCCGCCTCAGCCTCGACTCTGTTTACTACTACTCTTTGTGTTCTATTTGTGAGGAAGTTATAGATCCACCTACCAACTTTTCCTGTTATTCCTTTAGCACTCATTTTGTGCGCTATTACGCCGTGGTCACACTTGTCGAAGGCTTTTGCAAAGTCTGTGTATATTACATCTGCATTCTTTTTGACTTCTAGTGCATCTAGGACCTTGTTGTAGTGGTCCAGTAGTTGAGACAAACAGGAGCGACCTGCTCTAAACCCATGTTGCCCTGGGTTGTGTAACTGATGGGTATCTAGATGGGTGGCGATCCTGCTTCTTAGGACCCTTTCAAAGATTTTTATATGTGATGTTAGTGCTATTGGTCTGTAGTTCTTTGCTATTGCTTTACTGCCCCCTCTTTGGAGTGGGGCTATGTCTGTTGTTTTTAGTAATTGTGGGACGACCCCAGTGTCCATGCTCCTCCATAGACCTCCATGACCTCCATAGAAGCTTGAATTCACTAACAAGACTTGGCTTAGGAGATTACCAACCACGCCTCCTTTCTCCTCAAAGAGAAAGATCTGAGAGATCATGGCAGGTGTTCTTTCTTGAAATTACAAAGGCCTACACACACTCCACTTATGGTTAGGTCACCTACTGTGGGACTTCATCATGTGGCCTAGTAACCCTTATTAGCATTAATTATTCTGGTCTCCGGTAGAAACAGGACATCAGGTATGACATGATATCTGAAGCAATATCAATATATCACACGCTCAGTGGCGAAGCTTCAAATTTCGTGAAAAAAATCTCACTTGACGACAGCGAAAAGTGAAATAAAAGCGTTTAGTTCACATCTGCCAATTTTATGAAGAAATAGTGTGAAAATATGATTTTCATTTAATCCCGTTAAAAATATTTGGATTTACCTCTTTTGTATGGCATAACTATTTAATGGGTGATGAATCTTACGTCCAAGACTGCGTCCAATAAATTTCGTTTTATATTCGGGGAAAATTGTATAAGTACTCATGGTTCTCAATAAAATTTGGAATCGATGGAATTCCTGCGATAACTGAAAAATGTCTCATCTGATCAGTTCAAATTTGCATCAGTGGTATGTTTTCCAGAAAATAAGCTTCACTTTGTTGTTAGCCTCCATTAGAACAAGTCTGCCAACTTTATTAAATAGATTTTGCTATTGATTTTCATTCAGTAAATAAAGAATGCCTTGTCCCAGTGGCTTCAAAATATTAACGTTGAAGAGCTCATACACACTCCAGTGAATGGCAAAATTAGTCCAGTTCCTTGAATCAAGGGGCACTCACCAGCATCGAGGCAAAATAAAGCATTAATATATAATAATATTACATCATTTCCAGATTAACAGAAATAGCAAAATGCCTCCTTTACACTTCTTTAACAATAGCAACTTTCTTATCAGTAGGATAAGCAAATGTTGAAATTTTGAAGCCAATCAGAAGAACTCTCTAAAGCTATCTTATGGAAACCAATTTCGAGAATGGTCAACATAAAAATGAACAGAGGGACACATTGTACCTGTCAGCTGTTCCACGAACCTTCTAATAATTAACTAAGATTGAAAATTTAATTCTGATCCCATAAGACGCTGAAAATTTATAAAGCCATGAGGGATGTTAGTGGAAGACGATATCGCTGTAGCTGACAACGTGGAGACTGTCGTACAAAGTTTTGAAGGATGCACTAAACTCATGAGCATTTAAAATGCTATTAAAAAGCAGTTTTCAATATTTATTTTTGCAGTTGTACTCTGTTTGAATTTGTCTACAATCATCTAAGAAAAACATTTGAATTTGTGCTTTTAGGGAAGTTGATTTTGATAAGATAAATCTATGAAATTTAGTGAACTGCCCCGTACAAAACCCAAATAAAAAATTCTCCTAGTAAAGATACGCCAACGTTCAGTTGGTGTATAAGATACATTCTATAAGATACATTCTATAAGATACATTCTATAAGATACATTCTATAAGATACATTCTCTGGTTATTTCATGGCCACTAATTTATTTGATAAAATTGGAAATTTAAAACTTATATAGCCCTAATGAAAGTAAACCTTACTTTTAATAAAGTTCAGCAGAACTTAAAGTTTGAAGCCAATCAGAATTTTAAAAATTTATTAGAAATTAAAATATGCATACAAAATAAGTAAAGTTGTAGGGTGTCATCCTTCTCATGGAATGCATCAGCATTAACATTTTGAAGACGATAAGACGAGCTTTCTTTAGTTATTGAGTGAAAATCAAACTGTCTGTTTATTTAATAAAGTTGTCAAATTGGGACTTACGCGGTTCAACACCACTGTGAACCATGCTCTAGTTATAGCACTGATTCCAACGAGTCCAACAGTAATACAAAAAAAATAATTCGTTAGTAAATTTGCCCGCACACAAACAAAACTTAACGGGTACTATCCTGGCTGTATGATGCGTCAGTTCTTGTATTTGAAGATAAGAGAGTAACACTAAAATATATTTAACCCTGATTCAACAGGAATCAAAACAGCACATTTTATTTACAGAGAAAATTGTCAGAGGTGCACCTACATACCTGAATTTCACTTTCCATCGCTTTTAAATCTGATTTTAAATATCTGAAGTTATGCTGCAGAGGATTTTCAAAGTTATCCGAGATATTCCATGATGCTGGGAATGGGTACAAAATCTTTGGTCGCAGGGAACCTGCAAATGTCAATTGTTCCTAGGGTTTTGCTCTAGTTATCGTACACCAACACTGAAAGTTTTAAACCGATTTATTAGAAAGTAAATGAAGGAAAGACAGACCAAAATTCTGACAAGAACATCAAGTGCCCCTTCAGCGTTACCTAATAAAAACAAGAATAATAATAAAAAATAAGTACTAAAAATAAAATTTAATAATAATAATAATAATAATAATAATAATAATAATAATAATAATAATAATAATAATAATAAGAAGAAGAAGAAGAAGAAGAAGACAACAGATGTATTTCTCCTTTAATGTGTGATTGTTATTGCTAGTATTCTTGTGAATGTATTGTGATTTTCTCTGTGATTGCTCCTATGATTGTTCCTGTAATTGTCTCTGATTTTTCCTGTGACTATTGCTATGATTTCAAATGTGATTGTTCTTGTTGCTTTGATTTCAGCTGCGATTTTTTAATTTGAGTGTTTTGTTATTGTTAATATTGTTTCTGTGGTTGTTTCTGTGTGTCTGTGACTCAGTTTGTGATTGTTGAT
>NC_069403.1:93015247-93045247 GCF_026875155.1 Cherax quadricarinatus
ATCCTCTAGTGACAGGTTCAGTGCCTTCTTAAGGGTTGACCTCAGGTGTGCGTCATATTCGTCGAGTGTTGGGTTGTCGAAAGAGGGTGCACACCTCAGGAAGTAAGTGAGTCTTGGAATAGTAAGGCACCTTGTGAGGAGATACAGAGCATCATGGGCATCAAGATTGCTTATTCTCTCCTCCATTCTCATCAGGTCATTCAATTTGTCCTTGAGGACTGTGTCGATGGCCTGGTGAACCAGCGGTGCTCCCAGGAGGGTACCGTTGGACGGAGTGGTAGTAGAGACTTCTGGGAGGATTCTTCGCACAGCATTGATTATTTCCTGGTTCGCTGTGATGATTTCACACTTGGAGGGATTGAGGATGAGTCCCAAGTCTTCTCCCTGTGTTTTCACCAGTTATAGGTCCCCTACCAGGGACTCTTCAGTACATGCCAGAGTGCCATCATCCAGGTACCAGATGTTGAGCTCGCTGCGTAAGCTGGAAATTAGTTCTCTTACTGCCAAGCAGAAGAGAAGCGGAGCTAGTGGGTCACCCTGCTGAACACCTTCTGATGATAGTATTTCATGTTCTCCAAACAAAAGAATTGAGGGTTTGCTGTAGCCAGCTGAGATGAAGGGAAAAAGACTGGGGAAGCGATCCCGAACAGCTGGCAAGACAGCATCTCTCTTTACCATATTAAAGGCATTTCTAAAATCAAGTTTGACTACAGCCTTGTCTTCTGGTAGGTCCCTGATGTAGGCCCTTGCCGCATGAGCTGCAGCTTCACTGCCTTGAGGGACCCCAAAGCCCAGTTGGTGTGGCTGGAGTAAACTGGCAGCTTCTAGGCGAATGTTTCTTACTGCAGCTTTGGCCACGAGACGGCGAAGAGTGTTTCCAACCGCAATGGGTCTGATTCCCCCATCCTTCTTCTTCAACGCACACAGTGAGGCTCCGAAAAAGAAAGGTTTAACTTCTTCTGGGATTCGCCCAGCCAGGCAGTTGTTGACGATAGTTGTTAACTCGGTGAGAAGAAGTGATGCAGATGCACCGAGTACTGGATTTACCATCTCCTTGAGGTGCTGAGGTCGAATTCCAGTGTAACCTCCTGCAGATCCTGCAGGAAATGACACGATCGCCTTATAGACTTCCGATTCAGGCAAAATTAATTGTTCAGTGATGGGGTCTTCCTCAGGGTTGTTGTTGATGGTTATGGTGTCCCTGGTTGGATGCTTGTCTCTTAGTGCTTGGGCTGTGGTCTCATCTTTGGGGACTACAGTGTCGTCACTTGTAATTATTCGGATTGCTCCCACTGTGTTACCTTCTTCAATTTTTTTGCTAACCTGAGCGCAAATTTTCTCTTCTGCACTCTAAAGGAGGGGTTCAGGATATTAGCAGTTTGGAGGGATATGTTATATTTCTTTACATATAAGCTTATAAAGTGTTGTGTTCTGGGCGCCTCTGCAAAGAAAGTGATTATGTACGAGTGAGGTGAAGGTGTTGAACGATTATGAAAGTATTTTCTTTTTTTTAGGGATTTTCTTTCTTTATCGGTCACCCTGCCGACTCATCGAAAAAAAATGTGTATGTATATATATATATATATATATATATATATATATATATATATATATATATATATATATATATATATATATATATATATATATATATATATATATATATATATATATATATATATATATATATATATATATTATATATATATATATATATATATATATATATATATATATATATATATACATACACATTTTTTTTCGATGAGTCGGCAGGGTGACCGATAAAGAAAGAAAATCCCTAAAAAAAGAAAATACTTTCATAATCGTTCAATACCTTCACCTCACTCGTACATAATCACTATCTTTGCAGAGGCGCCCAGAACACAACAGTTTATATCCATATATGTAAAGAAATATAACATATCCCTCCAGACTGCTAATATCCTGAACCCCTCCTTTAGAGTGCAGGATTGTACTTCCCATTTCCATGACTCAGGTCCGGCTATATAATAATAACCGGTTTCCATGAATCCCTTCACTAAATATTACCCTGCACACACTCCAACAGTTCGTCAGGTCATAAAAACCATTCGCCTCCATTCACTCCTATCTTAACACGCTCACGCACGCTTACTGGAAGTCCGAGTCCCTCGCCCACAAAAACCTTTTTTACCCCCTCCCTCCAACCTTTTCGAGAACGACCCCTACCCCGCCTTCCTTCCCCGACGGATTTATACGCTCTCCACGTCATTCTACTTTGACCCATTCTCTCTAAATGACCAAACTACCTCAACAACCCCTCTTCAGAACTCTGACTAATACTCTTTAACTCCACACCTTCTCCTAATTTCCACACTCCGAATTTTCTGCATAATATTTACACCACACATTACCCTTAGACAGGATATATCCACTGCCTCCAACCGCCTCCTCGCTGCTGCATTTACAACCCAAGTTTCACACCCATATATGAGTGTTGGTACCACTATATTTTCATACATTCCCTTCTTTGCCTCCATAGATAACGTTTTTTGTCTCCAAAATATACCTCAATGCATCACTCACCTTTTTTCCTTCATCAAATCTGTGGTTAACCTCATCCTTCATAAACCCATCCGCTGACACGTCAACTCCCCAATATCTGACAACATTTGCTTCTTCCATTCTCCCTCTCTCCATAGTAATATTCAGTTTTTCTTTATTTAAATAATTTGATGCCCTCATACCTTACTCTTATCTATGTTCGCTTTCCAGCATTTACCTTTACACCACTGTTTCATGGTAAGGGAGAACTAAAAATATGTTGGTTCTCCCTTACCATGAAAACTTGGTTGATATGCCTTCTCTTCTTAAGACTTTTAATATTAAAGTTGTATTCAAAAATCTTGATACAGTAAAAAAAACTTTTGATAAAGAATTCCCCCCAAAATGCTGATGGATGTGTCTATAAGATTCCTTGTAAAATTTGCGATAAAGTTTATTACGGTCAAACTGGTAAAAATCTCGAACTAATTATAAAACAACATAAATATAGCATTAGAACTGGACTAGATTCCAATGCTCTATTTATTCATGTAAGAGATTTTAACCATCCAATTGATTTTCAAAAATTTTGAGAAAGTAGTATCAAGCAAGTCCATGGTCGACAGGAATATAATTGAATCTTGTTTCATAAAAAGCAGTTTTGACAATAATATGAATATTTCCTTTGGTTTATATAAATTAGATCCATTTATAATTAATAGAATTTGGGAAGAATTTAATAATACACTGGACAAATAATAATGTTTAAATTTTTTGGGTAGAATAGTTTGTGGGTGAGTTGTGCAAAGGACCTATCCAAGTTGGGTCGGCGCGCGTCAGGTGTTTAACCGTTGTGGGATCTGATAGTGAGGTGCTGGCCAGACCCCTTATATAGCTTCCTTGGATGCTTTACTTTCATAGTTCCTTGATAATGTGAGTAGTCACGAAAGCGCTTGGAATTTCTCTATTCTTTCAGAGTGGTTGTTTTGCATATATATATATATATAAATATATATATATATATATATATATATATATATATTTTATATATATATATATATTATATATATATATATATATATATATATAAATATATATAATATATATATAATATATATATATATATATATATATATATAATATATATATATATATATATATTCTAGCAATTATTGTGTTGAGGATTGCGAAAACTTTATAAAAGGGACGTAATTATCTCTGACAACGGCACAGTTGCCAGGGGCTGGATAACCTTTGTGCTTCGGTCAAGCGCACAGTACGCGGGTAACACGCATTTGCAGGTGCTTCCAGGTGTCTGCATCAGATATGAAGGCAGAAAAAATACGGAATTACTATTTTATGTGCCTGTGTGTGAGAGAGTATGTGTGAATGTATGTTTATGTGTGTGATTTTGTGTGTGTGTGTGTACTCTCCTAATTGTACACACCTAATTGTAATTGCAGGGGTCGAGACTCAGCTCCTGGCCCCGCCTCTTCAGTGAACGCTGCTAGGCTCTCTCTCTCCCTGCTCCATGAGCTTTATCATATCTCGTCTTTAAGCTATGTATGATTCGTGCCTCCACTACATCCCTCGCCAGACTGTTCCACTTCCTGACCCCCTCTATAAACTGAAGAACTGCTTCCTAACATCCCTGTGACTCATCTGAGTCTTCAACTTCCAAGAGTGACACCTTGTTTCTGTGTCCCCTCTCTGAAACATCTTGTCTCTGTCCACCTTGTCTATTCCACGCAGTATTTTGTATGTCATTATCATGCCTCCTCTAACTCTCCTGTCCTCCAGTGTCGTCAGGCCGATTTCGCTTAACCTTTCTTCGCAGGACATTCCCCTTAGCTCTGGAACTAACTTTGTCGCAAACCTTTGCACTTTCTCTAATTTCTTAACGTGCTTGACCCGGTGCGGGTTCCAAACTTGTGCTGCATACTCCAGTATGGGCCTGACATACACGGTGTACAGTGTCTTGAATGATTCCTTACTAAGGTGTCGGAATGCTGTTCTCAGGTTTGCCAGGCGCCCATATGTTGCAGCAGTTATCTGATTGATGTGTGCTTCCGGAGACATGCTCGGTGTTATACTCACCCCAAGATCTTTCTCCTTGAGTGAGGTTTGCAGTCTTTGGCCACCTAGCCTATACTCTGTCTGTGGGTCTTCTGTGCCCTTCCCCTATCTTCATGACTTTGCATTTGGCAGGATTAAATTCGAGAAGCCATTTGCTGGACCAGGTGTCCAGTCTGTCCAGGTCTCTTTGAAGTCCTGCCTGGTCCTCATCAGATTTAATTCTCTTCATTAACTTCACATCATCTGCAAACAGGGACACTTCTGAGTCTAACCCTTCCGTCATGTCGTTCACATATACCAAAAATAGCACTGGTCCTAGGACCGACCCCTGTGGGACCCCGCTCGTCACAGGTGCCCACTGTGATACATCATTACGTACCATGACTCGTTGTTGCCTCCCTGTCAGGTATTCTCTGATCCATTGCAGTGCCCTTCCTGTTATATGCGCCTGATGCTCTAGCTTCTGCACTAATCTCTTGTGAGGAACTGTGTCAAAGGCCTTCTTGCAGTCCAAGAAGATGCAAGAAGATGCAAGAAGATGCAAGAAGATGTTTGTGTGTGTGTGTGTGTGTGTGTGTGTGTGTGTGTGTGTGTGTGTGTGTGTGTGTGTGTATTCACCTACTTGTGGTTGCAGGGGTCGATTCACAGCTCCAGGCCCTTCCTCTTCGCTGGTCGTTACTAGGTCAACTCTTTCCCTGCTCCATGAGATTTGTCGTATCTCTTATTAATGCTATGTATGGATCCTGCCTCCACTACAGCTCTCTCCAGAGTGTTCCACTTCCTGACAATTTTGTGGCTGAAAAAATACTTCCTAACATCGCTGTAACTTACATGTGTTTTCAACTTCCAGTTGTGTCGCCTTCTGTTGTGTCTTAT
The DNA here is from genome assembly GCF_026875155.1 of Cherax quadricarinatus. Lineage (NCBI taxonomy): Eukaryota > Metazoa > Arthropoda > Malacostraca > Decapoda > Parastacidae > Cherax > Cherax quadricarinatus. The sequence goes on from NC_069403.1 coordinate 93,020,726, forward strand.
CTCTGAAACATCTTGTCCCAATCCGCCATCTCAATTCCTCTTAGTATTTTATATCTCGTTATCATGTATTCCCCTATCTCTCCTGTCGTCCAGTGTTGTCAGGTTGATTTCCCTTAACCTCCCTCAGCTCCGGACCTAGTCTTGCTGCAAACCTTTCCACTTTTTCTAATTTCTTGTAGTGCCTAACCATGTGTGGAATCCATAGTGGTGCTGCTTGCACCAATATGGACCTGACATACAAGGTGTACAGAGACTTGAATGTTATTTGGTTTATGTGTGCCTCCGGAGATGTGCTCAGTATTATACTCAACCCCAAGATCCTTTCTCATTCTGTTGTCTTCTCTGACCTTCCCCAGTCTTCATGACTGCATTTAGTGGGGTTAAACTCCAGGAGCCAGTTGTTGGACCAGGCTTGAAACCTGTCCAGATCCCTTTGTACGCCCACCTGATTCTTATCAACCTGAATTCTTCGTGTAATCTTCACATCGTCTACAACTATCGTCACGTCTGAAAATATCCATTCCGTCATGTCATTCACATATAACAGAAACAGCATCGGCCCTAGGACTGACTCATGTGGGACTCCATTTCTCACAGGCACCCACTCTGACACCTTGACAGGTACCATCATTCGTTTTTTCATTCCTTTCATGCATTCTCTGATCCATTGCAGTGCCTTTCCTGTTATTCCTGCTTGTTCCTCCAGCTTTTGTTCTAATCTCTTGCGTGAAACTGTTTCGATAGCCTTCTTACAATCCACGAACATGAAGTCTACTACCTCTCTCTCCTTCCTACCTTACTTCTGTCACCTTGTCGTAAAACTCCAGGAGATTTGTGACGCAGTATTTTCCCTCCTTGAAATCGTGCTAGTTATCGTGTATAAGCTCATTCCTTTCTAGGTGCTCCACCAGTCTTTTCCTGTGAGTGACTCTGTTGTCTAATCCTACCTGCCTTTCTCCTTTCTTGAAGATTGGGACTGCATTATCTGTCTTCCACACCTCAGGTAGTTGCCCTGTTTCGACAGAAGAGCTGAAGATTTGTTTTAGTGGCACACACAGCTCCGTCTCTGAGGGTTTCACGGAGAGATGTCCGCTCTCACCGCATTTGAGGTATCTAGCTCACTTAGCAGCATCTTCACCTTCTCCTCGGTTGTGTGTAGTGTGTCTAGCACTTGTTGGTGTACTGTACCATTTCGGTATACTTCAGTCCAGTTTGTCTCCACTAAAAACATTTCTTTAAATCTCATGTTTAGCTCTTAACTTACTTCTTGGTCGTTTCTTGTGCCCATCCTCTCTTCTCCCTTGGCCTGATTACTTGGTCCTTGACTGTTTTTCTCTTGATGTTGCTGTAAAAGAACTTTGGGTTAAATTTATCTTTCAATGCAATATCATTATCGTATTAAACCCCTGGACCTCCGTCCTTATCTGTGCATTCGTTTCTGGCTCTTTGACAGATCTCCTTATTCTCCAGGGCCCTATATTTTTCCATTCCCTAGCGCACTTAGTTTTGGTCTCTTTAAACCTTTGGGTGAACCAAAGGCACGTTCTGGCCCTCCTATTTTTTTGTTGACCCTGGGTACGATCCTCTCCTCTGTCCTCTTGCATTTTGTTGTCAAGTATTCCATCATTTCATTTACTGATTTTCCCTCCAATTTTGTTTCCCCCTGAACCTCGTGCAGAAAATTCTCATGTATGTGTGTGTGTTGTGTGTGTGTGTGTGTGTGGTTGTATGTGTGTTTGTGTGTGTGTGTTTGTTTTGTGTGTGTGTGTGTGGGGTGTGTGTGTGTGTGTGTGTGTGTGTGTGTGTGTGTGTGTGTGTGTGTGTGTGTGTGTGTGTGTGTGTGTGTGTTGTGTGTGTGTGTGTGTGTGTGAGTGTGTGTGTGTGTGTTTGTGTGTGCACTCACATGGTTGTGGTAGCTACTAGGTCACTCTTCCCGCTCCATGAGCTTTATCATATCTCTTCTTAAAGCTATGTATGGATCCTGCCTCCACTACATCACTTCCCAGACTGTTTTACTTCCTGACAACTCTGTAACTGAAGGAATACTTCCTAACATCCCTATGATTCATCTGAGTCTTCAGCTTCCAGCTGTGACCCGATGGAAATAAATGGTATAAAATACCGACACAATGGCAATATAAACACAGCAGCCATCTCAACACGCAGCTCCCCAGTCATACCTCGACGTTACATCAATGCACTCAAAGGTTTAGCAGAAGACACGACCATCAGGGTCACCACCGCTGATAAAGGAGGTGGTGTTGTTATCATGAACACTGACGATTACAGGAACAAAATGCTCAGTCTACTTAATGACCCAGATACCTACAAACCTCTCACAACTAACCAAGTGGACAACCTTACTAAAACTTTTCTTCAAAGGACTCGCCGCATTCTGAGGGGCTCAGAACAAGGGAAGAAACTTCTGCACACCATGCCCAGCAACCCCAGACCTGCCAGAATGTACGGCCTGCCAAAGACTCACAAGCCTGGTATCCCACTGAGGCCCATATCCTCGGGAATAGGCAGTGCTCCCCACCAGCTCTCAGGAATTCTCGCCAAACACCTCTCTAAACTCTTGGGCACTATCAGTCCAGCACATCTCAAACACTCAGGTGATCTTCTCAATCGCATTCGCAACATCAACATCAGGAACAAGAAACTTTCCAGCCTTGACGTGACTTCCCTATTCACCAAAGTACCTACTTACACAAGCCATCGATCTCTTGCGCAGGAAAATTGACGATTCACTTGATCTTCCCATTCCAGCCAGCGATTTCATCGACCTTGTTGAACTATGTGTTGGCTTTACGTGTTTCTCTTTCGAAAATCACCTCTTTCAGCAGACTTTTGGACTACCCATGGGTTCGCCACTCAGTGCAGTCCTGGCGAACCTATACATGGAACATCTAGAAGCCGAACGTTTCTCCACCATTATTCCTTCGTCTGTCACCTGGCTCCGTTATGTTGACGACATTCTCCTCATAACTCCTAAACGCTTCAACGTTCAAGCTCTCCAAGACAAGCTCAAAAAGGTCGAACCTTCAATCCAGTTCACACTTGAAGAAGTCGACAACACTCTTCCTTTCCTTGATGTCCTGCTCTGCAAAGCTGACCACGAACTTCGTTTTAAAGTCTATCGAAAACCCACCAACCAAAACGATCTTCTCCACTTCTACTCTCACCACGACACCAAAACCAAACGTGGTGTAATTATAGGCTTCTTCCTACGTGCACTCAGATCTGCAGCAACGAGTTCCTTGAGGAAGAATGCACTATAATTGAACAAATATTTTCTAAACTCCACTATCCTCGTCACTTCATCAGAGATGCAGACGGCGAGCATTAAACATCTTCAACACACCCAGAGAAGACACTGCCGAGAAGAGATACATAGTCTTTCCCACCAACTCCATTGCCAAACATGTTTCCAACATCTTTGCCAAAACATCGTTCCAAGTATCTACCTCCACAACCACGACCATCAAGGACATCACAAGTAGTAGGCAGGACAAGCCTCCATCCTCTGCAGGGGTATACATAATCCCTTGTAATGACTGCAACAAGTTATACGTGGGCGAAACATCAAGGGACCTCCAAACACGTATTTCAGAACACCAATACGCAAGCAGATCTGACGACACAAGGAATGCCTGCGTACAACACCGTAATTCACACAACCACTTGATAAACTACAGAAACTCAAGACTTATCGCCACAGAAGACAACACTCAATACGAAGAATCCTGGAATCATCACTTATTTCTATATCCGACAACTTCAACCAGAATAGTGGCTTCTATAACATAGCTGAGCCACTTGCCAAGAAACTTCTTCATCGCTATCCCACATAAGAACACTGTAGAAGGTCTGCTCACAAACTTATCCAATCTCCTTTCTAAGCTACCCAAGTTTTTAGACTCTATAACCCCACTCGGTACATCATCAGATGCAGCATTCTTCACCTGACCTCAGCCGGACTATAAATACTCGCGTTCCTTCCACCCCAGGTAGTTCTGTTTGTGACTTGAAAAAGCCCACTGTGTGGGCGAAACGTAGTCAATAAAGGATCACATTATACTGCATTTGTGTTTATATTGCCAGCTGTGACCCCTTGTTGCTGAGTCCCATCTCGGGAACATCCTGTCTCTGTCCACCTTGTCGATTCCTCTCAGCCTTTCATATGTCGTTATCACACACCCCCTATCTCTCCTGTCATCCAGTGTCGTCAGGTTGATATACCTTAATCCCTCCCCGTAGGGCATGCCCCTTAGCTCCGGGACTAGTCTTTTTCAAACTTTTGCACTTTCTCTAGTTTCTTTACGTGCTTGGCTAGGTGTGGGTTCCAAACTGATGTCGCATACTCCAATATAAGCCTAACGTACACAGTGTACAGGGTCTGAATGATTCCTTATTAAGATGTCAGATGCTGTTCTTCTGTTTGCTAGACGCCCATATGCTGCAGCAAGTTATTTGGTTGATGTGCGCCTCAGCAGATGTGTCCGGTGTCATACTCACCCCAAGATCCTTTTCCTTGAGTGAAGTTTGTAGTTTCCGGCCAGCTAGACTCTTCTCTGTCTGCGGTTTTATTTCCCCTTCTGCAATCTTTAAGACTTTGCACTTGGTGTGGTTGAACTCCAGGAGCCAGTTGCTGGGCCAGGCCTGCAGCCTGTCCAGATCCCTTTGTAGTTCGGCCCGGTCCTCGTCCGACTGAATTCTTCTCATCAAATTCACTGCAAACAGGGACACTTCTGAGGTTATTAATTCCTTCATGCCGTTCTCAAATACCAGAAACAGCACCGTTCCTAGGACTGACCCCTGTGGAACCCCGCTCGTCATAGGCGCCAACTCTTACACTTCGCCACGTACCATGACTCGCTGTTGTTTTTCTGACAGGTATTCCCTGATCCATTGTAGTGCCTTCTCTGTTATACCTGTCTGGTCCTCCAGCTTTTGCAATAATCTCTTGTGTGGAACTGTGTCAAACGCCTTCTTACAATCGAAACAATGAATTCTACTCACCCCTCTCTTTTGTCTTACCCTGTCATAGAACTCCAGTAGGTTTGTGACACAGGATATCCCATCTCTGAAACCGTGCTGCCTGTCATTGATAAGCTCATTCCTTTGTAGGTGCTCCTTGACTCTTCTGATAATCTTCTCCATGACTTTGCATGCTATACATGTCAGTGACACTGGTCTGTAGTTTAATGCTTCGTGTCTGTCTCCTTTTTAAAAAATTGGGGTTGTGTCTGTTGTCTTCAATACCTCAAGCAGTCGCCCTGTTTCAATAGATGAGTTGAAGATTGTTGTTAGTGGTACACACAGCGCCTCTGCTCCCTCCCCCTACGACCCATGGAGAGATGTTATCCGGCCCCAACACCTTTGAGGTATCTAGCTTGCTTAGCAGCCTCTTCAGTTCTTCCTCGGTTGTATGTATTGTGTCCAACAGCTGATGATTTACCCCACCTCTCCGTCCTTCTGGAGTCCCTTTTCTTTCCTCTGTGAACACTTCTTTGAATCTCATGTTGAGTTGCTTACATACTTCGCAGTCGTTTCTTGTGAATTCCCCTCCTTTCTTCCTCAGCATGATTACCTGGTCTTTCACTGTTGTTTTCCTCCTGATAAGGCTGTACAACAACTTCAGGACAGATTTGGCTTTCGCTGCTATGTCATTTTCGTATTGTCGTTGGGCCTCCCTTCTTACCCGTGCTTATTCATTTCTAGCTCTACGACTGCTCTTCTTTTTCTCCTGGGTCCTTTGCCTTCTATACTCCTTCCATTCTCTAGCACACATGTTTTTTGCCTCCCTGCATCTTTGGGTGAACCAAGGGCTCATCCTGGTTTTATTTCTGTTACCCTTGGGTACAAACCTCTCCTTAGCTGCTTTGCATATTGTTGTCACATATTCCATCATCTCGTTTACTGACTTAACTGCCACTTCTCTGTCCCACTAAACCCCATGCAGAAAATTCTTCATGTTTGTGTAGTCCTCTATCCTGTAGTTTAGCTTCATTCGTCCTGCCCTTGCTTTCCTCTCCACTTGTAACTCTATGTCTCACGAAATCGTAATGACACGATTGCAAACAAACCATACCACGGGCGGGGATAGAACCCGCGATCAGAGAGTCTCAAAACTCCAGGCCGTCGCGTTAGCCACTGGACCAGCTAGCCACAATAAGGTTCATCCAACTAGGTATATTTCTACACCAGGTATATTTCTAACCAGGTATATTTCTAACCTTCCAATGGTGTAGAAATATACCTAGTTGGACGAATCTAATTGTGGCTAGCTGGTCCAGTGGCTAATGCGACGTTCTGGAGTTTTGAGACTCTCTGATTGCGGGTTCTATCCCCGTCCGTGGTATGGTTTTTTTAACTCTATGTATTCGAAGCTCAGAACCACGTGGTCACTGGCCCCGAGGGGCCTGTCATATTTGATATATTCAATATCTACACTACTCAAGGTGAATACTAGGTCCAGTCCTCTCTCTTTGGTAGTGTCCCTTACGTGTTGGTACGTGCATGAGGCTTTCCAGTACCACCTCCATCATCTTAGCCCTCCACGTTTCTGGGCCCCCATATGGCTCCAGATTCTCCCAGTCGATTTCCTTGTGGTTGAAGTTACCAGCAATCATTAACTTTGCCCTGCAAGCATGAGGCCTTCTGGCCACTTAAGCCAGTGTGTCAACCATCGCTCTATTACCCTCATCATACTCTTACCTTGACCTCCTGCTGTTCTATAGAGAGTTATACATCACTGCAATTACCCCCCTGCGACCTCCAGACTGAAGTGTTCCTATTATGTAGTGTCTTGCTTCTCGTGTGTCTCCTCTATCCAGTTCATCAAAATCCCATTCGTGTTTAATGAGAAGTGCCACTCCTCTACCCCCTCTGTTCTCTCTGTCTGTCCTCGGGATCTGATATCCCGTTGAAAAGATGGCATCTGTTATCATTCCTGTGAGCTCGGTTTCTGTGAGAGCTATGATGTCCAGTGATGCCTCTTTGACACTTTTGTGCCTCTCTCCCAGTTATTATTCCATCAGCATTGGTGTACCATACCTTCAGTTTAATATCCAACACTTTTTTTTTGAGGGAGGGAGGGTCTGTTGGGGTGGTGGACCTGCCAATGTGCTTTGGGATTCTACAGCATTGTGTGGGGTGGGGGCTGTAAGTGTGGATTGTGGGTTGTGTTGGGGTAGTGTGTTTGCTTGTGGCGTTTTGCGGGTGGTTCTGTGTGTGCTTGCACTTGTTGCTCTACCCTTCTCTGGTTGTCCTCTGCTGACTCTGTTCTTGTCTCTTTTCCTAGCCCCTTTCATTTTTGTGTCCTCTACCTCAGCTTCTGTCATTTTGTTCTTGTTCCGTTGCGGTCTAGGAACACCCTCTTTTATGTTGATGATACCTTCAGCCGTGGTGTCTCTTACAAGATCCTGTCCCACAAAGTTTCTAACATGAAAATCAGTTTGACCGGTGTATGTGTGTGTGTGTGTGTGTGTGTGTGTGTGTGTGTGTGTGTGTGTGTGTGTGTGTGTGTGTGTGTGTGTGTGTGTGGTGTGTGTGTGTGTGTGTGTGTGTGTGTATGTGTGTGTGTGTGTGTGTGTGTGTGTGTGTGTGTGTGTGTGTGTGTGTGTATGTGTGTGTGTGTATGTGTGTGTGTGTGTGTGTGTGTGTGTGAGTGTGTGTGTGTGTGTGTGTGTGTGTGTGTGTGTGTGTGTGTGTGTGTGTGTGTGTGTGTGTGTGTGTGTGTGTATGTGTGTGTGCGTGTGTACTCACCTAGTACTCACCTAGTTGAGGTTGCGGGGGTCGAGTCCGAGCTCCTGGCCCTGTGTGTGTGTGTGTGTGTGTGTGTGTGTGTGTGTGTGTGTGTGTGTGTGTGTGTGTGTGTGTGACCTGTGTGCGTGAATGTGCGTGACTTGTGTGTGTGAGTATATATGTGTGCTTGTGTTAGTGTGTGTGTGTGTATGAGTGGAGATGATAGTGTGTGTTTTTGTGTGGGTATGTGTGTGGTACTTTTAGTGTTGTGTGTGTATGTGCATGTGTGTGTCTGTGTGTGTGTGTGTGTGTATGTGTGTGGTACTTTTAGTGTTGAGTGTGTATGTGTATGTGTATGTGTATGTGTATGGGTGTGTGTGTGTGTGTGTGTGTGTACTCACCTAGTTCTCACCTAGTTGAGGTTGCGGGGGTCGAGTCCGAGCTCCTGGCCCCGCCTCTTCACTGATCGCTACTAGGTCACTCTCCCTGAGCCGTGAGCTTTATCATACCTCTGCTTAAAGCTATGTATGGATCCTGCCTCCACTACATCGCTTCCCAAACTATTCCACTTACTGACTACTCTGTGGCTGAAGAAATACTTCCTGACATCCCTGTGATTCATCTGTGTCTTCAGCTTCCAACTGTGTCCCCTTGTTACTGTGTCCAATCTCTGGAACATCCTGTCTTTGTCCACCTTGTCAATTCCTCTCAGTATTTTGTATGTCGTTATCATGTCCCCCCTATCTCTCCTGTCCTCCAGTGTCGTCAGGTTGATTTCCCTTAACCTCTCCTCGTATGACATACCTCTTAGCTCTGGGACTAGTCTTGTTGCAAACCTTTGCACTTTCTCTAGTTTCTTCACGTGCTTGGCTAGGTGTGGGTTCCAAACTGGTGCCGCATACTCCAATATGGGCCTAACGTACACGGTGTACAGGGTCCTGAATGATTCCTTATTAAGATGTCGGAATGCTGTTCTGAGGTTTGCCAGGCGCCCATATGCTGCAGCAGTTATTTGGTTGATGTGCGCTTCAGGAGATGTGCCTGGTGTTATACTCACCCCAAGATCTTTTTCCTTGAGTGAGATTTGTAGTCTCTGGCCCCCTAGACTGTACTCCGTCTGCGGTCTTCTTTGCCCTTCCCCAATCTTCATGACTTTGCACTTGGTGGGATTGAACTCCAGGATCCAATTGCTGGACCAGGTCTGCAGCCTGTTCAGATCCCTTTGTATTTTCTGCCTGGTCTTCGATCGAGTGAATTCTTCTCATCAACTTCACGTCATCTGCAAACAGGGACACCTCAGAGTCTATTCCTTCCGTCATGTCGTTCACAAATACCAGAAACAGCACTGGTCCTAGGACTGACCCCTGCGGGACCCCGCTGGTCACAGGTGCCCACTCTGACACCTCGCCACGTACCATGACTCGCTGCTGTCTTCCTGACAAGTATTCCCTGATCCATTGTAGTGCCTTCCCTGTTATCCCTGCTTGGTCCTCCAGTTTTTGCACCAATCTCTTGTGTGGAACTGTGTCAAACGCCTTCTTGCAGTCCAAGAAAATGCAATCCACCCACCCCTCTCTCTCTTGTCTTACTGCTGTCACCATGTCATAGAACTCCAGTAGGTTTGTGACACAGGATTTCCCGTCCCTGAAACCATGTTGGCTGCTGTTGATGAGATCGTTCCTTTCTAGGTGTTCCACCCCTCTTCTCCTGATAATCTTCTCCATGATTTTGCATAATATACATGTCAGTGACACTGGTCTGTAGTTTAATGCTTCATGTCTGTCTCCTTTTTTAAAGATTGGGACTACATTTGCTGTCTTCCATGCCTCAGGCAATCTCCCTGTTTCGATAGATGTATTGAATATTGTTGTTAGGGGTACACATAGCGCCTCTGCTCCCTCTCTCAATACCCATGGGGAGATGTTATCTGGCCCCATTGCCTTTGAGGTATCTAGCTCACTCAGAAGCCTCTTCACTTCTTCCTCGGTGGTGTCCAGCACTTGGTGGTGTGCCCCACCTCTCCGTCTTTCTGGAGTCCCTTCTGTCTCCTCTGTGAACACTTCTTTGAATCTCTTGTTGAGTTCTTCACATACTTCACGGTCATTTCTTGTTGACTCTCCTCCTTCCTTCCTTAGCCTGATTACCTGGTCCTTGACTGTGTGTGGGTGTGCGTATGCGTGTGTACGTGTGTGGTACTTTTAGTGTTGTGTATATATGTGTATGTGTGTGTTCGTGTGTGTGTGTATATGTGTGTTCGTGTGTGTGTGTATATATGTGTGTGTGTGTGTGTGTGTGTGTGTGTGTGTGTGTGTGTGTGTGTGTGTGTGTACTCACCTATTTGTACTCACCTATTTGTGGTTGCAGGGGTCGAGTCCTAGCTCCTGGCCCCGCCTCTTCACCGGTTGCTACTAGGCCCTCTCTCTCCCCGCTCCATGAGCTTTATCAAACCTCGTCTTAAAACTGTGTATGGTTCCTGCCTCCACTACGTCATTTTCTAGGCTATTCCACTGCCTTACAACTCTATGACTGAAGAAATATTTCCTACTATCTCTCTGACTCATTTGTGTCTTCAACTTCCAATTGTGGCCTCTTGTTTCTGTGTCCCCTCCCTGGAACATCCTGTCTTTGTCCACCTTGTCTATTCCACGCAGTATTTTATATGTCGTTATCATGTCTCCCCTGACCCTCCTGTCCTCCAGTGTGGTCAGGCCGATTTCCCTTAAACTTTCCTCATAGGACATTCCCCTTAGCTCTGGAACTAACCTTGTCGCAAACCTTTGTACTTTCTCTAGTTTCTTGACGTGCTTTATAAAGTGCGGGTTCCAAACAGGTGCTGCATACTCCAGTATGGGCCTGACATACACGGTGTACAGTGTCTTGAATGATTCCTTACTAAGGTATCGGAATGCTGTTCTCAGGTTTGCCAGGCGCCCATATGCTGCTGCAGTTATCTGATTGATGTGTGCTTCCGGAGACATGCTCGGTGTTATACTCACCCCAGATCTTTCTCCTTGAGTGAGGTTTGCAGTCTTTGGCCACCTAGCCTATACTCTGTCTGTGGTCTTCTGTGCCCCTCCCCCATCTTCATGACTTTGCATTTGGCAGGATTAAATTCGAGAAGCCATTTGCTGGACCAGGTGTCCATCTGTCCAGGACTCTTGAAGTCCTGCCTGGTCCTCATCAGATTTAATTCTCCTCATTAACTTCACATCATCTGCAAACAGGGACACTTCTGAGTCTAACCCTTCCGTCATGTCGTTCACATATACCAAAAATAGCACTGGTCCTAGGACCGACCCCTGTGGGACCCCGCTCGTCACAGGTGCCCACTGTGATACATCATTACGTACCATGACTCGTTGTTGCCTCCCTGTCAGGTATTCTCTGATCCATTGCAGTGCCCTTCCTGTTATATGCGCCTGATGCTCTAGCTTCTGCACTAATCTCTTGTGAGGAACTGTGTCAAAGGCCTTCTTGCAGTCCAAGAAGATGCAATCAACCCACCCCTCTCTCTCTTGTCTTACTTCTGTTATTTTATCATAAAAACTCCAGAAGGTTTGTGACACAGGATTTGCCTTCCGTGAATCCGTGCTGGTTGGCATTTATACTTCTGTTCCGTTGCAGGTGCTCCACCACTCTCCTCCTGATAATCTTCTCCATAATTTTGCATACTATACAGGTCAATGACACAGGTCTATAGTTTAGTGCCTCTTTTCTGTCTCCTTTTTTAAAAATGGGAACTACATTTGCCGTCTTCCATACCTCAGGTAGTTGCCCAGTTTCCAGGGATGTGTTGAAGATTGTGGTAAGTGGCACGCACAACATATCTGTGCGTGTGTGTGTGTGTGTGTGTGTGTGTGTGTGTGTGTGTGTGTGTGTGTGTGTGTGTGTGTATGTGTGTGTGTGTGTATGTTTTGTGTGTGTGTGTGTGGGAGTGTGTACGTGTGAGGTAGTTTAAGTGTTGTGCACTAACCTAATTTTGGTTGCATGGGTCGAGACTCAGCTCCTGGCCCCGCCTCGTCACTGAACGCTACTAGGTCCTCTCTCTCCGTGAGTTTTATCATATCTCGTCTTAAAGTTGCGCATGGTTCCTGCCGCCACTACCTCACCTGCTAGACTATTCCACTGCCTGACTCCTCTATGACTAAAGAAATACTTCCTAACATCCCTTTGCCTCATCTGAGTCTTCAACTTCCTAGTGTGTCCCTTTGTTTCTGTGTTCCCTCTTTGGAATATCCTGTCTCTGTCCACCATGTCTATACCACGAAGTATTTTACATGTCGTTATCATGTCTCCCCTAACCTTCCTGTCCTCCAGTATCGTCAGGCCGATTTCCCTTAACCTTTCATCGTAGGACATTCCCCTCAGCACTGGAACTAACCTTGTCGCAAACCTTTGCACTTTCTCTAATTCTTGACGTGCTTGACCCAAGTGTGGGTTCCAAACTGGTGCTGCATACTCCAGTATGGGCCTGACGTACACAGTGTACAGTGTCTTGAACGATTCCTTACTAAGGTTTGCCAGGCACCCATATGCTTCAGCAGTTATCATTTTGATGTGTGCTTTAGGAGGCGTGCTCGGTGTTATACTCACCCCAAGATCTTTCTCCTTGAGCGAGGGTTGCAGTCTTTGGCCACCTAGCCTATACTGTCTGCGATCTTCTTTGTCCTTACCCAATCTTCATGACTTTGCATTTGGCGGGGTTAAATTTGAGAAGCCATTTGCTGGACCAGGTGTCCTTCCTGTCCATGTGTCTTTGAAGTCCTGCCTGATCCTCATCTCATTTAATTATCCTCATTAACTTCACATCATCTGCAAACAGGGACACTTCTGAGTCTATTCCTTCCATCATGTCATTCATATATACCAAAAACAACACTGGTCCTAGGCCCGACCCCTGTGGGATTCCACTCGTCACAGGTGCCCACTGTGATACCTCATAACTAACCATGACTCGCTGTTGCCTCCCTGTCAGGTATTCTCTGATCTATTACAGTGCCCTTCCTGTTATATGCTCTTGATCCTCTAGCTTCTGCAGTAATCTCTCGCGAGGAACTGTGTCGAAGGCCTACTTGCAGTCCAAGATAATGCAATCAACCCACCCCTCTCTCTCGTTTCTTACTTCTGTTACTTTATCATAAAACTCCAGAAGGTTTGTGACACAGGATTTGCCTTCCATGAATCCGTGCTGGATAGCGTTTATACTCTTGTTCCGTTCCAGATGCTCTCCCAGTCTCCTCCTGAAAATCTTCATCATGACTTTGCATACTCTACACGTCAGTGACACTGGTCTATAGATTAGTGCCCCTTTTCTGTCTCCTTTTTTAAAAATGAGAACTACATTTGCTGTCTTCCATACCTCAGGTAGTTGCCCAGTTTCAAGAGATGTGTTGAAGATTGTGGTTAGTGGTACACACAGCATTTCTGCTCCCTCTCTAAAGACCCAGGGAGAGATGCTGTCTGGTCCCATTGCCTTTGAGGTATCAAGGTTCTTTAGCAACTTCTTCACCTCCTCCTCAGTTGTGTGCATGTCATCCAACACTTGTTGGTAAATTTCTTGTTGGTGTCCCCCTCTGTTTCTCTTCCCTGAGGCCTTCCTGCCTCTACAGTAAATACTTCCTTGAATCTAGTGTTGAGCTCCTCACATACCTCTTGATCGTTTCTTGTGAATTCCCCACCTTCTTTCCTCAACTTGATCACCTAGTCTTTGACTGTTGTCTTCCTCCTAATGTGGCTATACAGCAGTTTCGGGTCATACTTGACTTTCGATGTTAAGTCGTTTCCCTACTGTTGCTGGGCCTCCCTCTTTATCTGTGCATACTCGTTTTTGTCTCTTCGATTAATCTCCTTATTTTCTTCGGTCCATTGCCTCCTGTACATTTTCCATTCTCTGGTACACTTAGTTTTTGCCTCCCTACACCTTTGGGTAAACCAAGGACTCGCTTTGGTCTTTCCATTATTTATGTTGCCCTTGGGAACAAACCTTTCCTCTCCTTCTTTGCATTTTATTGTTACATACTCCATCATTTCGTTGCCTGACTTTCCAACCAGTTCTCTGTCCCACTGAAACTGCTGCAGGAAGTTCCTCATGCCTGTGTAGTCCCCCCTTTAATAGTTTGGCAATTCTCATTCAACTCCTGTTACCCTCTCCACTTGTAACTCTACTGTATAATCAAAACTCAGAACCACGTGATCACTATCTCCAAGAGGCCTCTCATATGTGATGTCCTCACTGTCTGAACTCCTCAGGATGAACACAAGGTCCAGTCTTGCTGGTTCATCCTCCTCTCTCTCTCTGGTACTGTCCCTGACATGTTGATGAATGAGGTTTTCCAGTACCTCATCCATCATCTTGGCTCTCCATGTTTCGGGACTCCCATGTGGCTCCAGGTTTTCCCAGTCAATCTCCCTGTGGTTGAAATCGCCCATAACCAGTAAATTTGTTCTGCTCAAGTGAACTCTTCTTTCCACCTAAGCCAGTGTGTCCACCATCGTTCTGTTGCTCTATTCGTATTCATCTCTTGGCCTCTTGCAGTTCGGTGGTGGGTTATACATCATTGCAACGACTACCTTGTGTTCCCCAGACTGAATTGTACCTACTATGTAGTCCCTTTCTCCAATCTCGTCCATGACTTTCATTTCCTCAAATCCCCATCAGTTTTTTTATGAGCAGTGCAACCCCTCCTCTCCCTCTACTCCTTCTATCTTTCCTCAAGATCTGATATCCTTGTGAGAAGATTGCATCTGTTATTGTCTCAGTGAGTTTCGTTTTTGTAACTTTTATAATGTCTGGGGACTTCTCATTGTTTTTTTTCATGCCACTCTTCATATTTATTCGGTATTCCGCCCACGTTCGTGTACCAAAACTTCACCCTCTTTTCTATCGCAGTGGTCCTGGGAGAATATTGGGGACTGGGAAGCAGGAGCCCTGGACGGGGCCTATGGAGGGTTGTGTTGTGGGTGGGGTTTGTGATGAGGGGGGTGGGTGCAGAGTGCCCATAGGGTCAACTGTAGGGGTGAGGTTTGTGATGTGTGGGGCGGGGCAGTAGGAACAGCGTGTGGGTTTTTGGTTTAGATTGTTCAGTTGCATTGGGGTTGCCGTGGTTGGAGTCCTTCTGCGCGTGTTTCTAGGGGATGTGTTTGCCCTTCCACCTGGGACTGTGTCCTGTTGTACTATTGTTTCATGATACCTTCAATTGCTTTTTCCTCCTCCTGTCATCTTTCATTGTAGGTGACCCCTTCGACTTCATGGAGCCCATAGACAAAAACTGAACTCTCCCTTTCCTCCTCCCACTGTGTCTTCCTTTTCACCCTCGGGGGTGTTTTAGGTCATTCCATTGAAACTCTCCTCCCTTAATACATGCCCTTGCTGAAACACCTAGCCAGTGAATGAGCTTTTCCTTGCTACTGCATTGTCTTTTAGAGTCTCTGCATATCCCATACCTTCATTGTCTTCACCTCTAATTTGATCTTAGTCTTCTCCTAAACTTTCCTGGCCCCCCGTGGGTCTCATTGGGCCTTTGTAATGGCATAGCACCTTTTCTCCCTAAGCCCTTTGTCCGTCGATACAGAAGTATCTGAGATGTGTCTGACTGTCCTTAAAACTGTTTCATTTTTTTATTCCTTTTCTAAGCACGAAATTTTATCTTCTGCTACTAAGACTTGTACCCCCATTTCCTGCTCTCTTTACTACCTCTCCTCCTTTTTCTTCCCAAGTTTTTCTAGCTTCCTTCCCTACTTTTCCCCCTTTTTTTGACTCAAACCCCCAAATTTTTCCCCTCCCAGGTTCTTTCCCCCGGTTCACCCCCAAACCCTGGGTTTCTCTACCTCTGGGTAACCTTTTTTTTTTTACCACTGATAAAGCTTATGTATTTTATGTATAATTTATTATATTTTATGTAATTTTTTATTATAATAAAATAAAAAATAAATATAATATAAATATATATATAATATATATAAATATATAATATTTATTGTACCCTGGAAAAGGTTTGTCAAAACAACACGCACAGCCAAGAGTCAAACCCCATGCGTTTAGCCCACTTCAGGAAGAGAAATCGCAGATGTTTTAGACCACTAGACCCACAACCTTAACAATGGAGCTCCACCCAAGCTAGTGTTGAAACCACCATCAAAGGGACATACGGGGACTGGAGCCTCGAGCTAATTTCTTTCTACCCCTGTTTGTGTACTACTCAACAAGCATATATAAAATTATGAACCCAGGGCACAAGGGGGTTTGATAAATAACAACACCACTACCCAAAGGGAGTCGAACCTATGCTGTTTTGGCCAGCCTCGGGGTGAGAAAAAAACGTGTAATTTACGTCGCCAGCCTTCTCTCCTCGCTACCTTTGATTTAAAAAAAAATAATCACGCTTCAGATTTTTTTTGGGTTACCTAAGTTCTCTAAAAACCCGTATGCTCTAGTAAACAGCCTATTCACTTATTCGTGAATAGATATTTATTTACTGAAAAACCATTTAGGTTATTGCTGACCAAAATGCCTACAGCGCACTACATGCCTCAGGGGTCCTCCATTTAACCCCCCCCCAAATTCATTTCCTTAAACAAGTGCTAATGCTCAAAGTATGATATTCAACTCTCCAGACGGGTTAAATCCCCTCACTATCAAAAACCAGGGCCACTTCAGCTCCCTCACTGTAACCAAAAAAAGTCTTTGTACGTTACTCTGGCAAACGCCCAATCCGCCATGCCTGCTTCATGTTTGGCTCTTCATTTTTTCTTCACTGCATTCATTATAAACGTATTCACTGACTCATCACCACTTTTTCAATAATGATTCACTAACTCATCTATCCTTATCCTTATCTCCCGGTTTCAGTCGCTATTATTGTGGCTGAATTTTTATTGGGTTTTGGAAAATATCCCTACACCCACACCTCTAGACCTTCCCTCTCTCTTTTGTAGCACTGACAGAGTTTTTATGTAGCTGTACCTTCACCCCCCTTTTCCGGGGGGAAGTTCGTGTATCACTTCTGGGGGTTGTACACTACACTGCAACTTTCGACGACCCTGGCAGGGGTTTTGATGGACCAAAAACCTAAAGATTTCGACAAAAACAATCTGTTACCCCACGGCGTGGGTGTGTGGGGTTTTGGGGTGAGTGTGTGTGTGTGTGATTGTGTTGTGTAAAGTTGTTGTGTGTGAGTTGTGTGTGTGTGAGGTGTGTGTTGTGTGTGTGTGTGTGTGTACTATTTTGGGGGTGGGGTTGCGTGTGTGTGTGTATCACCTAGTTGTGGTTGCAGGGGTCGATTCAAGCTCCGGCCCCCCCGCTTCTTCACTGGTCTATTGAGTCACTCTCCCTGCACCAGGGTTTTTGTCATACCTCTGCTTAAACCTATGAATGGACCGCCTCCACTACATTCCTTCCAAAACGTTCCATTTCCTACTACTCTGTGACTGAAGAAATACTTTTTAAACTCCCTGGGTTTCATCTGTGTCTTCACTTCTCCCGTTCTCTTGTTTGCTATGTCCCATCTCAAACATTCTGTCTCTGCCATTTTTTTAAATTTCCTCCATATTTTAAAGCGTTATCATGTCCCCCTTATCCTTTTTTCCCTTTATGCGTCTGGTCGTTTTCCCCTTTAACCCTCCTCGTGGGACACCCCCCTTACTCTGAGACTAGTCTTGTTGAAAACTTTGTTTTCCCTCTATTTTTCTTCATTGTTTGGCTAGAAGGGCTTCCAAACTGCGCCGCATACTCCAATATGGGCCTAAGTGTGTGTGGGTTGTTTTTTGGTGTGTGTGTTTGTTTGTGTGTGGTGTTTGTGTGTGTGTGTGTGTGTGTGTGGTGTGTGTTGTGTGTGTGTGTGGGGTTGTGGGGTTGTGTGCGTGTGTGTCTCCCCCTAATTCCCAAATTGTGTTGCAGGGTCAGACTCGTTCCTGCCCCGCCTCTTCACTGATGCTACTAGCTCTCTCCCCCTGCTCCAGATCTTTAATAAACCCTCTTTAAAGCTATCATGGTTCCTCCCCCCACTACCTCACTTCTGGGATCCATTTCCCTACTCCTATGCCTGAAAAATACTTCCAACTTTCCCTTTTACTCACGGGTCTTCAAAATTTTCCCAAATTTTACCCCTTGTTTCCGGCCTCCTCTGAACATCCTTTTCTCTATCCACCTGACTATTCCACGCAGTATTTTGTATGTTGTTATCATCTCCCCAACTCTCCCGTCCTCCAGGGCGTCAGCCATTTCCCCAAACCCTTTCTTCGTGGACATTTCCCTTAGCTCTGGAACTAACCTTGTCGCAAACCTTTGCCTTTCTCTAATTTCTTTCGGCTTTATCAATGTGGGGTTTCCCAAAAAGGCTCATACTCCCTTGGGGCCCGACTACACGGTCTTAAAGATTTCCCTTTCTAAATAAACGGGAAAGCTATTTTCAGGTTTTCCAGCGCCCATGTCTGCAGCAGTTATCTGTTTGATGTAACTTTCGAATGTCTCTTGTTAACTCACCCCCAAAATCTTTCTCCTTGAGAGAGGTTTGCAGTCTTTGGCCATAGCCATACCCGTCTGCGGGCTTCTTTGCCCCTTTTTGGGGTGTGTGTTTGTTGGTGTGTTGGTGTTGTTTGTGTGTGTGTGGTGTGTGTTGTGGGTGTTGCGTGTGTGTGGCTGTCTGGCTATTGTCTATCTGGGTGTCTGTTTTTTTTGTCTTTTTGCTATCGTTTGGGTTCGACTGTTTTAGGGAACCTAAAGAATCCTCCGCGCTTGAGCACTGACGCTGCTTCTTAACCCCCATAAATGCTAATAACTTTGTTTCAGGAGCTTTTTACAAGACCATTTACCGCAAAAAAATAAATACTTGCGCTAGCAGCGAAGTGATGTTCGGGCAGGGACCTTACCTTGCGATGTTGTCGTACTGCTCCGATTTTACCAAATTTTTTTGGGAAAAAATTTTCATTATCAACTAAAATTTTATGCACTCCATTGTCCCTTCAAAATTTTTTACCATTCTGTCCAGATATTTACACTTCATTCCCTGTTTTTTGAACACAAAACTTACGTATGGGCGCACACCCGCCCAAAAATGAGCCTGCTGGTGCTTCCTTTGCTATTCCCCAATTTTCCTACTGTGCATTTAAGGCCTCTCACTTTGGGGTCCCACTTTACTGTTTAGTAAAATTATAAGCTAGTGGGAACGAGATGCCTCCTGGTAGGCCTAGCTTCTTCCATTTCCCAACTAGCAAATATTGGTATTTTTAAATTTTTTTTTTAAATTGTGGGCTTTTTTCCCCCCTTTTCTTTTCTTGGAAACCTTGTTTCCTCTTGTGGGATTGTTTTTTTGACCTCTGTCACTGCACTGACCTCTGATATTTTCTAAACCCCTTAAAAAATTTAAATTTAGGGGGTCTGCTGTGGCTCTGAGGCCGCCCCAAGAAAGTTTTACAAAAACCCAGGAAAAATAAATATCGGACATAAAATGAAAACCTTTAAAAACAGTGGAGTATTGTCGTTGTGTGTGTGTGTGTGTGTGGTGTGTGTGTGTGTGTGTTGTGTGTGTTGTGTGTGTGTGTGGTGGTGTGTTGTGGGGGTGTGTGGTTGTGTGGTTGGGGTTTGTGTGTGTGTGGTGTGTTGTGTGTGTGTGTGTGTGTGTGTTTGCGTTGTGTGTGTGTGGTGTGGGTTGTGTGTGTTGTTGTGTGTGGTGTTGGGTGTGTGCGGTGGTGTGTGTGTTTTGGTGGTGTGTGTGTGTGTGGTTGTGTGTGTGTGTGTTGGTTGTGGTTGTGTGTGTTTTGTGGTGGGCGTGTGTGTGTGTGTGTGTGTGTGTGTGTGGTGTGTGGGGTGTGTGTGTGTGTGTGTGTGCTGTGGTGGTGTATGTACTCCCCATTTGTACTCACCTTTTGTGGGTTTCGGGGGCGAGTCCACTCCTGGCCCCGCCTCTTCACCGGTTTTCTACTGGGTCCTTTTCTCTCCCCGCTCCATGACTTTATCAAACCTCGCTTTTAAAATAGTAAGGTTCCTCCTCCACTACATCACTTTCTAGGGTATTCCACTGCCTGACAACTCTTGACTGAAAAAAACTTCCAATATCTCTCGACTCATCGGTCTTCAACTTTCCAAATTTTGGGGCCCCTTTTTTCTGTGTCCCCTCCCCCGAACATCCTTTTTTTGTCCACCTTTCATTCCCCGCAGTTTTTATATGTCGTTACACGTCTTCCCCCCCGACCCTCCTGTCCTCTATGTTGTCAGGCAGATTTCCCTTAACCTTTCTTCATAGACATTCCCCCTTTCTCGGAACTAACCTTGTGCAAACCTTTGCACTTTCCTACTTTCTTGACTTTCTTTATCAGTGCGGGTTTTCCAAACAGGTCTGCATACTCCATAGGGGGTGACATACACGGTGTACAGTGTCTTGAACGATTCCTTATTAAGGTATCGGAACGCTGTTCTCAGGTTTGCCAGGCGCCCATATGCTGCAGCAGTTACCTGGTTGATGTGTGCTTCCGGAGACATGCTCGGTGTTATACTCACTCCAAGATCTTTCTCCTTGAGCGAGGTTTGCAGTCTTTGGCCACCTAGCCTATACTCTGTCTGCGGTCTACTTTGCCCTTCCCCTATCGTCATGGCTTTGCATTTGGCGGGATTAAATTCGAGAAGCCAGTTGCTGGACCAGGTGTCCAGTCTGTCCAGGTCTCTTTGAAGTCCTGCCTGGTCCTCATCTGATTTAATTCTCCTCATTAACTTCACATCGTCTGCGAACAGGGACACTTCTGAGTCTAACCCTTCCATCATGTCGTTCACATATACCAAAAATAGCACTGGTCCTAGGACCGACCCCTGTGGGACCCCGCTCGCCACAGGTGCCCATTGTGATACATCATTACGTACCATGACTCGTTGTTGCACAGTTCTTGTGAGGAACCGTGTCAAAGGCCTTCTTGCAGCCCAAGAATATGCAATCAACCCACCCCTCTCTCTCGTGTCTTACTTCTGTTACTTTATCATAAAACTCCAGAAGGTTTGTGACACAGGATTTTCCTTCCATGAATCCATTCTGGTTGGCATTTATACTCTTGTTCTGCTCCAGGTGCTCCACCACTCTCCTCCTGATAATTTTCTCCATAACTTTGCATACTATATATACACTTCAGTGACACAGGTCTATAGTTTAGTGCCTCTTTTCTGTCTCATTTTTTTAAAAATGGGAACTACATTTGCCGTCTTCCATACCTCAGGTAGTTGCCCAGTTTCCAGGGACGTGTTGAAGATTGTGGTAAGTGGCACATTCAACATATCCGCTCCCTCTCTAAGGACCCACGGGGAGAGGTTGTCCGGTCCCATTGCCTTTGAGGTATCGATGTCCCTTAGCAGTTTATTCACCTCCTCCTCATCTGTATGTATGTCATCCAACACTTGTTGGTATATTCCTTGCTGGTGTCCCCTCTGGTCTGTCCCCCGAGAGGCCTTCCTGTCCCCACTGTAAATACTTCCTTAAATCTCATGTTGAGCTCCTCACGTACCTCTTGATCTTTTCTTGTGAGTTCTCCACCTTCTTTCCTCAGCCTTATCACCTGGTCTTTGACTGTTGTCTTCCTTCTAATGTGGCTATACAGCAGTTTCGGGTCAGACTTGACTTTCGATGCTATGTCATTTTCGTACTGTCGCTGGGCCTCCCTCCTTATCTGTGCATACTCGCTTCTGGCTCTTCTACTAATCTCCTTATTTTCCTGGGTCCTTTGCCTCCTGTACCTTTTCCATTCTCTGGTGCACTTAGTTTTTTCCTCCCTAAACCTTCGGGTAAACCAAGGACTCGCTTTGGTCTTCTTATTATTTCTGTTTCCCTTGGGAACAAACTTTTCCTCTGCCTCCTTGCACTTTGTTGCTACATATTCCATCATCTCGTTTACTGATTTTCCTACCAGGTCTCTGTCCCACTGAACCTCCTGCAGGAAGTTCCTCATACCTGTGTAGTCCCCCCTTTTGTAGTTTGGCTTTTGCCATTCAGTTCGTGTTTCGTTCTTCACTTGTAACTCTACTATATAATCAAAACCCAGAACCACGTGATCGCTAGCTCCATGGGGCCTCTCGTAAGTGATGTCCTCAAAGTCCGAACTACTCAGGGTGAACACAAGATCCAGTCTTGCTGGTTCATCCTCCCCTCTCTCTCTGGTTGTGTCCCTGACATGTTGATGCATGAGGTTTTCAAGTACCACATCCATCATCTTGGCTCTCCATGTTTCGGGACCCCCATGTGGCTCCAGGTGTGTGTGTGTTTGTGTGTGTGTGTGTGTGTGTGTGTGTGTGTGGTGTGTGTGTGTGTGTGTTGGTGTGTGTGTGTGTGTGTGTGTGTGTGTGTGTGTGTGTGTGTGCGTGTATGTATGTATGTATTAGTTTGTGAATACGTATTACTGTTTGTGATTGTGTATTAGTGTAGGTGTTTGTGTGTTTGTGAGAGAGTGGGTGTGTATGCATGCGTGTTGTGTGTGTGTGTGTGTGTGTGTGTGTGTGTGTGTGTGTGTGTGTGTGTAAGCATTTGCGTGTGTTCACATATGCACTTTTTTTGTGTTTGTGAGTGACTGTGTTTGCATGTATGTGTGTGTGTGTGTGTGTTATTTGTGTGTGTGCACGCTTGGGGGTGTGTGTACCCGTACCTGTGTGCATTAGGGTGGATGTGCGTGTGTTTGTGTGTGCGTTTGTGGCGTGTGTGAGGGTAGGGTGGACACGTTCATGTATCATTTGATCCATTGCTCAGAACGCACCCTTTTCTGGCTCTATTTCTATTTCGTATATTCTAACATATTCCCTATTCTCTAGTTAATATATACTTGCCCTGCTGACTGCTAAACTACACACTATTGAACACGTAATCTTCTAAAAAAAACTGTATATTCGCCCTGACTGCTCGTTATTTAGTGTGTCTATACTGATGTACTAATTACTCTATACCTTGTTCTCAAGGCAAGGGAAGAGTGAACTTATCACATCCAGCTATGGCAGGTTGCCTAAAGGTTACACTGACCTAAATTGCTTCCACGTATAAGTGAGTTACTTGTGTCTGGCAGCGATGATCTCGTCAGCCCTTTTATTTCTGCTGAGTATCGTCTTCACGTCGTTCAGTTCCACGGCATGTGTCTCGCTACTTTTACTCCACTCGCAACTCACAACACTACCAAGATATTCGCATCTCACTGTCTAGATGATCATACTTCTCTCCTTATTTTACAGTGACAAACCTTGCTGTTGTCAGCACCGAAATGCCCGAGGTTGATGCCTAATGGCTGCTGTTTCTTAAAAATGTTTATTTTTTTTTATCCTGCTCACTTTCTAAGCTAATTTGTCGTTGTTTACGACCATCACTAACCGGATATTCGCATTTATTTCTTTGTTGTACGTTCACACTTTATCCTGTTGATATTGCTGTAATTATGATTCACATCTATCAACACCAGGCGCATGTCACTGTGCCTAGTTGCCAAATACGCATTCACCGAGGAGGTTATTTATATAATATGTGCCTCTGGCGATATGTTATGCACTTTTTTTTTTTTTTTAATTCATTTTAAGCGCTTAACCCATGTGGGTCATTCAGCGCAAGACGTGGTGAAGGCTTGATCCTCCGTCTACTGAGCGCCTGACAGACGTGCTTCCTATTTGTACTCACCTATCCTTATGTTATGCACTATGAATACTATAAGCTCCTTCTAATTTGCCGACTTCTGCAGCCTCTGTTCCTATAGACAGTACTCACTGTCAAAAATTATATTTTTGTTCTATAATCATATGTTGGGCATGAATTCCGGTAGCCATTTTTGTGACCAAAACTGCATTTTTTTTCAGTGTTCAGTTTCAGCTTTCATGGCAAGGAGATCAATCACTATGTTGGCGTTGACACAGTGCTCCAGCGTGACAAAGACTCAACACTACACAGTGACACAGTGACCCTGTAGGTATCCTCTATGACTCGACCAAATTCTTTAAATCGCATCCGAAATGCAAGGGGATAAAATACAACCCTCGGTCTTTCTAAAAAATAGTGAGTTTTTTTCCTTTGTCTTCAAATCGGAAGCTGCAGTGCATTTTTCAGGCAAATTGTAAAATTCATCACATGTCAGAAACGCGTATCGAGTGTCGATTGTCCACCGAACGATTTTGTCTTATTCAACTTCCTACATTTACATCTTTTTAAACTCTTTCCACTACCACAACCTTCAAACAGGAGCTCCCTGACGTTTTCAACTGCTCTTTATCCAAGGAATTGGAACTTCTCTCCTTTTCCTCCTCTCGAACCACATGGCCTCTCATTTCTCAGTCGCTGTATGATATATCAATCTCGAGTCCATTGACAACATACATTCTAAACGTTCATTTTTCTTAGTTTCCGTTAGCTAAAGTTAAATTAAGTTAAGCAATACAGATTGACGATTATTAACCTATATTTTCGTATAATTACCTGACAGTAACGAAGGAGGTGTAGGCCAAGCAGCGCTCGGGAATATTGCCAGATATCCAGGATGCATTCTCTCAAATAATAATAATAATAATAATAATAATAATAATAATAATAATAATAATAATAATAATAATAATAATAATAATAATAATAATAATAATATTACAGGAGAACTTGAGAAAAATCCTTCCACCGTAATCCATGCATGTGTTAAGAGGCGACTGAAATGCGGGGAGGAAGGGGCTAGTACGATATACAGACTTTCTACGTGATTTTTTTTGAAAATAAGTGAAATATAAAAAAAAAATACAAAGTGTATAAAGAAGAAAAGCTTTCGTTTCTTCTCTTTCGAGTCACCTGT
>NC_069403.1:93050247-93062747 GCF_026875155.1 Cherax quadricarinatus
ATTGAAAATCGTGTCATTACGTTTCTTAAGTCTGTTGACGGCAGTAAGGGACTTGAGCTAGAGTTCGTCACGGCCACGCTAGTGGAGATTCGTCTGTAAAAATTGCATTTGTGGTCACAGAGGTCCCTGTGCTAACCTCCTATGGTGTAGAAATATCCCTAGTTGGATGAATCTTATTGGGGCTAGCTGGTCTAGTGGTTAGCGCGACGGGCTGGAGTTTTGAGACTCTATGACCGCGGGTTAAAATCCCGGCCGGGGGTATGGTTTATTTGCAATCGTGTCATTACGATTTCTTAAGTCAAGTTAATTTATATATATATATATATATATTATATATATATATTATATATATATTAAAATATATATATTTATATTTTATGTCGTGCCGAATAGGCAGAACTTGCGATCTTGGCTTAAATAGCACGCTCATCTTGGATATAGGACAAGTGAAAATTTGTGTATGCAATAATTTCGCCAAAATCATTCTGAACTAACGAAAAAAAAAATATATTTCACTGTGTTTGTTTAGTATTAATTACTGTAAACCAAATCTAAAATATATTTGTTGGATTAGGCAAAAATAAATTGTTCTTGTCATAATAAGGTTAGGTAAGTTTTCAAAGATTCTTTTGGAGCAAAATTAAAAATTTTTACATTAACATTAATGAAAAAAATATATCTTTAAACGTATAAGAGAAAATTTTAGAATAGGATTAATTTTAAATGAGTTCTTGCTAATTGACCATTTTTTAATATTCGGCACGAAAATTTTATATATATATATATATATATATATAATATATATATATATATTTTATATATATAATATATATATATATTTATATATATATATTTTATATATTATATATTATATATATATCTGGAGTTTATTGGAAGAGAGTTCCGGGGGTCAACGCCTCCGCGGCCCGGTCTGTGACCAGGCCTCCTTAGGTCAGTGTCCCAGGATGCGACCACACCAGTCGACTAACACCCAGGTACCCATTTTACTGATGGGGACATAGACAACGGGTTTTGGAAAAAGAAACACGTCCAATGTTTCTACTCTGGTGGGAATCGAACCCAGGCCCTCGCCGTGTGAAGCGAGAGCATTAACCACCAGGCCACCAGAGCCTATATATATATATATGCAAACAACCACTCTGAAAGAATAGAAAAATTCCAAGCGCTTTCGTGATACTCACTTATCAAGGAACTATGAAAGTAAAGCATCAAAGGAAGGCATATAAGGGGTCTGGCCAACACCTCACTATCAGCCCCACAACGGTTAAACACCTGACGCGCGCCGGCCCCCAACTGGACAGGCCCTTTGCACAACCCACCAACAAAACTATTCTCCCCAAGAAAATTTTAAAAATTATTATTTGTCCAGTGTATTATTAAATTATTCCTAAATTCTATTAATTAAAAATGGATCTAATTTATATAAACCAAAGGAAATATTCATATTATTGTCGAAACTGCTTTTTATGAAACAAGATTCAATTATATTCCTGTCGACCATGGACTTGCTTGATACTACTTTCTCAACTTTTTGAAAATAAATTTGGGATGGTTAAAATTTCTTACATGAATAAATAGAGCTTTGGGAAATCTTGTCCAGTTCTAATGCTATATTTATGTTGTTTTAATCTTAGTTCGAGATTTTTACCAGTTTGACCGTGATAAACTTCATTTCAAATTTTACAAGGAATCTTACAGACACATCCATCAGCATTTTGGGGGGAATTCTTTATAAAAAGTTTTTTTTACTGTATCAAGATTTTTGAATAAAAATTTTAATAAAAGTCTTAAAAAGAGAAGGATATCAACCAAGTTTTCATGGTAAGGGAGACCAACATATTTTTTTAGTTAAATAAGGCTGGTTTCTCCCTTTTTGGATTGTTTTAAAAGTATTTCTAGCAATTTTAAAAAGATTTATCAATTACATTTCTTGGGTATTTTAAATCATTACCTATTTCATAAATTTTGGATTTTTCCCTCATCTATAAATCTGGACTACAAATTCGTAAAGATCTCAAAAACATTGATGAGAAAAACAGACAGTTTGATCTTTCTTGATGCGAAGAATAATAGTGGACATAGGAACAGTTATTTGTGGTTTTCTGTAAATTTTAAATTTGAATTCATTATTCTCTTAAAAATTAAAACATCTAGAAAAGGCAATCAGTTATTTTCTTCAAACTCAATAGTAAAGTTTATAGAATGGGCTAAGCTATTTAATTTTCCAAGGAAATGGTGTATATCTACATTTTTGGGCATAAGACACAAAATATCATCAACATATCTGAACCATTTAGCTCTATTAGGGAGGATTGTTTTAAGTAACCTTGTTTCAAAAAATTCCATGTATAGGTTACTAAGAACAGGTGAAAGCGGATTTCCCATTGCCATACCAAACTTCTGAGTTCATTCAAAATATTGAGTGCATTCAAAATATTGAGAAACAAAAAATACTCTTTTAATCAGGCCATTCCATCAGAATGGAAACACAGTATGTTGGATCATTGCTATAATAAACTCAGAAGAATTTGTAATGAACTCAAAAACAAACTACAAAGAAAATTAGACATTTTAATTGATTTTAGTGATTGAAGAAAGCATGATAATAACAATTTTGTAATTAACTTATCAGATGAAATTTTAGAAAAAAATACAACTGCTGCTCTAGGTTTTGGCCTAAGTTTTGCAACTTCAAAAAAACTTAATAATGTTGAAATTGCAAAAGCCTTTTGAAACTTTGAAAAATTTTCTGATTTATCTTCTGATGAAATTAATATTAGTAAAGGAATGGTATATAGCTCTATGTTAAAACAAAACATTCCCAATTGCCCTCAAAGATTCTTTAAGTCTTATGATCCCACTTAATAACAATAAAATTTGGCCTTACAAAAGCAGACAAAATAATTGCAATAGTAATTATGAAAGAAAGTGATTACCAAGAAAAAATGAATAATCTCTTAGATGATACTGAAACCTATTCTAAACTTAGAAAAAATCCCCGAGAAACCGTTAACAGCAATTTCAATAAAACAATAAAACTTCTACTGAAAGGCAAAGATGAATTAGTCAGACAATTTACTTCCACTAATCCATCTTTACCTTACATGTATGGACTAATAAAAACACACAAACCAGGGAATCCAGTCAAACCAATTATTAGCTCCATAGGGTCAGTTTCATATAAATTATCCAAATGGCTTGTTGATATTTTGAGCCCTATTGTTGGCAAAATTTATTACGGTCAAACTGGTAAAAATCTCGAACTAAGATTAAAACAACATAAATATAGCATTAGAACTGGACAAGATTCCAATGCTCTATTTATTCATGTAAGAGATTTTAACCATCCAATTGATTTTCAAAAAGTTGAGAAAGTAGTATCAAGCAAGTCCATGGTCGACAGGAATATAATTGAATCTTGTTTCATAAAAAGCAGTTTTGACAATAATATGAATATTTCCTTTGGTTTATATAAATTAGATCCATTTAATTAATAGAATTTGGGTAGAATTTAATAATACACTGGACAAATAAATAGCTTGGGGGGTTGAGTTTTGCAAAGGACCTGTCCAAGGTGGTCGCCGCGCGTCACGTGTTTAAACCCTTGTGGGATCTGATAGTGAGGTGCTGGCGACCCCCTTTTATAGCTTCCTTGGATGCTTCACTTTCATAGTTCCTTGATAATGTGAGTAGTCACGAAAGCGCTTGGATTTCTCTATTCTTTCGAGTGGTTGTTTTGCTATTTGAAATCACCTGTTTACTGTGATCTTATTGCATATATATATATTTTATTTTATATATTATATTATATATATATATATA
Source organism: Cherax quadricarinatus (assembly GCF_026875155.1). NCBI lineage: Eukaryota > Metazoa > Arthropoda > Malacostraca > Decapoda > Parastacidae > Cherax > Cherax quadricarinatus. The sequence continues at coordinate 93,054,091 of NC_069403.1, forward strand.
TATATATATATTATATATATTTTATTATATATATATATATATTATATATATATATATATTATATATATACATACGCTATTGGGCCGTGCGGACGTGCCTGCGCAGTAGCTCCTGATTGAGTTGGCATTTGCGCAGTGTTGACGTGTACTTGGCTTGTGAAGACCTGTTTGCGCGCTCTCTAGAATTGAAGCAAGATGCCCTCCATCGAGCAACTTTACCAAAGCTTAAGGAAGAATTGAGGTTGGCGAATTTGGAAATTTGGCGATTGACCGAGGAGAACAAGAAGATTCGTAGTAGTCCTCCTGTTTTGAGCCCTCAGGTCAAGAAGGGAAACTGGTCAGTGGCTGGACAGCAGGGAAAGAAGTTGACGATCAAGGACGAATGGAAAGGGTTGAAACGATGAAGAAGAAAAAAGACTGCCGTGGAAAATGTTGTGGAAAATCCATACATTCTCAGTGCTACCTGACGAATGTGAGTTGACTACTGGGGAACGACACGACGAAAGACATTAAGGAAGGTAAGAATTTTTGTTGTTGTTGGGGATAGCCAAGTTAGGTATTGGATAGGGCGGTTCTGCTTGAAGGACGGGAGTAGGAGGGCAGAGAGTTTGCTTTCCCGGGGCTGGGATGGAGGATATTGTTAGCCGTCTGGATGACATCATGAGAGGTAATGGGAGCAATCCTATTATCTGTCTCAGTGTGGAGGCAACGATGTTGGCAGACGTCGGAAATGAGGACCTGATTAGAGGTATGGTCAGCAATAGAAATAATTAGAAGTAAGGGTGGGAACCTTCATATGTGGTATTTTGCCAAGGGGGGGGAGTTGGAAGTGAAGGTTGTCCAGGGCAATTGGTGTCAATTGCTGGCTGGACAAATACTGTAAGGAAAATGCGGTAACATTCATTGGGCAAAATGGGACCTCTTCTATGGCAGAAATGACATGTATGTAGGGATGGGGTTCACTTATCTAGGTGTGGGGTGGGAGCACTGGCAACTGCGTGGAAGGAGCGTTAGGACTTTAAACTAGGAATAGTTAGTGGTATGGGTTTTGGCAGGGGAAAAAAGTGAAGTCCCAGTGTAGTAAAATTACGAGTTCTAGGGGAACTAGTAATAATAAGAACGAGATAGATATTGAAAAGCCAGGGACCTTGGGTGATAAGGACGGTAATAGGTTTAGTAGAAAATAGAAATGAGCAGGAAGGGTAAAGAGAAAGGAGAGTCTTTCAATGTTTATTATGCTAATTGCCGTAGTGTAGGAATAAGATGGACGAGTTGAGATTAGTTGCTAGTGTAGGTAACATTGATGTATTTGCCTTAACTGAGACGTGGTTTTAATTCAAAAAGTCGGGGGCATGCTTGCGGAATGTCATATTCAGGGTTTTAAATTGTTCCAGAAGATAGAAGTATTGGGAGGGGGGGTGGGGTGGCATTGTATGTCCGAGATCGCTTGAACTGTTGCATTAAAACGGGTATTAAGTCTGAAGTAACACATACAGAGTCTGTTTGGATAGAATTTTAGAGGGGCATGAAAAAAATGATTTTAGGAGTGATATACCGTCCCCCTAACTTAGATAGGGACCAAGGGAAACTACTATGGGAGGAAATTGTTAAGGCCACAAGGCACGATAATGTAGTAATTCTAGGAGACTTTAACTTTAGTCATGGGTTTATTGGAATTTCTTGACTGGGAATTTAGAATCGTACGACTTTTAGAAGTATTTCGGATTGTTTTTTGAAGCAGTTTGTGACAGAACCTACAAGGGGAAATAACCTGCTGACTTGTTATGGCAAACAATGAATCCCTTGTTTTAAAAATTTAGAAATTTCAGAGGAACTGGGTGCTAGCGACCACAAAATCAATTACATTTAGCATTGAATGGAAGTACGATAGTAGCGATAACTCAGTAACAGTCCAGATTTTCGCTTAGCAGATTACGATGGGCTTAGAGAACACTTATCATCTGTTGACTGGGGTAACGAAGAGAGCTTCAATATGACGTTTTCTGAACACTATACATACTGCTCAAAGAGCGTTTATCCCATATAAAGAAATTAGATCAAATAGAAATGACCCAAAATGGATGAATAATAGGCTCAAATATCTACTAGGGCATAAAAAAGGAATTTATAGGCGTATCAAAAGAGGGGAGGGGCATCTTATGAATCAGTTTTATTGACATTAAGAGGGACATTAAAAAGGGGATAAGAAAAGCTAAAAGGGACTATGAAATTAAAGTTGCTAGGATTCTAAAACTAACCCAAAAAGTTTTTTCCAGGTCTATAGAACAAAAGTTAGAGATAAGATAGGTCCCCTTAAAAAATAACTATGGGCACCTTTCTTTACAATGAGAATGAAATGTGCTTTGATTTTAAATAATTATTTTCTCTCAGTTTTTACACAGGAAGGGCACTAACAATATTCCAGTAATTTAAATTTTTTCAGTGGGCTAGAAGAAGATAAATTATGTAACATCACAGTCACTAGTGAGATGGTTGTGAGGCAGATGACAGACTGAAGCAAAAATAAGTCACCGGGTCCTGATGAGGTTTTTTCAAGGGTTCTTAAGGAATGCAAATGGAACTCTGTGAACCATTAACTAATATTTTTTAAATTTTTCTCTTCAAACAGGTGGGAGTGTCTGATTTGTGGAAGATGGCTAATGTAACTCCCATTTTTAAAAAGGGGACAAGTCGTTACCGTCAAATTACCGCCCAATAAGCCTGACCTCAATTGTAGGCAAATTACTAGAGTTCAATTATAGCTGAGATTATAAGAAGCCATCTCGATAAGATAGCTTGATTAATGAAAACTCAGCATGGATTCACAAGAGGCCGGTCTTGTCAATAATTTATTAACTTTTCTTCAGTAAAGCTTTTGAGGCTGTTGACCACAATAAAGAATTTGATATTATTTACTTGATTTTGTAAGGCTTTTGATAGAGTTCCGCACCATAGACTGTTAAAGAAAGTGGCAGTCATGGCATTGGGGGGGGGAAAAATGCTCTCGTGGATCGGGGTCATGGCTCACTGACAGGAAGCAGAGAGTGTCCATAAAAAGGGGTTAAATCCGAGTGGGGATCTGTAAAAAAGTGGCGTTCCACAGGGATCAGTCTTGGCCCGTTGTTGTTTATAATATATATCAATGATCTTGATGAGGGAATTACTAGTGATATGAGCAAATTCGCCGATGACACAAAGATAGGTAGGATAATTGATTCAAACGTAGATGTTAGGGAAAATTCAGGAGGATTTAAACAAACTCTATTCTTGGTCGAAAAAGTGGCAGATGCAGTTCAATGTAGATTTGTGCAAGGTTCTGAAGCTTGGGAGTGCCCATAACCCTTAGTACTTATAAATTAAATTTATGTAGAACTTAGCCATACGATTGCGAAAAGGACTTGGGGGTTATGGTGAGCAGCAACCTTAAACCAAGACAGCAATGCCTAAGCGTACGTAATAAGGCAATAGATTACTGGGATTTTATCAAGAAGTGTAAGCAACAGAAGTCCAGAGGTCATACTGCAGCTTTATACATTTAGTAAGGCTCACCTTGATTTATGCAGCTCAGTTTGGTCTCCGTATTACAAAATGAACATAAATTCGTTTTGAAAAACATTCAGCGTAGGATGACTAAATTAATTTCATAGCATCAGAAATCTTCCCTATGAAGAAAGATTGAAGACTTTAAGTTACATTTTACTTGTTAGACGAAGAATGAGGGGAGACCTGATCGAAGTGTTAAGTGAAGTAGGTATTAATAAAAGGGGATATTAATAAGGTCTTGAGGATGTCTCTCCAAAAGAGAACCCGCAGTAATGGATTTTTTAAATTAGATAAGTTTAGATTTAGAAAGGACATAGGAAAGTATTGGTTTGGAAATAGGGTAGTTGATGAGTGGAACAGTCTACCTGTTGGGTTATTGAGGCTAGGACTTTGGGTAGTTTCAAATCTAGGTTGGATAAGTACATGAGTGGGAGGGGTTGGATTTGAGTGGGACTTGCACATCAGACTTTTTTCTTGGGTAACATTGAAAATTGGGTTGGGTAAATGTTTTGTTAGTGGATGAATTGTAAAGGACCTGCCTAGTATGGGCCAGCAGGCCTCCTGCAGTGTTCCTCCTTTCTTATGTTCTTATGTTCTTATGTTCTTATATATGTATACATATATTTTATAAAAATATATATATATATTATATATATTATTATATTATATATATATATTATATATTATAATATATATTTTATATTATTTTATATTTTTATATATATATTTATATATTTATTTATATATACTTTAAGACCATCCCTTAGCTAGTGCTCCTAACTATGGTTATAAACTCTTACTGGGTGATGATAATGGTTAGACACCACCAGAGTCATAAATTTACAGTCCAAGAACCAAATTATACAAAAATGCTGTTTCCTTAAATCTGAAAGTTATGGGTCTTTTCACGGGATCGAAGCCACGACACATCATAGATATGCTCTACCTTCCTGTTGGAGAAGTTTCAGAGCATTTCCAATCAGATCTCACAAGATATTCCCATTTCTGTATCATTATTGGTGTTCCTGAGACAGTTTGGCCTCTATTTTGTTTTATTATGTGTTTTGGAAAAAAAAAAGTGAATGATTCAATCCCAATACTATTGATTGTTCCATGCCTTTTTTTTTTTTTTTTTTTTTTTTTTTTTTTTTTTTTTTTTTTTTTTTTTTTTAACAGGGCTGCAGTACGAAGTCGCTCTTGATGCAGCTGTCATACTGAATCCAAGACAATTTGGGTTCAAGATCCAGCAAGGTTGCAGCCGCAGTCCATGCATTACGTGTATTGATACCTTACGTGACAAAAATCCCTGATCAAATTGGATGTAACAAATTCCATAATTCATTCATAGACGTTGTACTCATAGTCGGTGATGACAACTTTCCTACTCTTTATCGATTTATCCATTCTTGCTATAACAATGCCTCAAAACTTCTCTTAGGCGACCATGGAAATCGTCACCGAAGACTCGACTGACGAACTCAATATTTTCTTCTTGAACGTTGCCACACTAGCAGGTATCACATGGAGGGAACATTGGAGTCTCAATAAACCCTACGGAATGCGAACCGGTGAAATTCAACAAAAACAAAATCGACCAAGCCTCAGCTGCCTTGCAAGGAGTCAAGGTCGTTGATTCCACTCTTTCTGGTGCCCCACTTGGGTCTGTTGCCACACGTGTGATCTAGCAGAAAAATCGCTGTCCTCAAGCGGATGGAAACAATGATTAGTGACACTGCGGCTCGTGATGCCTACTACCTTTTCACTAGGTACCTACCTCTCGTGAAGCTCACTTATTTTCTTACGATGAACCTCATGCTTTGTTAGTTTCAGACTTCGAGAGAATGACTCCTTCATAATGTCCATGCTCCGGAAAACCCTGAAACTTTCCCAGATGAATCGCAGTGAGAGCAATTTACACTTCCAGTTAGAAGAATCGGACTAGGTATAAGCACAGCGTCTCAGACTAACTTGCCAGTATTCTCATCCTAATTCCAAGGAACCAAAGAGCTGGCGAAAGAAATTCTACCACAATATAAAGGCACTCAAGTAGGAGGTGGATGATCCCAGCTGTACCCGTCGCACTAATATATGGATTCCTTTTCTAAAAAGACCAATTAAAACGTTGGCCTGTAAGCAATCCAGTTGGGACAGTCATGTCATCGAAAAAGCTACTTTAGTAATGTTAAAGGCTGCAAGCTCTGCAAGTGAAAGAGCTCACTTGAAGCTGTGAGCGCACTTCACTCTGCCGGTTTTGATTCAACAGTTGAATTCAGAAAAGAAATATATCATATTACAGTAGCTGGAACAGTATCGAAATAACTATTATTATTATTATTATTATTATTATTATTATTATTATTATTATTATTATTATTATTACCATTATTATTAATACGACTGCGACTACTATTATTTTTAGCATTACTACTAATACTATTATTATTATTATTATTATTACTATTATTATTACTATTATTATTATTATTATTATTATTAATATTATTATTACTACTACTACTACGACGACGACGACGACGACGACTACTACTACTGCAATTACTACTGCTACTAGTAGTACAACCACCACTACTACTACTATCACTACTACTATTATTACTACTTCTATCATTACTACTACTACTACTACTACTACTATTATTCACTTCTGTCTCCTCCCACTTCCCGTTCTGTCTTCTGTCTCTCTCTGCCTTGTTTTCGCTTCTACCACTGCTACTCCCTTATCACTACCACGGCTTCTACCTTTACTAATACTACTTCTGCCGCTAGTTTATGCCCTCCACCAACACCACTGCAATTACCTCTAATTCCACTACCATTATCTTTCCTTGTTTATTTGCCCCTCTCTCGAATATATTCTGACCTTTTTTCCTTTTCCCTTCAGTGTGACCTATCAAACTCAGACTGAAAGGTCGTCATTACTTACCCTCTCCAGTAAGTTAATTATTGGTGTATTTCTTAATGGTTTCCATTTCTGTGATTACAACATGTCAAGACCTACAGTAGCATTGTATTGCTGTGGTTCTTCGTTTTGCTGCATCTGTTAACACTGAGACTGAGTACAAGGGTATGTGTTGCTAAATGGTAGCCGACAACTCACTCATGCTTTGCTGCTTGAGTGACAACTCACTCGTGCCTCGCTGGCAGAGTGACAACTCACTAATACTTCGCTGGCAGAGTGACAACTCACTAATACTTCGCTGGCAGAGTGACAACTCACTAATACTTCGCTGGCAGAGTAACAACTCACTAATACTTCGCTGGCAGAGTGACAACTCACTAACACTTCGCTGGCAGAGTGACAACTCACTAATACTTCGCTGGCAGAGTGACAACTCACTAATACTTCGCTGGCAGAGTGACAACTCACTCATTCTTCGCTGGTAGAGTAGCATTTCACTCATTCCTCACTTGCAGAGTGAAAATTCACTCATTCCTCGCTGGTAGAATGACACCTTACTCGCTGGTAGAGTAGCAACTTACTAATGCCTCACTTGCAGAGTCACAACTCACTCATGCCTTGCTGGAAGAGTGACGACCCACTCATGACTCGCTGGCAGAGTGACGACTCACTCATGCCTCGCTGGCAGAGTGACAACTCACTCATACCTCGCTGGTAGTCACAACACACTCATTCCTCGCTGGAAGAGCGGCAACTCACACATGCCTCTCTCGCAGAGTGACAGCTCATTCATACCTCTCTGGTAGAGTCACAACTCACTCATGCCTCGCTATCAGGATAACCACTCACTCATTCCTCGCTAGTAGAGTGACAACTCACTCATGCCTCGCTATCAGGGTAACAACTCACTCATTCCTCGCTAGTAGAGTGACAACTCACTCATACCTCGCTATCAGGGTAACAACTCACTCATGCCTCACTTGCAGAGTAACAACTCACTCATGCCTCGTTATCAGTGTCAACACGCTCATGACTCGTTATCAGAGTGTCAACACGCTCATGACTCGTTGTCAGAGTGTCAGCACGCTCATGACTCGTTATCAGAGTGTCAACACGCTCATGACTCGTTGTCAGTGTCAACTCACTCATGCCTCGACACATAGTGAGAACACATAATCTCTATCAGACTGACAACTCGCTCATGCCCGGCTGTCAGTGACATCACTGACAGCCACAGAGAGCAATACCTCAACATTACTTACTGTTGTCTGTCGTCTCAAGTTCATGTTTATAAAATGGATCATCCATATTTTTATCTGAAAAAAGAAAAAAATAACACTTATAAAATTTGTAACTTATTGTAGTTAATATTTTTTAAAGTATAAAAATTGGAAGAGAAATAGTTTAAATCTTATATGGCTTAAATATGACACTAAAAACACGTGCGCTGTCTCGAGTGTTTGTATGTATGTGAGTGTGCTTGTGTACTCACCTAATTGTGGTTACAGGGGTCGAGACTCAGCTCCTGGTCCCGCCTCTTCACTGATCGCTACTAGGTTTCTCTCTCTCTCTCTCTCTGTCTCTCTCTCTCTCTCTCTCTCTCTCTCTCTCTCTCTCTCTCTCTCTCTCTCTCTCTCTCTCTCTCTCTCTCTCTCTCTCTGCTCCCTGAACTTTGTCATACCTCGTCTTAAAGCTATGCATGGTTCCTGCCTCAACTACATCACTTGCTAGGCTATTCCACTTCCTGATAACTCTATGACTGAAGAAATACTTCCTAACATCCCCGTGACTCATCTGAGTCTTCAACTTCCAACTGTGACCCCTTGTTTCTGTGTCCCTTCTTTGGAACATCGTGTCTCTGGCCACCTTATCTATTCCACCCAGTGTTTTGTATGTCGTTATCATGTCTCCCCTGACCCTCCTGTCCTCCAGTGTCGTCAGGCCGGTTCCAAACTGGTGCTGCATACTCCTGTATGGGCCTGACATACACAGTGTACAGCGTCTTGAACGATTCCTTACTAAGGTTTCGGAACACTATTCTCAGATATGCCAGGCGACCATATGCTGCAGCAGTTATCTGGTTGATGTGTTGCTTCCGAAGACGTGCTCGGTGTTATGCTCATCCCAGGAGGTTTGCAGTCTTTGTCCACCTAGCCTATACTCTGACTGCGGTCTTCTTTGCCCTTCCCCCAATC
>NC_069403.1:93072747-93077747 GCF_026875155.1 Cherax quadricarinatus
CCCATTATCATTTATTCCTGGCACCCCAAACTTAACTACCACACCCTCTCTAAAAGTTTCTCCTACTTTAGCATTCAGGTTCCCTACCACAATTACTCTCTCCCCTTGATTCAAAGGTTTCCCCATACATTTACTTAACATCTCCCAAAATCTCTCTCTTTTCTCTACATTCCTCTCTTCTCCAGGTGCATACACGCTTATTTTGACCCACTTTTCGCATCCAACCTTTACTTTATTCCACATAATCCTTGAATTTACACATTCATATTCTCTTTTCTCCTTCCATAACTGATCCCTCAACATTATTGCTACCCCTTCCTTAGCTCTAACTCTCTCAGATACTCCAGATTTAATCCCATTTATTTCTCCCCACCGAAATTTCCCTAACCCATTCAGCTTTGTTTCGCTTAGGGCCAGGACATCCAACTTCTTTTCATTCATAACATCAGCAATCATCTGTTTCTTGTCACCCGCACTACATCCACGCAAATTCAAGCATCCCAGTTTTATAAAGTTTTTCTTCTTCTCTTTTTTAGTAAATGTTTACAGGAGAAGGGGTTACTAGCCCATTGCTCCCGGCATTCTAGTCGCCTCATACGACACTCATGGCTTACCTGACGAAAGATTCTTTTCCACTTCCCCATGGACAATAGAAGAAATAAAGAGGAACAAGACCTATTTAGAAGAAGGAGAAAAAACCTAGATGCATGTATATATATATATATGCATGTGCGTGTCTGTGAAGTGTGACCAAAGTGTAAGTAGGAGTAGCAAGATATCCCTGTTATCTAGCGTGTTTATGAGACAGAAAAAGAAACCAGCAATCCTACCATCATGTAAAACAGTTACAGGTTTCTGTTTCACAGTCATCTGGCACTACGGTAGTACCTCCCTGGGTGGTTGCTGTCTACCAACTTACTACCTATTATATATATATATATATATAATATATATATATATATATATTAATATATATATATATTATATATATATATATATAGATAGATAGATAGATAGATAGATATTTATATAAATGCAAAACAACCACTGTGAAAGAATAGAGAAATTCCAAGCGCTTTCGTGGCTACTCATTTGCTCCTTGATAATATGAGTAGTCACGAAAGCGCTTGGAATTTCTCTATTCTTTCACAGTGGTCGTTTTGCATATTCTGAAATCACCCATTTACTGTGATCTTATTGCATATATATATATATATATATAATATATATATATATATATTTTATATATATATATATATATATATTATATATATATATATATATATATATATAATATATATATATATATATATATATATATATATATATATATATGTCGTGCCGAATATGTAAAACTGGTCAATTAGCAAGAACTCTTTTAAAATTAAGTCCTTTCTGAAATTTTCTCTTATATGCTTAAAAATATGTTTTTTCATTAATGTTAATGTAAAAATTTTAATTTTGCTCCAAAAGAATCTTGGAAAACTTACCTAACCTTATTATAACAAGAGCAATGTGTGTGTGTTTGTGTGTGTGTGTGTGTGTGTGTGTGTGTGGTGTGTGTGTGTGTGTGTGTGTGTGTGTGTGTGTGTGTGTGTGTGAGGGAGCAAGAGAGAGAGAGAGAGAGAGAGAGAGAGAGAGAGAGAGAGAAGAGAAAGTGTGTGTGTTAGGGTATGAGTAATGCTGTGGCTGGGTGTGCGCCTTGCTTGCTCTTATTAAACAAGCATCAAGCTGCACCTCCTGCGAGAGAGTGCGCCTAGTACTGTGTTTGCTTAATTTCATTTAAAAAAGAAGACGTTTCATTAAAAATGCCGTCTTAAACCACAATGTGTCCCTGTTAGAACACTTCAATAGTAGCGTAGTAAATCTATACACAAAAGCATAATTCTAAAACATAGTTCTGTATATTACAAAAGCCAGAAGAGCACTTTCGAAAGATACGTTTTCTAAATCACATTTGTGCTCGTTAAGGGCCGCGAGGGTTCCAGCATTGTTAATCTGCCTGACATAAGTCAGGAAATGATAAATTAGACTCTCTGTAATGAATGTTTTGATTTGAAACTTGCTGGTACAGAAAGGTTCACAACAATACTAGCTACTTAAGTAAGATACATGACATTATCTGCTACTTCAGCAACGTTCATAATAATGCTTGCTACTTCAGCAACTTTCGTAACAATACTTGCTACTTTAGCAAGGTTCATAACATTATTGCTACTTCAGTAAGGTTTATTACAGTACTTCCTATTTCATCAAGGTTCATAATGTTAATTGCTACTTCAGCAAGACAACATTGCTCGCTACCTCAGCAAGATGAATAACGTTACTTGCTACTTCAACAAAGTACCAAACATTACTTGATGCTCCAGCAAAGCACCTAACATTACTTGATACTTCAGTAAAGCACCTAACATTACTTGCTACTTCAGCAAAACACCTAACATTACTTGCTACTTCAGTAAAACACCTAACATTACTTGCTACTTCAGCAAAGCACCTAACATTACTTGCTACTTCAGCAAAACACCTAACATTACTTGCTACTTCAGCAAAGCACCTAACATTGCTTGCTACTTCAGCAAAGCACCTAACATTACTTGCTACTTCAGCAAAGCACCTAACATTACTTGCTACTTCAGCAAAACACCTAACATTACTTGCTACTTCAGTAAAACACCTAACATTACTTGCTACTTCAGTAAAACACCTAACATTACTTGCTACTTCAGCAAAACACCTAACATTACTTGCTACTTCAGCAAAGCACCTAACATTACTTGCTACTTCAGCAAAACACCTAACATTACTTGCTACTTCAGCAAAGCACCTAACATTACTTGCTACTTCAGTAAAACACCTAACATTACTTGCTACTTCAGCAAAGCACCTAACATTACTTGCTACTTCAGCAAAGCACCTAACATTACTTGCTACTTCAGCAAAACACCTAACATTACTTGCTACTTCAGTAAAACACCTAACATTACTTGCTACTTCAGTAAAACACCTAACATTACTTGCTACTTCAGTAAACACCCCAACATTACTTGCTACTTCAGCAAAACACCTAACATTACTTGCTACTTCAGCAAAGCACCTAACATTACTTGCTACTTCAGCAAAGCACCTAACATTACTTGCTACTTCAGCAAAGCACCTAACATTACTTGCTACTTCAGCAAAACACCTAACATTACTTGCTACTTCAGTAAAACACCTAACATTACTTGCTACTTCAGTAAAACACCTAACATTACTTGCTATTTCAGCAAAGCACCTAACATTACTTGTATTATTGCTGTCTTAGGTTTGAATCATATTATCTTCACATAGGTCAGAATGAGTATGAAAAATAAGTCAATAATTCTTTAATCCTAACACAGAGCATGTGAGAGGATACTGTGTGCATACACAAACACGTACATGAACCCTTAACACCATCTTCAGCCACACATATACCCCCACACTCCTCTCTCTCTCTCTATCTCTCTCTCTCTGGGACACAGAAACAAGGGGTCACAATTAGAAGTTGAAGACTCAGATGAGTCAAAAGGATGTTAGGAAGTATTTCTTCAGCCACAGAGTTGTCAGGAAGTGAAATAGTCTGGTAAGTGATGTATTGGAGGCAGGAACCATACATGGTTTTAAGACGATGTATGATAAAGTTCATGGAGCAGGGAGAGAGAGGATCCAGTATCGGTCAGTAAAGAGGCGGGGCCAGGAACTGAGTATCGACCCCTGCAACCACAAATAGGCGAGTACAGATAACGAAAGGTAATTTAATCTCTGAACCTTTTTTTTCGTGATTCTCTGATATCTTAGGATATGCCACTTACTCTGTATCGATCATCTGGAGAGTAGGTGAGGAGCCCAGCTGTGATGATGTGAAGGTTCCTACGTCTCATCCACGTTACCTGCCGGTACATAAATCTCTTGTAATATATATACACACAATATTAAGAAAACAATATTGGTTTGTGTTAAGCTAAATGCTTTTTTTTTTCTTATTCGCCGGTACTCTCCCGGCCCGGGTCTTTTCCAAGTAGTGGTGACCCGGCCTTGGCTCCCTATCTAGGGAGTATCCCGAGACCTAAGTCTCCCATGGGAGGAGGTACAAATACCCCCTCATCTTTGGGACCAAGTGTCCCCAGGCCTAGCCACAGTCCCCACCCTCGCGGGGCTCGTAGGGAGAAGCTAGGCCTCTGGTCTGCCATCTGCCCCGCCCCAAAGGGGCTCGTGGTGATGGCAGTCTTATGAGCTGCAGGTGGTAGCAAGCTCAGGCCTTCTTGCTAAATGCTTATTTTCTATTTTATTTTAACTACCTTCAAAGTCTGTTGATAGTCTACAGTAGTTCTAGGTATTTTTGAACACCAAAAACCCCTTTTTATAGCCCCTAAATTTAGCCAACTCTGACATGCTAATAGTTGTAATTTTCGGCTCCGTTAATTGAAGCAACCATGCGCTTGCTGGAGGACGTTTATCTCCTGTGCAGCTTCACTGACCCCGTGGAATAACTTCTTGGCCGCTTTCCTTCCTTCTCCAGGGAAAGAATATTCTACGTAATATTTTTAATAATAACAATACATGTATGTCATATTTTTCATTGTTTCTATTCTATTTGCCGTCTCAATATACAGTATATCACAAGTTATAAATTTCTTTAGAACACACGTAATATATTTATCAAATAATTTCTTACTACTCACTGACATCTGCTATAATATAAAAGTGAAAGGTATATTATGTGCAGAATATTTCTCTCAAGCGAATAATTGAAAATCATTCCGTGTCACACTCTTTTATTTGCCGAAATTAATCATTTGAGTTTAAATGAAAAACGTATAATGATGAGGAATATTTGTGAAAGTCAAGTGGATTGTTATTTGTTTAATCAACGTTCATATCTACAGAGGACGAAATCATTAAAATTCTTTTGAGGCTCCTCTTTTAATTCCCAGCATGAGCTGCTGGCATCTTATTTGCCAGGACTCTTTCTATGG
>NC_069403.1:93087747-93137303 GCF_026875155.1 Cherax quadricarinatus
GAGTTTTTAACAACAGATCAGCAGCAGAGTAACTTTCCTGAAGCCATATTGACGATCACGAGTAGTGAGTGTAGTCAAAAAACGACTGTCATTTGTCCGTGAGATTATTGTCTAAAGGGATCTTAACAGTGATTGACAGGAGTTACACTGGTCTGTAGTTGCTGATTTCTGCTCTGCTCCTTCTTTGTGAACAGGGGACTATACATTTGCCTCTTTCCATAGAGAGGTCCATTTACACTGTACTAGGCAGGTGCTGAAAGATGCAAGATAGAGGTTGGTGCTGTATCTGGTCTCACATCTTCCAACAATCTTGGCTCAACTTGTCTGGGCCCACAGCCTTTTCCTTGGTCCAAGCCATTTAAGTAAGAAATGCACTCCTCCTGCCTTATTGTCACAACTGACAGTTTTGACACAGTTCTTGCAGCTTAGCCAAGGAGGGGTTTCCTTGCAGGTCAAGGAACTTAGCATTTTGGTAGCAAAGTGATCAGCAAAGAGGTCCGCCTTATTCTTGACTACTAGTAGAGGTGGTCCCATCCCTGTCCGAATTTAGAGTGGATAATTTCATCTCAAGCAGATAACCTTGTCATGTCCTTGACCATAAAGGACCGCCATGTTTTTGGAGCCTACCCTACCTGATGCTAACTTTCTTTTAGTGTCCACACTCCCATTTACATGGCCCACTTTTGAACATCACCCATATGCCTACAGTCTTGCATTGTCAAGTTCCCTGTCATAGGTGTTAGGATTGTCTCTTATACCTTCGCCATGCTTTGTACTTAGCAGTAAGCAAGCCTCTCTACAACGAAAGGCCATACCAAGGCTGATCTTAGTCTTCGTCAACATATTGGCCGGAGAGGAATTGTTCTTGTTGTAGAATTAAGGATGTGGTCCACTGAAGGGCTTTCCACTTGGTTGTCAACATCCCCTGGAGAAGAGCAATTCCAGTCGGTGTGGCGAGCTCAGAGCAAAGGGCTTGGCCAACTAACCTCTTTCCCATAGCCAGTAGTGCGTGGTGGACCTCACCTCGCTCGTTTCTGTTGGGATCTTAAGGTGTCGTAAAAACAGCCTTGTGTTCATAACGATCCAACGTAGCGAGGCTTGACAAGTGACTATGCCCATCTGGCCAGATCACTCACTATCTGGTCAAGGGAGGAGTCCAGAGATATAGTAGGGAAAAAAAAAAAGAAAAAAATCAACAAATTTCTCATGTCAAACACTGCAAGAAGGCCATCAAAGTCCCTCAGTATAAGGTGCAGGTTTGAGGTCAACCAACAATTATAATTATGTTGAACAGTTGTGTTGAAGCAGAAGGGAGTCAATATTTCCATTAGGAAGTTGATAGGGTCTGCATGTTGCCAGTGAGGTCTGTACATTGCACATGCTTAACAGAGTTACAAGTGTTTAACAGAGCTTGAAGAACATCATTTCAACATGTGTAGGGGTGGCAACAGCAAATTGTGCTGGGCATGAACACTTTAATGAGAAGCACACAGCAACACATGCCTCCTTGCACTTGCCTGTCTCTTCTCACCATGAGGTGTAGCCAGCAATTCTGTGCAAAATTTTCTGGAGTCCTGTCATCCAAAAATTTTCAACAACAGCTAATCATTTCCGGGATGTCGAGTGTTCACAAAACTATGTGTGAGCTCTCCAACATTAGTAATGAAACCTCTAATGTTGGCCCGACAGTAGCGAAAGACTGCTCCTCATGATGAAGTGGTCAGCTTGGAGGTGGTGGTGTGTAGAATGTAAGGTCCTGCCCCTTGAAGAGGTAGGTACTGAGGCCAGCTGCAGGATGTGAGGTCTGTGGCCTTGTATAATGGCAAAATCCCACCCTGCTGGCTGGGATAGGAGTAGCTAAGCGGGTGACGTGTGGAGTGTTCACCAATTCAAGATCCTGCTGGTTTGGTTCTGAGAAACCAGGTCTCTAAACAGTGGCCCAGTCTGTCAAGTTCTCTTTTTCTCTTTTTCTTCCGACACAGGTCCCTCCTTATGTCCTTTTCTTTAGCAGTAATTAACACGCTGGTATCTCGCAGTCAGTTGTTGGCAGTGTGCCCCCCCTTCCGGTATACAGCGAGAGCACAGCCTACGTGCCTGGGAGGGTGGGACTCGATTTGTTGCACCTCCTGTGTTTTGCAGATTTTTCCTCAGATTCTGGCCGCTGGAACTTTGTTAGTGGAGGGGTTAGACGGGCTGTAATTCTCCTCTCCTCCACTTCCCGTCCTCCCCTGTCCTCTGCCCCTTCCTCTACAAGTTCGACAGATGTGTCCCCTCCTGCTGTTCGGTACTTCGGCGCAGTATTGATCAGGTGCAAGTTGTATTCCCTGATCATTAACTGCAACCGTTCTCTGGTGGAGAAACTCCTGGCTCAGAACTTGCTGACGAAGCACTGCTACCAGATTCTAAGAATAGTGTCGGCAGGTATAGTCTGACAGGTGTAGGATCAGAGATGGATGTCACTTTCATGTAGACTGAAAGTGGGGCTGATGCAGAGATGTCAGGTGTAAAGGAGAATTAACAGATCCAAGGCTTCCTCCCTCGTTATGCAGGGAAGAGGATTTGTTCCCTCTGGTGGTGGTCATAGGAATTGTGTTAGAATTCCCAAAGGTAGTGGTTTTTGAACTCTGTCAGTCTGTGGGACCTTAGCGATGACAGAAATCCACCAGTTGTTTACACCCTGAGTTAAGCTCAGTGTGGGACTTCAGTCCCCCCCCCCCCCCCCCGCCCCTTTGTCATATGTCCACCATCAGCTGAGCACTACGTCACTTGATGCAGGCTTTGCACTGGCCTTCTACAATAGCGCTTGTAGGTTATCTAATGATTTGAGGGCGCATGAAGTCTTCCCTGGATAGATTCTCTTAAAGCTGCAACTTACAACACATGCCCAAGAGGTCAGTCTTGATCTTTGGACAGGAGACCCTGAGGTAGGACTTCTAACCTTCCTCCCCCCCCCTCGTCTCTCTCCTCTCTCTCTCATCTCTCTTTACACAGGGTTTTCACAAGGTTAAATCCTGTCTGTCTCTCTGTCTCCGCATCCACCTTCCACTCATCCCTCTATCCATATTAACTTCCCCCCTCCTACCTCTCTGCTTCCAACCTCCATACTATTCCCCCTCTATCTATTTTAACCTTCATGCTCTCCCCTCACCCTCTCACTCACCGTTCAATTTCGAATTCTTTCCTTCTATCCATTTAACTTCAAAACTTTGCTGTCTCTCTGTTAACTTCAAATTCCGTCCCTCCCTTACAAAAACAAATATTCTCTCCCATTCCCACCTACTTTAACTGCCAAACCTTTCTTCCTTACATTCCGTTAAATTACATCACATTTCGTTTCTCCTTCTCATCTTCCTACGTTACTCCATTTTAATGTTAGGTTCGGATATTTTAAATCCTTCCCTCATACTTTGGATATGAGCAAGAACTTATCTGTTAAAAGTGTTATGAAATTCCATTTAAATATATCAGATTCTGTGACTAGGAGTCGATCGAACAGTTGATCTTATACTATATAGTTCATGAATTGACAGTAGTTTATGTTTCATCAATAGAGTTTTGAACCTTTTAAATCACAACCCATCACTTGTATAATCGTCTATATCGTGATTCTTCAGTTGTCTAATGAATCATGATTTAGACCATTACGATTGGATTTTGATGAGCAAGAGACTGCATAATAGGAACACTTCAGTCAGGGGGTCCCAAGGTGATAATTGCAGTGATGCATAAACCACCACAGAACAGCTGGAAATCAAGACAAGTGTATGATGAGAGTAATAGAGCGATGTTTGACACACTGGCTGAAGTAGCCAGAAGGGCTCATATGAACAGAGAAAAGCTGCTGATTATGGTTGACTTCAACCACAAAGATATCGACTAGGAGAACGTGGAGCCACATGGGGGCCCAGGAAGGTGGAGAGCTAAGATGATGGAGCTGGTACTGGAAAACCTCATGCACCAACACGTAAAGAACACTACCCAGAGAGAGAGAGAGAAGAGAGAGAGAGAGAGAGAGAGAGAAGAGAGTGAGAGATAGAGAGAGAGAGAGAGAGATAGGAGAGAGAGAGAGAGGAGAGAGAGAAGAGAGAGAGAGAGAGAGAGAGAGAGGAGAGAGAGAGAGAGAGAGAGAGAGAGAGAGAGAGAGAGAGAGGAGAGGGTGAACCAGCAAGACTGGACCTAGTATTCACCTTGAATAGTGCAGATCCTGAGGACATTACATATGAAAGACCCCATCGGGGTCAGTGATCACGTGGCTCTGAGCTTCGAATATATAGTAGAATTACAAATGGAGAGGGAGGCAGGAAGGGCAGGACGAATGAAGCCAAACTACAAGAATTTTTCTGCACGGGGTTCAGTGGAACAGAGAACTGGCAGGGAAGTCAGTAAACGAGATGATGAAATATGTGACAACAATATGCATGGAAGATAAGGAGAGGTTTGTACCCAAGGGTAACAGAAATAACGAGAAAGCCAGGATGAGCCCTTGGTTCACCTAAAGATGTAGAGAGGCTAAAACCAAGTCTGCTAAAGAATTTAAAAAGTATAGAAGGCAAAGGACCCAGGAGAATAAGGAATGCAGTCATACAGCCAAAAGTGAATAATGCACAGATAAGAAGGGAGGCCCAGTGACAATACGAAAATGACAAAGCAGCGAAAACCAAATCTGACCTGAAGCTGTTGTACAGCCACATCAGTCAACGACCAGATAATCAGGCCGAGGGAGGAAGGAGGAGAGATCACAAGAAACGACTGCAAAGTATATGAGGACCTCAACATGAGATTCAAAGAAGTGTTTACAGAGGAGACAGAAAAGACTCCAGAAAGACAGAGAGGCTGGGTGCACCATCAAGTGTTGGACACAATACATACAACCGAGGAAGAAGTGCATAGGCTGCTAAGCGAGCTAGATGCCTCAAAGGCGATGGGGCTGGATAGCATCACTCCATAGGTCCTGAGAGAGGGAGTAGAGGCGGTATGTGCACCACTAATAACGATTTTCAACACGTCTATCGATATAGGGCAACTGCATGAGGTATGGAAGACAGCAAATTTAGTCCCAATTTTTGAAAAAAGGAGACAGACACGAAGCATTAAACTACAGATCAGTGTCACTGACATACATAGTATGCAAAGTCATGGAGAAATTTATGAGGAGAAGAATGGTGGAGCACCTAAAAAGCATTGAGCTTATCAACGACAGCCAGCACGGTTTCAGGGACGGGAAACCCTTTGTCACAAACCAAATGAGTTCTATGACAGGGTGACAACAGTAAGACAGGAAAGAGAGGGGTGGGTAGACTGCATTTTCTTGGACTGTAAGAAGGCGTTTGACACAGTTCCACATAGGAGATTAGCGCAAAAGCAGGAGGACCAGGCAGGGATAACAGGGAATATCTGTCAGGAAAAACAACAGCTAGTCATGGTACGTGGGGTGGTGTCAGAGTGGACGACTGTGACGAGCGGGGTTCCACAGAGGTCAGTTCTGGGACCGGTGCTATTTCTGGTATTTGTGAATGGCATCACAAAAGGAATATACTCAGAAGTGTCCCTGTTTGCAGATGATGTGAAGTTGATTAGAAGAATTCAATCAGACGAGGACCAGGCAGAACTACAAAGGAATCTGGACAGGCTTCAGGCCTCGTCCAGCAACTGACTCCTGGCCTCTCTACCTGGAGGTGGAGAGGCCAATGCCAAGTGTGCTCAAGCATGAAAATAGTATAAATGGGAAAAGGATTCAGGAAAAGGAGTTGAGATGAAGGGCCAAAAACGAATGTACATGGATAAGGAGAGAGTCCCAGCGACAATACAGGAATGACAGAGCATCAAAAGCCAAAACTGAACCCAAATTGTCATGTAGTCACATCAAGAGGAACACAACAGGACTAGATAATCAGGCTGGAGAAGGAAGGAAGGAAAAGAGCTCAAAAGAAACAAATGGGAAATATGTGAAGAGCTCAGCACAAGATTGACAATGGAGACAGGCCTTCAGCAAACCGAGTTATAATAATAATAATAAAAATACTATCTTTATATCTACAAATACATGTACAAGTTATGCAGGCCTAGCTAACATCGATGATATACTCCTATATAGGAAGCCCCTTGTTATGCAGAGCATTTCGGGAAAATTAGGTAAATTTTGTCCCAGGATGCGACCCACACGACTAACATCCAGGTACCCACTTTAATGATTGATGAACGAGGACAACTAGTGTAAGGAAACACATCCAATGTTCCCAGCCTTGCCGGGAATCGAACTATGGACCCTCAGTGAGTGAAGCAAGAGCTTTGCCTTCCAAGCCACGGGCCACTCTGATAGGGTACACCAGCAAGTAGTGGACACACTACACACAACCAAGGAGGTGAAGAAACTGCTAGGTGAACTTCGATACCTCAAAGGTGGTAGGCCAATTTAACATCTCTCCATGGGTCTTAAAAGAAGGATCAGGGCAACTTGCCTGAGATGTGAAAGAAAGGAGTCAGAGAGGCAGCACTGAACTATAGACCAGTGTCTTTGACATGTATAGTACGTAAAGTCACAGAGAAGATTATCAGAAGAGTGATGGAACATCTAGAAAAAATGACTCAAGAAATCGTAATGACACGATTGCAAACAAACCATACCCCCGGCCGGGATTGAACCCGCGGTCATAGAGTCTCAAAACTCCGCCCGTCGCGTTAGCCACTAGACCAGCTAGCCACAATAAGATTCATCCAACTAGGTATATTTCTACACCATAGGAAGGTTAGCACAGGCACCTCTGGTGCCTGTAGAAATATACCTAGTTGGATGAATCTTATTGTGGCTAGCTGCTCTAGTGGCTAACGCACGGCTGGAGTTTTGAACTCTATGACCGCGGGTTCAACCCCGGGCCGGGGGGAAATGGTTTGTTTGCAATCGTGTCAATACGATTTCTTGAGTCATGTTGACGGCAGTGAAGGGACTTGAGCTAGAGTTCGTCACGGCCACGCTAGCTGGAGATTCGTCTGTAAAAACTTGCATTTGTGGTCACAGTGGTGCCTGTGCTAACCTTCCTATGGTGTAGAAATATACCTAGTTGGATGAATCTTATTGTGGCTAGCTGGTCTAGTGGCTAACGCGACGGGCTGGAGTTTTGAGACTATGACCGCGGGTTCAATCCCGACCGGGGGTATGGTTTATCTAGAAAAAAACGTGCTCATACATAACAACCAGCACGGGTTCATGGATATATATATATATATAAAATATATAAAATATATATATATATGTCGTGCCGATAGGCAAACTTGCGATCTTGGCTTAAATAGCAACGCTCATCTTGCCATATAGGACCAGCGAAAATTTGTGTATGCAATAATTTCGCCAAAATCTTTCTAAACCTAACGAAAAAAATATATTTCTCTGTGTTTGTTAAGTATTAAATTATTGTAAACAAATCTAAAATATAAATTTTGTTGGGTAGGCTAAAATAAATTGATCTTGTTAAAAATTTGGTTAGGTAAGTTTTCTAAGTTCCTTTGATGCCAATTTTTAAATTTTTACATCAGCATTTAAAGAAAAAAATATATCTTTAAACGTATAAGAAAAAAATTTTAGAAAAGACTTAATTTTAAATGAGTTCTTTCTAATTGGCCAGTTTTACGTATTCGGGACGACATATATATAATATTTTATAATATATATAATATAATAATATATATATATATATATATTTTAAAAATATAAAATATATATATATATACATATATATATATATATATATATATATATATATATATATATAATATATATATATATATATATATATATATATATATATATATATACATATATATATATATATATATATATATATATAATATATATATATAATATATATATAATATATATATAAAAAATATATATATATACATATATATATAAAAAATAATATATATATATATAAATATATATAAAATATATATATATATATATATAATATATATATATATATAAATATATATATATATAATATATAAAATCAGTGTTGTGTATATTTCGCCTGCTCTTTCGAATTCCTTGCATTGTTAAAATCTCAAGTAAGGCTGATGTATGCATTGGATAGATGAAATTGTAAGCCTTCTCCCTGAAAGCTGGCTTCTTGGATCAAAGCTAGTGCAAGCTGGACGCCAAGGTATTGGCCCATCCCGGTGAGAATGGTATAGCACTGCGTACCTTGTTCCAAGGTTCGTAGTTCGAGTCTCCTTCAGCCAGAGATCAGTGTTTATATATATATATATATATATAAAAATATATATATAATATATATATATATATATATATATAATATTATTTAAATTTAATAATTAAATATGTGAATAACATGACAGATGGGATAAATTCAGAAGTTTCCCTGTTTGCAGACGATGTTAAGCTAATGACGAAAATACAACTGGACGAGTATCAGGTAAGGTCATAGGAATTGGACAGGCTGCAAGCTTGATCCGACATATGGCTCCAAAAGTTTAACACAACCAATTACAATATCATAAAGCTTGGAGAAGGACAAAGAAGACCGCAGAAAGAGTACAACCTAAGGGGTTAAAGGAAACAAACCTCACTCAAGGAGAAGGGTACGGGCACCTGGCATAATTTGTAGTGTTTCGACATTTAAGTAAGAATTCATTCACAACACTACACCGTGTACGTCAGGCCCATATTTTAGTATTCGGTACCAATATGGTACCCACATTTGGTAAGACAAGTCAAGAAATAGGAGAAATTTTAAAAGTTTGCAACAAGACTAGTACTGGAGCTAAAGGGTATGTTCTAATGGCACTGGAAATTATTAGAGATAGGGTGAACATAATAACGTCGTATAAAACATTGAGAGGAATTGACAAGGAGTAAAGGGCCAGAATGATTCAGAGATGGGACACAGGAACTAGAGGATACAACTGGAAGTTAAAACTTCAGATGAGTCTTAGGGATGTTAGGTAGTATGTCTCAAGCCTTGGAGTTGTTAGGAAGTGGCACACCCTGGAGAATGAAGCAGTGGAGGCAGGATCCATACATAGCTTTAGGAAGAGGAGTGATAATGCTCTTAGGGCAGAGAGTAAGCCTAGTAACAAATAGGCGGGGCCAGGAGCTACGACTCCACCTACGCAACTACAAACAGGCGAGTATCCAGTAGGTGAACACACACACACATACACATACGTGACCAAGGGCTATGAATCGTCCCCTTAGCACACAACTAGGTAAGTACACACCCAGGCATAACCCTTAAGCAATGTCCTCCCTTAACATCACATTCCGGATTGAAAACCCAAAAGGCGTCGTCAGTGTGGTGAATCTTCGATGAAAGATTCACTTGACTTCATACACAAAGTAAATGAACAGACTACTGTAGAATAACGGAGGAATATACCGGCAGGATTACACAATAATTAACTATTCACTAACATAGGAAATTTGTAAAGTAAAAGGACACAAGTGCAACTAATGTGACATTTTATTGTGGCAACGTTTCGCTCTCCAGGAGCTTTATCAAGCCTGCAAACGACGTACTTCATTAGGTTCATACACTCTAATTTCAACTAATGCAACTTAAATTTACACAACGCTATTAAGCTCTCTCTCTTTTCTCATCTTCGGTTTGACCCACTTTCTTAGTTACCCATGAATTTTTGATGAATTTTGGGAAGATATCGGAGCCGAGACTCATGATTATACTGCAGGGAACTTGATAGAGTTGGGGCATAACCCTGATGAAAAAGGTATTATTTGCACATTACTGGTACCCTCTTAAAGAGGGAGAATTTGATACAAGCGAAGTGCTCTTTGTCCACGCTTTGAATAACTTCTACGTATTTACTGCTTAATAAATGATAATAAATTAATATAAGGCAAAATCCGATACCTCAGGAGCGTCAGGGTTTTGAACAGAAATAATAAAAGATATGATGAATGCTGAACATTACTGGAAAAAGTAATGTTCTGTGACATCACACACACACACACACACACACACACACACACACACACACACACACCAGGCACATCTCCTGAAGCGCACATCAACCAAATAACTGCTGCAGCATATGGGCGCCCAGCAAACCTCAGAACAGCATTCCGACATCTTAATAAGGAATCGTTCAGGACCCTGTACACCGTATACGTTAGGCCCATATTGGAGTATGCGGCACCAGTTTGAAACCCACACCTAGCCAAGCACGTAAAGAAACTAGAGAAAGTGCAAAGATTTGCAACAAGACTAGTCCCAGAGCTAAGAGGTATGTCCTACGAGGAGAGGTTAAGGGAAATCAACCTGACGACACTGGAGGACAGGAGAGATAAGGGGGACATAATAACGACATACAAAATACTGAGAGGAATTGACAAGGTGGACAAAGACAGGATGTTCCAGAGATTGGACACAGTAACAAGGGGACACAGTTGGAAGTTGAAGACACAGATGAATTACAGGGATGTTAGGAAGTATTTCTTCAGCCACAGAGTAGTCAGTAAGTGGAATAGTTTGGGAAGCGATGTAGTGGAGGCAGGATCCATACATAGCTTTAAGCAGAGGTATGATAAAGCTCACGGCTCAGGAAGAGTGACCTAGTAGCGATCAGTGAAGAGGCGGGGCCAGGAGCTCGGAATGGAGGAACAGTGGAAAAGGATAGAGCAAGAATGGGAGAGAAAATTAGGAGAGCTTTCTGAAAAAATGGAGAAAGAGCTCTCTGTGAAATGGGAAAAGAGGTTGGAGAAGGAGACGAAGAATTGGGAGGCACAAGTCGAAACTGCAGTAGCCAGGGTAAAGGTCTTAGAATTTGAGGTAAACAGGCTGACGCAAGTCTCAGGGGCAGTGACCAGAGAAGACACACCATACGAAGATGAGAGGCTGAACAGGAAGGAAGGAGATAAGAATTATGCTAAGGTCATATCAGCCTGCAAAGAAGGGCCAGGGCGTGGAAGGGAAGAGCAGATGGGTGCAGATGGAGAGGGAGATAGGTCGAATGCTGAGGCACAACCATGCTACCAAGAGCCACTGGAAAAATCAAGGGAGAAAATGACCACATACAGACAGGAACCAGAGTCACAGAGGGAGAGGCAATGGGAAAAGGAAAGGGCAAAATCAGTGATTATCCATGGGCTTCGGGAGAGACAGGAAAGGACACACACTGAAAGACGGCAGGAAGAAAGAAAGGAGATTGAGAAAATCATCACGGAAATAGGGGGAGAAGACATGGATGAGATTGTAAATTTTCAGAGAATAGAGGGGTAATTGAAGGGGAGAAACCGACCGATCAAGCTGATTCTCAGGACAGAAACAGTGCGGAACAGGATCCTCCAAGAGAAACCACGGTTGAAAAGCTCGGAAGAGTACAAGAAGGTGTTCCTAGACAGAGACAGAACTCAGACAGAGAGACAGCAGCTGAGGGAGAGGACAAAAAAGCGAAAGGAGCTAGGAAAGGAGACAAGGATGGAACCAGCAGAGGTCAGTCAGAGCAGAACAGAGCAGCAAGGGCAAGCACACACACAACTATCCTCAGAACCCCACAACCTATCACACCATCCCAACACACAATACAATCCATACCCACAGCTTCCACCCAACCCCCAACCAAGTGTGCTAGGGAATGGAAGAAATATAGAAGGCAAAGGACCCAGGAGAATAAGGAGAGCAGTCGTAGAGCCAGAAACGAATATGCACAGATAAGAAGGGAGGCCCAACGTCAATATGAAAACGACATAGCAGCAAAAGCCAAATCTGACCCGAAGCTGTTATACAGCCACATCAGGAAGAAAACAACCGTCAAGGACCAGGTAATCTGGCTAAGGAAGGAAGGAGGAGAGAGAACAAGAAATGACCGTGAAGTATGTGAGGAACTCAACAAGAGATTCAAAGTAGTGTTCATAGAGGAGACAGAAGGGGCTCCAGAAAGACGGAGAGGTGGGGTACACCACCATGTGCTGGACACAGTACAAACAACCGAGGAAGAAGTGAAGAGGCTTCTGAGTGAGCTAGATACCTCAAAGGCAATGGGGCCAGATAACATCTCTCCATGGGTCCTGAGAGAGGGAGCAGAGGCGCTATGTGTACCCCTAACAACAATATTCAATACATCTATCGAAACAGGGAGATTGCCTGAGGCATGGAAGACAGCAAATGTGGTCCCAATCTTTAAAAAAGGAGACAGACATGAAGCACTAAACTACAGACCAGTGTCACTGACATGTATAGCATGCAAAATTATGGAAAAGATTGTCAGGAGAAGAATGGTGGAACATCTAGAAAGGAATGATCTCATCACCAGCAGCCAACATGGTTTCAGAGATGGGAAATCCTGTGTCACAAACCTACTGGAGTTCTATGACATGGTGACAGCAGTAAGACAAGAGAGAGAGGGGTGGGTGGATTGCATTTTCTTGGACTGCAAGAAGGCGTTTGACACAGTACCACACATGAGATTAGTGCAAAAACTGGAGGACCAAGCAGGGATAACAGGGAAAGCACTGCAATGGATCAGGGAATACTTGTCAGGAAGACAGCAGCGAGTAATGGTACGTGGCGAGGTGTGAGAGTGGGCACCTGTGACCAGCGGGGTCCCCAGGGGTCAGTCCTAGGACCAGTGCTGTTTCTGGTATTTGTGAACGACATGACGGAAGGAATAAACTCCGAGGTGTCCCTGTTTGCAGATGACGTGAAGTTGATGAGAAGAGTTCATTCGATCGAAGACCAGGCAATCTGGACAGACTGCAGACCTGGTCCAGCAACTGGCTCCTGGAGTTCAATCCCACCAAGTGCAAAGTCATGAGGATTGGGGAAGTGCAAAGAAGACCGCAGACGGAGTACAGTCTAGGGGGCCAGACACTACAAACATCACTCAAGGAAAAAGATCTTGGGGTGACTATAACACCAGGCACATCTCCTGAAGCGCACATCAACCAAATAACTGCCGCAGCATGTGGGCGCCTGGCAAACCTCAGAACAGAATTCCGACATCTTAATAAGGAATCGTTCAGGACCCTGTACACCGTGTACGTTAGGCCCATATTGGAGTATGCGGCACCAGTTTGGAACCCACACCTAGCCAAGCATGTATAGAAACTAGAGAAAGTGCAAAGGTTTGCAACAAGACTAGCCCCAGAGTTAAGAGGTATGTCCTATGAGGAGAGGTTAAGGGAAATCAACCTGACAACACTGGAGGACAGGAGAGATAGGGGGGACATGATAACGACATACAAAATACTGAGAGGAATTGACAAGGTTGACAAAGACAGGATGTTCCAGAGACTGGACACAGCAACAAGGGGACATGTTGGAAGCTGAAGACACAGATGAATCAAAGGGATGTTAGGAAGTATTTCTTCAGCCACAGAGTAGTCAGTAAGTGGAATAGTTTGGGAAGCGATGTAGTGGAGGCAGGATCCATACATAGCTTTAAGCAGAGGTACGATAAAGCTCATGGTTCAGGGAGAGTGACCTAGTAGAGACCAGTGAAGAGGTGGGGCCAGGAGCTTGGACTCGACCCCTGCAACCTCAACTAGGTGAGTACAACTAGGTGAGTACACACACACACACACATACACACACACACACACACACATACACACGCACACACATACACACACACACGTGGCCAGGAGCTCGGACTCGACCCCCGCAACCTCAACTAGGTGAGTACACACATACACACACACACACACACACACACACACACACACACAAAACACACAACACACACACACACACACACACACACACACACAAAACCCCACACACACACACACACACACACACACACACACACACACACACACTCACACCACACATGCCACCACGTCAACAAAGAGTTTAAAATATATCCATCAAAGTGGGAAACTTTTGAAAGCTGAGTAGCAGCTAAAGTTTATCTTTTATCAAGAAAATGTGATTCAGATGAAAGTTACTCAGATTCGTATCTAGTACCATTAGCAATGTAATTTATAATTAGTATAAAGTTCATCAAGGAAAAAATAAAAGTTAGGCGACTGATGTTTGTTACAACTAGTCGCTTAAATGAGCAAATATGCATCAATAACAAATAAAGACGAAATAAATTTTTATATCAAAACGATTATAATTTATTGATTATATAAAGAGCAACAAGGCACAATACTGTGACTGGAACAATGAACAAATAATCCGAACATGGAGAGAGGAGCTTATAAAGACGATTCGGTCCGACTTGGACGATTTGCAAGTCATTCAACACACAAAGGTGAGGGAGCCAGTATATACAGGAGAGGGGGACATGTACGGGACAAAGAGAGGAAGAAAGAAGGAAGCGGAGTAGTGGTAGATATAATGTTGGTAATGAAAGTGGTAGCAGCAAGTAGGGGGAGTAGTGGTAGTGGCACAAGAGACAGAAAGGAGAGTGAACCGAGGCAATACAGTAGTAGTGGTGGTAGCATTAGTAGTAGTAGTAATGGAGTAGTAGTAGCAGTAGCAGCAGCAGCAGCAGTAGCAGTAGTAGTAGTAGTACTAGTAGTAGTAGTAGTAGTAGTAGTAGTAGCAGTAGTAGTAATAGTAGTAGTAGAAGTAGTAACAGTAGTAGTTGTCGAAGTATAAGTGGATCATGTCTAAGGACAAAAAAAGGAGCTCTACAGGAGAGCTAATTTCCCAAGAAGATTAAACCAAAAACACATTGGGAGGGGAGGTCAACTGAAAGACAGAACACACCTAGCCAGAAGATAGGAAGACAAAATAAAATAGGAATGGAGAGGAAGAGAAGAAAAGAGTGTTCCGAAGGTTATAACATTTGAGAGTGCAATGAGAAAGGAAGACGTCTACAGAGACGAAGACAGAACTAAAATTCATATTAGGAAAGTTGTGTGTAAGAGATGGTTCAACAAGACGGTGTCTGTGAAGGCTAGTGGAAGGGTATATAGTTTTAGCAGAGGACCAGATAATAAAATGACTGTGATTTCCAGCATGACACAAAAAAGCATTATTGGTGGCGGCAAGTTTAATACTTCTTTTGTACTCTTTATATCTGTCAGAAAGAGAGCGGCCAGTTTCTCCAATTTACTGAAGAGGAGAAGAGGAGCAAGAAATAGAGGAGGTTCCGGAGGCATCAATAGAAGGAGAGGTACGAACTAGATTACTGCGAAGGGTGTTACTTTGACAAAAACTAAGTTTGATGTCTAAGGAATGTAGAGAATTGTTGAAATTATAAAGAATGGAAATATAGGGAAAGCAGATAACAGGAGATTACACAGAACTAGAATATTTGGGAGAGAAGAAAGTCCGTTTAGCACGTGAGAAGGCAGAATTTATGAAATCGAAAGGGCGGAAATTTCCGAGTCAAGGAACTTAGGGTCACAAATTTCTGAAAGCATGGAGAAAGATAGAATTAAGGACATTTTTCTTGACAGAGGAAGCACTGTAGGAAAAGTGAATGTACATGCCACTGTGCATAGCCTTGCAATAAACGGAAAAAGGAAAGTCTGTAGCCGAAGGAAGTAGCAAGAATGTTGATGATGATTATATATACAATTAACGACGTTTCAGGGAATATTAGAAAAAATATTTTGAACATTAAAATGGTATAAAATACCGACAGGTTGTTAGGTAAGACACATATGCAACAGTTAGGTATCTTTATTATGAAACGTTTCGCCTACACAGTAGGCTTCTTCAGTCAAGTACAGAAAAGTTGATAGAAGCAGAAGATACTTGAAGACGATGTAATCAGACCATCACCCTTAAAGTTTTGAGGTGATGGACTGATTACATCGTCTTCAAGTAGTTTCATAATAAAGATACCTAACTGTTGCATATGTGTCTTACCTAACAAAAAATATTTTGCTGAATGGTTTAGCAACAAGAATAGAATTACAAAAAAATTACAAAAGCTTTGCTTGAATGATGCATCTTTCTATCTAGAAAATAGTTTTTTTAATTTTATTAAATATACATGCATACACACATACATACATATATGTATGTATGTACTATGAATACACCAAAGAATAGGTGTTGGTAGCGGCGAGCATCGGTCATTTTCTCGGTATCAGTACAGGTATCATAAAAAGAATCCGATATGAAATGATACTGCTTATAATTTCTCATGCCTGTGTAGTCCCCTCTTTTGTAATTTGGCTTCTCCCATTCTACTCATCGTGATTCCCTCTTGACTTGTAACTCTACTATGTATTCGAAGCTCAGGACAACATAATCACTTGCTCCCAGGACCCTTTCAAGTGTGGTGTGTACTCACCTATATGCACTCACCTATATGTGATTGCAGAGGCCGATTCATAGCTCCTGGCCTCGCCTCTTCACTGGCCGATACTAAGTCACTCTCTCCCTATTCCATGAGCTTTATCATACCTCTTCCTAAAGCTATGTATGGAACTTGCTTCCACTACTTTTCTTTCCAGATTATTCCACTTCCTGACAATTCTAAGACAGGAGAAATACTTATTAACATCGCTGTGACTCTTCTGAGTCTTTACTTTTAATTATAGCCTCTAGTTGCTGTGTCCCTTCTCTGGAACATCCTGTCTCTGTCCACCTTCTCGGTTCCTATCAGTATTTTATACGTCGTTATCATATCCCCCTCTACCATGTCTTCTGTTGTGTAAAAGAGTGTGTGTGTGAGAGCGTGTGTGAGAGTATATGAGTGTGTGTGTGTGTGTGTGTGTGTGTGTGTGTGTACTCACCTAGTTGAGTTGCGGGGGTCGAGTCCGAGCTCCTGTGTGTGTGTGTGTGTGTGTGTGTGTGTGTGTGTGTGTGTGTGTGTGTGTGTGTGTGTGTGTGTGTGTGTGTGTGTGTGTGTGTGTGTGTGTGTGTGTGTGCGTGTGTGAGAGAGAGTATATGTGAGAG
The DNA here is from genome assembly GCF_026875155.1 of Cherax quadricarinatus. NCBI lineage: Eukaryota > Metazoa > Arthropoda > Malacostraca > Decapoda > Parastacidae > Cherax > Cherax quadricarinatus. The sequence continues at coordinate 93,104,589 of NC_069403.1, forward strand.
TGTGCAAAAGGGAGTGTGTATATGTGTGTAAAAGTGTGTGAGAAAGAGTATGTGTGTTCAAGAGTGTGAGTGTATGTGAGAGAGAATGTGTGAGAATGTGTCTGGGAGAGTGTGAGAGAAAGTGTGTGAGAGTCTGTGTGGGAGTGAGAGAGTGAGAGTATAAACGGCTCGGTGTTTACAATTTTTGGGTGTCCCCTGTCTAATGGTTTTGTGTGTGTGTGTGTGTGTGTGTGTGTGTGTGTGTGTGTGTGTGTGTGTGTGTGTGTGTGTGTGTGTGTGTGTGTGTGTATGTGTGTGTGTACTCACCTAGTTGTACTCACCTAGTTGAGGTTGCAGGGGTCGAGTCCAAGCTCCTGGCCCCGCCTCTTCACTGGTCGCTACTAGGTCACTCTCCCTGAACCATGAGCTTTATCGTACCTCTGCTTAAAGCTATGTATGGATCCTGACTCCACTACATCGCTTCCCAAACTATTCCACTTCCTGACTACTCTGTGGCTGAAGAAATACTTCCTAACATCCCTGTGATTCATCTGTGTCTTCAACTTCCAACTGTGTCCCCTTGTTACTGTGTCCAGTCTCTGGAACATCCTGTCTTTGTCCACCTTGTCAATTCCTCTCAGTATTTTGTAAGTCGTTATCATGTCCCCCCTATCTCTCCTGTCCTCCAGTGTCGTCAGGTTGATTTCCCTTAACCTCTCCTCATAGGACATACCTCTTAGCTCTGGGACTAGTCTTGTTGCAAACCTTTGCACTTTCTCTAGTTTCTTTACATGCTTGGCTAGGTGTGGGTTCCAAACTGGTGCCGCATACTCCAATATGGGCCTAACGTACACGGTGTATAGGGTTCTGAACGATTCCTTATTAAGATGTCGGAATGCTGTTCTGAGGTTTGCCAGGCGCCCATATGCTGCAGCAGTTATTTGGTTGATGTGCGCTTCAGGAGATGTGCCTGGTGTTATACTCACCCCAAGATCTTTTTCCTTGAGTGATGTTTGTAGTCTCTGACCCCCTAGACTGTACTCCATCTGCGGTCTTCTTTGCCCTTCCCCAATCCTCATGACTTTGCACTTGGTGGGATTGAACTCCAGGAGCCAGTTGCTGGACCAGGTCTGCAGCCTGTCCAGATCCCTTTGTATTTCTGCCTGGTCTTCGATCGAATGAACTCTTCTCATCAACTTCACGTCATCTGCAAACAGTGACACCTCGGAGTTTATTCCTTCCGTCATGTCGTTCACAAATACCAGAAACAGCACTGGTCCTAGGACTGACCCCTGTGGGACCCCACTGGTTACAGGTGCCCACTCTGACACCTCGCCTCGTACCATTACTCGCTGCTGTCTTCCTGACAAGTATTCCCTGATCCATTGCAGTGCCGTCCCTGTTATTCCTGCTTGGTCCTCCAGTTTTTGCACTAATCTCTTGTGTGGTACTGTGTCAAACGCCTTCTTGCAGTCTAAGAAAATGCAATTCATCCACCCCTCTCTCTCTTCTCTTACTGCTGTCACCATGTCATAGAACTCCAGTAGGTTTGTGACACAGGATTTCCCATCTCTGAAACCATGTTGTCTGCTGGTGATGAGATCATTCCTTTCTAGATGTTCCACCATTCTTTTCCTGACAATCTTTTCCATGATTTTGCATGCTATACATGTCAGTGACACTGGTCTGTAGTTTAGTGCTTCATGTCTGTCTCCTTTTTTAAAGATTGGTACCACATTTGCTGTCTTCCATGCCTCAGGCAATCTCCCTGTTTCGATAGATGTATTGAATATTGTTGTTAGGGGTACACATAGCGCCTCTGCTCCCTCTCTCAGGTCCCATGGAGAGATGTTATCTGGCCCCATTGCCTTTGAGGTATCTAGCTCACTCAGAAGCCTCTTCACTTCTTCCTCGGTTGTGTGTACTGTGTCCAGCACATGGTGGTGTACCCCACCTCTCCGTCTTTCTGGAGCCCCTTCTGTCTCCTCTGTGAACACTTCTTTGAATCTCTTGTTGAGTTCCTCACATACTTCACTGTCATTTCTTGTTGTCTCTCCTCCTTCCTTCCTTAGCCTGATTACCTGGTCTTTGACGGTTGTGTTCTTCCTGATGTGGCTGTATAACAGCTTCGGGTCAGATTTGGCTTTTGCTGTGTGTGTGTATGTGTGTGCGTGTGTGTGTGTGTACTCACCTAGTTGTACTCACCTAGTTGAGGTTGCAGGGGTCGAGTCCAAGCTCCTGGCCCCGCCTCTTCACTGGTCGCTACTAGGTCACTCTCCCTGAACCATGAGCATTATCATACCTCTGCTTAAAGCTATGTATGGATCCTGCCTCCACTACATCGCTTACCAAACTATTCCACTTCCTGAGTAAGCTGTGGCTGAAGAAATACTTCCTAACATCCCTGTGATTCATCTGTGTTCAATTTCCAACTGTGTCCCCTTGTTGCTGTGTGTGTGTGTGTGTGTGTACTCACCTAGTTCACCTAGTTGAGGTTGCGGGGGTCGAGTCCGAGCTCCTGGCCCCGCCTCTTCACTGATCGCTACTAGGTCACTCTCCCTGAGCCGTGAGCTTTATCATACCTCTGCTTAAAGCTATGTATGGATCCTGCCTCCACTACATCGCTTCCCAAACTATTCCACTTACTGACTACTCTGTGGCTGAAGAAATACTTCCTAACATCCCTGTGATTCATCTGTGTCTTCAGCTTCCAACTGTGTCCCCTTGTTACTGTGTCCAATCTCTGGAACATCCTGTCTTTGTCCACCTTGTCAATTCCTCTCAGTATTTTGTATGTCGTTATCATTTTCCCCCCTATCTCTCCTGCCCTTTCCAGTGTCGTCAGGTTGATTTCCCTTAACCTCTCCTCGTAGGACATACCTCTTAGCTCTGGGACTAGTCTTGTTGCAAACCTTTGCACTTTCTCTAGTTTCTTCACGTGCTTGGCTAGGTGTGGGTTCCAAACTGGTGCCGCATACTCCAATATGGGCCTAACATACACGGTGTACAGGGTCTGAATGATTCCTTATTAAGATGTCGGAATGCTGTTCTGAGGTTTGCTAGGCGCCCATATGCTGCAGCAGTTATTTGGTTGATGTGCGCTTCGGGAGATGTGCCTGGTGTTATACTCACCCCAAGATCTTTTTCCTTGAGTGAGGTTTGTTGTCTCTGACCCCCTAGACTGTACTCCGTCTGCGGCCTTCTTTCCCCTTTTTTCCAATCTTCATGACTTTGCACTTGGTGGGATTGAACTCCGGGAGCCAATTGCTGGACCAGGTCTGCAGCCTGTCCAGACCCCTTTGTAGTTCTGCCTGGTCTTCGATCGAGTGAATTCTTCTCATCAACTTCACGTCATCTGCAAACAGGGACACCTCAGAGTCTATTCCTTCCGCCATGTCGTTCACAAATACCAGAAACAGCACTGGTCCTAGGACTGACCCCTGCGGGACCCCGCTGGTCACAGGTGCCCACTCTGACACCTCGCCACGTACCATGACTCGCTGCTGTCTTCCTGACAAGTATTCCCTGATCCATTGTAGTGCCTTCCCTGTTATCCCTGCTTGGTCCTCCAGTTTTTGCACCAATCTCTTGTGTGTGTGTGTGTGTGTGTGTGTGTGTGTGTGTGTGTGTGCTATAGTGTGTATGCTATGTATGGATGAACATGTGTGTGCACATACTCATGCCGTCCTTGACCTTCCCTGCCGCTAACCCCTCATCCTCGAATTTTGCTGTCTAATAAAGTATTCCTTATGTGTATAATTAGGGTACACCCTATTCTCTAACTAGAACAATGTTGACCTACTGACTATTTATGCTAGTTCCTAGTGGACACGAGTTTACTAATGAAAAGGAAGAAAGATTTGGCAGCCTGTTTTTAGGTACCAATACTTTTGGTCATTAAGCGCCTAATAGCCTATTAATCTCACACGGCAGTAGAGTCTAGTAGTCCTCAGAGACTGTCCCTACCATAGATCGACATGACTCGAGAAGAGTTGCAATTGCTGCTTTGTTTCCTGTCCACACTGATATTTCCTCATAGGGCTAAGTCATAAATCTAATAATTTATCAGTCGGTCAGTCTCTTGGAATGAACATTCTATTCTATTGAATAGTTGTTATATGCTTGATGGGATTACATCTTTATAAACTTTAAGTCCGGCAGCCATCATTGCAATGGAACGTACTTTGTTCTAATTCTTCATATATAAATTTTAAAATTTCCTGCGGTCTATAGTAATCTCTTCCAGTAACTACTGTTGAATCACAGCAGACATCAACAGCTATTTATGTTATTAGAATGACCAAACCGTCGAATAATTCTTGAATAGAAGAGTGAGATCGTAACCAATTCACCAGGACCTGTGGATGTTTTCACCGCAATCCCAAAGTGATTCTCGCACTTCAACATGTTGTTCAGTTGTTGTGAAGAAGACACCACAAAATTTATCTACAAGATGACATTGTTTTAATCCACTGTGTGAGAGTGCATTCTGTAATACCTCTACCATGAGTGAGCCCTTTCAAGCATTTAATCCTTTTCATTAGAAACTGTTCTTTGATTAATACAGTCCACGTCTATGACCAATGTCACTTGTTTTGTCATCAGTTCATATGTTTTCTTTGGCTTCGTTCAGATATCTTTTTTCATGTAGATTTGTGCTAACTTAGTGTACAGTGAGTGTCTTAGAGTATGTATATGCGGAGGCTTGTGACATAAACAATACAAGCGCAAATCCCACTGTCCTGTTCATTCAGCTCTCACACAGTTTTATCAAGAAAACTTACTTATAGTAATTTAGTCAAAGTTTAAACGCAGGAATCAAATGGGTCTTGTAGGTGTTAAAGATTGATACTATTAAGATTTGCTTTATTTTAACCGGGGATAAGCTTTTAACCAGTAGAGTTCACAAAGTGTCTGTAGAATGAGAGACAATTAGATTCGATCCAAGCAAGGGGAGGATAATTCCAGTTCCCTGCAACAAAAGTCATTCACCAGTATCAAGGGAAAACCATGTAATAACGCAAAATAATTACTAGATTGAAAGTAACAAAGTGGCATTCCCAGACTCAGTTATCAAGACTAACCCCCCTTTACTTTAGATACAAGCGTGGGGACATTCTGAAGCTGATCAGACGAGACTCTTAAGGTTATCTTATGGAAACCACTTTAAATGTTTTTGAGACAGCCAGAAAACTCATTCTCAAGTTATTGAACGGAAACACATTTATTTAATACAATTACCAATGTAAAATTTATATATCTGAGTTCATCAGTACTGAAAGTCTGAAGCTATTAAAAAAGTATTCTCTAGTGACTGTTCTGAATCCAACGATGCCATCATTTATTAAAAATTTCATTCAAATTTTAAATTTGCACATCGTCTAAACACTTACTGGGTGTCATCTTTCTCTTGGAATGCATGAATGTTATTATTTTGAAGCCGATAATAAAAGGCATTCTTTATTAAGTAGAAATCAGTATTATTATTTATTTGGACTTATGGAGCCGAAAAACAACGTGAACTTTGCTTCCCGGAAAACACATCAAAGTTTAATACTTTTGGCTATTCGGTGAAAAGCCGTCTTCAGTTATCGCACTGATTTCAACCTTTATAAGAATAATTTAGCTGACTGACTAATTCAACTACGCACAAACTAAACCTAATGTTTACTATCCTGGCCATAAGATGCACCAGTTATAAAATATTGAAGCCAGTCAGAAGTAAACTCTAGCATATTTAATGTGATTTAATGGGTATCAAAATTTCCCTATATTCTACCCATCAAACTGACAGATGTGCATCTTGATACTTGAATTTCGCTGTCTGCCGCCAGAGGATTAGGAGGCTATTTTTTTTCCTTAATGTTTGAAGTTACACCACAGAAGGTTTTGGAAATTATTAGAGGCATTCCAGGATACTGAGAATGCCAATTGTTCCGAAAATATTGGTCTAGTGATACACAAGCACTGAAAATGTGAAGTCGATCAGATAACGCCTTCCCGTGTTATGAGAGAAATAAAAAAGGAAAGTTGGAAAAGGTTACAAGCTTTTCCCTTCGAGGATAGGTATAAAAAGTTTCTTCCGCTACTTGTGTATTTGTAAGCAATACACCATTGGTCATTGAGGTTGCATGTCACCTGGTCACCAATCAAGAATACTTTAATCTTTAAAGTGGGGATCAAAGTAAACTCTCAGCATATATACTCTACGAGACATCTCACAGTATACATATCCTAAGTTTACGTTACTTCATTCAACAAGTGTTTGTAGAAGAGAGAAACTGTATTGCACTACACGCCAGCTCATCCAGGAAAATTCTTGTAGAAAAGCAAGAGTGTATTTCACTAATGTTTTTTTTCTGCCACATGTTTGCATTACGCTTCTTGCATTTATTTCTCTTTCAAGTGAAATATTAATACCCTAATTATGAAAAAATAAGTAGAGCTAGATCTAATTTCTACACTGAATGAGCTTAGGTTTGATTCGCTAATTTGTAATGGCACGAATATGAAACAAGAAAAACCGAATGGAGGGTTCGAACTCATGGAAAGCAACTTCTAAAACAAGCACGTCAGTGCACTTTCAACTGTACTGGTCAGCTGAATGAGCTTCTCATGCTCACCACAATTTATGATTGTGAAAAAATAACTTACCATCATCTCTGAGTTTACGAATAAGTATTATGCCCCCAAAAAATGCAGCCTGGTGTCGACAACAAACAGTAACCAGCGCCTTCACATTGAAGTAACTGATAGAAACCTTGAGATTTAACCGAATCTCCAATTGTTTAATCATATGATATAAATTTGTCAGATAGCTTGTATCCTCCTGAGCCTTCAGGTTGCTCTATATGAAGCAAAGATCTCATGAGCTGCTAATAATATACCTCGCCTTCAGTGCTATTAAGAAAATTCCTATCTAAAATAAGAAAAAAATCAGAAAGATATAATTTCTTTTTCATATTGATAAAGGCCTTTGTTGATGCAAGGAAAGACATTTTCCAAGGCATCGTAGTAATCAACGTCAATACATCACTGGCTAAGAACTTCAAATGTGTGACAGTGACACTGAAATTATAAAATGAATATTTAACACTCAGTCCCAACCTTCCTTGTAGTCTCCGTGTTTTGTTTCGTGGTCTAAATTTTCTGTTTCCTTTATGTATTATTTTCTTTATTAGCTTTATAACTAGTTATTACTTGTTCATAGATGGAAATCTAACCTAAACTAACCTTAACGAGAAATTTGTTGAAATAGTTTGTAAGCAAATCGACGGTTGTTTAAAGGACGAGGACGACGTGAAATTTTTTTTTCACTTTCTTCAATTTGTTGATTTCTGCTGGACCTAAACTTCATCTTGATGTGCTTCTTCTTGATGTGCTGCATCTTGATGTGCTGCATCTTGATGTGCTGCATCTTGATGTGCTGCATCTTGATGTGCTGCATCTTGATGTGCTGCATCTTGATGTGCTGCATCTTGTTGTGCTGCATCTTGATGTGCTGCATCTTGATGTGCTGCATCTTGATGTGCTGCATCTTGATGTGCTGCATCTTGATGTGCTGCATCTTGATGTGCTGCATCTTGATGTGCTGCATCTTGATGTGCTGCATCTTGAGTGCTGCATCTTGATGTGCTGCATCTTGATGTGCTGCATCTTGATGTGCTTCATCTTGAGGTGCTTCATCTTGATGTGTTACATCTTGATGTGCTGCATCTTGATGTGCTGCATCTTGATGTGCAGCATCTTGAGTTGCTTCATCTTGATGTGCTGCATCTTGATGTGTTGCATCTTGATGTGCTGCATCTTGATGTGTTGCATCTTGATGTGCTGCATCTTGATGTGCTGCATCTTGATGTGTTGCATCTTGATGTGCTGCATCTTGATGTGTTGCATCTTGATGAGCTGCATCTTGATGTGTTGCATCTTGATGTGCTGCATCTTGATGTGCTGCATCTTGATGTGTTGCATCTTGATGTGCTGCATCTTGATATGCTGCATCTTGATGTGCTGCATCTTGATGTGTTGCATCTTGATGTGCTGCATCTTGATATGCTGCATCTTGATGTGCTGCATCTTGATGTGCTGCATCTTGATGTGCTGCATCTTGATGTGCTGCATCTTGATGTGCTGCATCTTGATGTGTTGCATCTTGATGTGCTGCATCTTGATGTGCTTCATCTTGATGTGCTGCATCTTGATGTGCTGCATCTTGATGTGCTGCATCTTGATGTGCTTCATCTTGATGTGCTGCATCTTGATGTGCTGCATCTTGATGTGCTTCATCTTGATGTGCTGCATCTTGATGTGCTTCATCTTGAGGTGCTTCATCTTGATGTGTTGCAACTTGATGTGCTGCATCTTGATGTGCTGCATCTTGATGTGCTGCATCTTGATATGCTGCATCTTGATATGCTGCAACTTGATGAGCTACAGCATGAAAGACTGAAACTTAATAGGATACAGCATGATTGACTGCAGCATGATGTCCTACAGAATAATGTGCTACAGCATGATGTTCTGCAGCATGATGGGCTGTCACATGATGGTCTTGCTGCATGATGTTCAGCAGCCTTATGTGCTGCAGCATGATGTGTTGTAACCTGATTTACTGCAGCATGATGTGTCGTGGAGGTTAGGAGACATTGGAGTAAGAAATTTACACGAAATACACACAAATCTACACAGGCGTCTAAAGGAGTAGCCCAGGAACCTGCTGTCGAGCCTAAGCCTATCCTTGAACTGCGAGTGACACTCTGGCCTATGGCTCACAGGTAAGTTGTCTCGTGATGTCACAGCTAGAAGGGAGCCAATCTATTAAGTAGCTGGGATTATCTGTGTATACTACACAGTACACAGTAACACTACTGAAAGCTTGGTGATGCTAACGTATGGCGTCCCGACATTCAGCTAGCTTATACACACTATAGACTGTAGGCATTAGGCTCTGGGCTGATTCTATACAATTTCAATATACACAACAGTTGAACTATACATAATGATGATAATTGATTGTAATGCAATACAAATTATATCACACTTCTTGGTAACTGATAGAATCAACGATGGTATAGTACAATAAAAGAGATGGAGATAAAAATAGAGAAGATCGTCAAAGAGAAGAGAACATAGATCTGTATTCGTGTGATCTACAGATTCTGAGGAAGCATATTTACAAAGAAGAAAGTTTTTAACAGAAAGGCAGACTTGGTGCACACAAGTCTTTTATTGATAAATCTCAGGATTCGGAGAGAACGTGAACACTTTAAAAAAAATTCTGAACATCAATAAGCTGATATGGTAAACTCCCAGTTGAAATACTCTAGACTAGATCATCTGTCTATAGAGATTATTTACATTTAACCCCAACTCTGCTAGAGTGAGATTTACATATTCAGATTGGTCATCATCTCTGGGGGGATCAAACTCTGTCGCAATGGCTAACACATACCGAGGTTAAGGAGGATCTGAATTGGTATTTATAAATAATGCTTGTGGATTCCTCATTACTTGTCTTGTACGTAAGGAATAACAACAATCAGGTTGTTCTTCTGTCTGCTCCTTAGAGGTAGAGGGATCTGTTCTTTAAGCGTCCTTCACGTCCTCGGAACTAAATGGAGGATCTGCTATTACCGTACTAATATGTTGCGATAAAGCATCTGCGACTACATTTGATATGCCAGGTAAGTGTTCAAAGATAGGGTTGAACTCTTGGACAGTCAAGGACCATCTGGCTAATCTTCCAGTAGATTGTTCATTCTGGAATAAAGGAATCAGTGGAGCATGATCTGTCAAGACATGAACATGGTACCGATATATATTGTCTCAGAAGTGCTTTCGAGACCATACTATTGCTAAGGTTTCTTACTTAGTTACTGTATAATTACGTTCAACCTTTGCAAGGACACGACTAGAAAATGCAACTGCGTTGTACTCGCTATCGGTCTTCTGAGCTAAGATGGCACCTAGTGTAACCTTGCAAAGAAATAAACAAAGTTTATTTCTTTGCAAGGTTACACTGAGAATATGAAATTACAATAATTGGGTACAGTGCAAAGAGAGCCATGGCCATTATGGGCAAGACTTAATTTAATGGCTTACATACTACTTAATACTAAAGAATTGATCATAGTTCGTTTAAGTTATATATCTTCTTTGTCTATAGCAGACAGTAGTTTTACTCTAATTACAATAGTTTCAGTAATGAATATTGAAATTAAATTATGGGAATATTACATTGTGAGTTGGTGAAAGTAGTTTACAGTATAGAATGCTACAATTGGGTGTAAGACAGCATTGTTCTGGGTAGGTATTTATACTATGAAGTAGGATTAATAATGTATGAACATTGGGCGTCTAGATTCGAAGTTTTAAGATTTGGGTAATTTTGTGGAAGAGTTAAATACTGAGTATTGAATATTTAGTTCATTGTGAGTAAGTGATTTTTAAGAAGAGCCTTAAACTGGTGTTCAGACCTGGTTACTTAAGTATTTACTGGTAATGAATTCCAAATTTTGTGGCCCTTTATGTGCATGGAGTTTTTACACAGTGAGATATGAACACGGGGTACATAACAAAGAGATCTGTGTCTTGTGTTGTGGTTGTGTCTTGTTAAGGTTGGTGATGAGAAATTTGAGTGGAGGGTTTATGTTTGAGTGTAGTGTTCTATGTATGTAGTAGGCACATGAATAAATATGGATGTTCTTAACGGTGAGCAGTTTTAGACTTTTGAATAGTGGTGGAGTATGCTGTCGGGAGTGGGAATTTGTTATCATTCTGACTGCAGCCTTTTCCTGGGTTATTAGTGATTTTAGATGATTTAATGTTGTTGATCCCCATGCACAAATTCCATATGTGAGATAATGGTAAATGATTGAATGATACAGTGCAAGAAGAGCTGATTGTGGAACATAGTACCATATCTTTGATAGTATGCCTACTGTGTTAGAGATTTTCTTAGAAATTTGTTGCATGTGTGTGTGTGTGTGGAATTTGAGGCTACTGTCAAGGTGGAATCCTAGGAATTTTCCCTCTAAATGTTATGTTAAGTGGAACATTTGCAGCTGTTTCCAAGCCGAATGAAATAGGTTTTGTCAGTATTGAGGGTAAGCTTATTTGTCATCATCCAGGTAGATATTTTCTGCAATTCAGCATTAACAGTGTTAGACAGTATGATTGGGTTTGGGTGAGAGAAGACGTATGTTGTGTCGTCTACAAATAATATGGGTTTGAGTAGCTGTGATGCATTCGTAGGTCATTGATGTAAATGAGAAGAGGAGTGGGCCAAGGACACTTCCTTGTGGGACACCGACTGTGATTGGTTGAGTGGAAGAGTTTGCTCCATTTCTGTACACATATTGGCTTCTGTTACTAAGGTATGACTTTAGGTAGTTGAGGGAGTGCCTTCTTATACCAAAGTGTGTTACCTTAATGTGCAGCAATCATGGTCAACTGTATCAAAAGCTTTACGTAAATCAGTGAAGATTCCCAGTGGCAGATCTTTCTTCTCGAGAGCGGTGTATATTAATTCTAGCATGTGTATCAAACTGACAGGGGTTTAGTATGCTGTGTGAGACGAGACAGGAATAGATCTGTCTATGAATTAATTTTTCAAAGATTTTAGAGAGGAGAGGGAGGTTAGATATTGATCTATAGTTATTCAAGTCAGTTTGATCACCTCCTTTGTGGATCGGGGTGACTCGCTATTTTGAGAATTGCTGAGAAGGTGGAGGATTGAATGGATTTGTTAAGAGTGTTACAATAACTGGTGACAGTACTTGTGAAGCTTTTTTGTAAATAAAAGGTAGTAAGTTATGTTTTTAAGGGTGATGACGATGAGCGAGACTTCTGTTGGGCTGATTGGAGCTAGGAATAGTGTATTCGGGTAGGTACCCGTGAGGTAGCCTGATGGACGGGTGTTTGACCTTGGGAATTTGCTCGCTAGATTCTTTCCTATGGTAGAGAAGAAAACACTGAGTCTGTTTGCTGTTTCAGTTGGTGCGAGTAGGGGTTCGTCTGACTTTTTTAACTTGATTGTTTTGTTTTTGGATATCTTTATAGTTCCTAGAATTTCGGATAGGGTTTTCCAGGTCTTTTTCATATCACCTTTTATATTATGCAATCTGTTTTCATAATACAATTTTTTTGACCTTCTTATGAGGCTTGCAAGGATTGATGAGTAACGTTCAGAATGATCTCTAGTTATTTGACCCATTCTATACTGTTTTTCATATAGGTGCTTTGTGTTAACGAATTTAAGGATGTATTGAGTAAAAGGTCACCAAGTACAGGGAGTGAGAAGCGATTTGGAATTGTTTTTGTATTCAACTTCCTACAGTCGATCACCGGGCACCAAGTACAGTCCTTGCTTAGGTAATAGGATCAAGGGAGCATTCCAGGGTGATTTACTAGGTACCATGACACCATCATCAAACATCTTATTGATCAGTTCTTCTGCGACAGCAACTTGTGAATGAGGCATTCAGTAAGCAGGTACATAAATAGGTCTGGTACTAGGTTCAAGTGGAATACGACGAGACAATAGGTTCACTATACCTATCTTCTCACCTAGTAAGGCAATGGCTCTACGACGTTTGACCTCGTCTGGGAAGTCAGTGGGAGCTAAGCCTTTCTCCTCTACTGGTGGAGTGGATAGATTAGGTGGAGTGCATGGACTCTTCCCGGTTGAAATAGCACCAACCCACTGGTCAGGTGACAACTCATCCTCTACATGAACAAGGTGAGGACAGTGAACAAGGTCAGCAATGGTGGTGTTCGCTCTGAGGCGAATACTGTGACCGGAAGCATTAGCAAGGAAGAAATGGATCTTATTGTCTCGTACAACATGTAATGAATTCTCGACAAACAAACCCTTTACCTTGCAAGAATCACTGTCAACTAGGATGTTATCACCATCTGGAAGGCGAAGGACAATAACAGACACTCTAGTGAGTACACTAGCCGCAACTGAAACGTCTTTCTGCAGAAGGCCTGTGACAGCAACACGAGATGACATTACAAGTTCTATGTAGTCGTTTTCCAACAAGGCATACACTATCTTGCGTGCATGAAATTGTAGGAATTGGATCACAGACAGGAATGACAGGATTACTAGTGCCAGACCACTTAGTTACGTTACTAGAAAATGTATAAGTTTGTAAGGACTTAATCCGAGCTTCGTACTGTGCAGCAGTATGACAGATCTCAGATCCAATCTGGTAACCCCAAAATGGTACGATCAAGTCGTCAATTTGGGCATGCCATCGGTAAGGATCAAGCACAATCCGTAAATCTCTCATGGAAGCAAATCCCAGTGGAAGATCACCAGGGAAACTAATCTGGTCGACAACAAGGAAGGAAGCAGTAAAGTCTCTACCTTGGATAGAAAAGGTGAGGGAAGTCTGACCTCGGACACGCAGACTAGAACCAGCCACACCACTAAAGGTGAACACATGAGCTGGTTCTACGAGGACACGGCGTAACTGCTTATCCTTAAACAAACTAGAACTGATAATATTGACTTGGGCACCAGAGGCCATGAACACATGAACGGGCGCGTTTCGAACAGATGCTTGTACCAAGAGACCTATTGTTGCATTGGAATTAACATGCAAACAAGGAGGGTTGTCATCAGAGGTTTATTCCACTTCATCCTCAGAAATATTTTCGTTGAAAACATGTGAAGCAACATCATCAACGAGACTATCTTCCTCGAAACTGCATAAAACATTGGAGGAATTGTGAACGGGGATGGAGTATTCATTATCACCTACTGTCACTACTGGACGGTTTGACTTGGGCGCTTGGATTCCCCGAATTTGAAGACTAAGACTGGTTCTGGTTATTGTGAGAACTACGACCTCTATTGTGTCTCCTGATTCTGCGGTAGGAATGGCCACGGGAGGATCTATGGTATCTACCAATGTAGAGAGCATTACACTCAGATGTATCATGTCCATGTATTCTGTGGAAAGTGCAATACGGCTGGTTGGTTTGATGCATGGAAAAGTACCGGGAACACACATGGCACGCGCATGGACAAGGACTGCGAGCGGTTCCATATTTACAATCGGAGGGTTGGAGTTACAAGCATACAAGGAAGCAGGCGGCATTAATTCCTTGATAACTCCAAAAACTGCCAATTTACCAAATTCTGCGGTGACTCGTTTACCCTCTTCAGATATAAAATCTAAAAATTGTACCGCTCTAATGAATGATGACAAAAGTGTCGATAATCTAATTACAGAGTCACTTAATGATTCACCTGGCATAGGTGTTGCAATCACTATTTCATTAAGGATAATATATGGATCGGAATCTGTCAATGGTACAAGAAAAGAACGGATCAAATTCTCATACTATGACCACATAGTAAAATTCTCAAAGTCACGCATGGTAAGAAGGTCAACGATGTTTACAGCTGATGGAGATCTAGCAAGACTTTCTTTTTGCAATCCTTTATAATAGTTTCCTCTGAAGGAGTAATTTCTACAAACGTTTTAGCTCAAGAATGGATGGCAATAAACCATGCTACAAGATTATTTAGGTTGCCATCGAATAAGGGCAAGGCATCAAGAGGGTCACGAGAAAAAGTATATTGTTTCGGGGTCTGTTGTGGTCTATCAGTCAGTAGGAACCATTAAGATTTTGCACAGGTACGACAATGGTCTGACTGACATTATTCACTAAAGAATTGCTGTCATTTCTCATAGGTAGTTGAGACATGATCTCAGAGAAATTACAAAAGGACAATGAAACCAACGAATAACAAAGAAAAGTATACAACAAAATTTCAAGTAAATTGAAAATAAAGATGCTTAACTAACTCTGCATATATAAAAACTATAAGACACACTGAATGAGAAAAAAAACTCACTGAAATTTACTTGGCAAAGATAAGGAAATACGTTGAAAATTCAAGAAAGGGAAATATTACTAAAATCTGAATTAATTTCAAAAGTGAACTGTGTTTAGTTTCTATTCAATAAAGATAATTTAATAATAAAATTGTAAATCAATGCATAAATATTAAAATACGATCAATATATTGCATGCAGTTAGAAATATGCTGGGAAAATAAATTTTCTAATGATGGCACAAAAGCCAAGAAAAATATTATGCAATGATAAATACAAAAGAAATAATAATATGAAAAACAAGATACTCAATTAATAATATACTGAGATTATTACACTGAATTATGATGTATCATTCTTTCAGAAATTATTATCAATTACTGAACAAAATAGCGCAATAATAATAGCATAAAATAATGAAAAGAAAAATAATCACTTCAGAACAAACAAATTGCGCAATTAAAATAATTTGCAGAATTAGTCAATATATCAATAAAAATTGTACACACAGAAAATATTGCTTAGAAAGCAATGATAATTGTTTACTTTAAATACTACACTGAGAGTCAATTTGTTCCAAAAAATTTCATTAATATGAATAAAAATAATACAAGATACAAAGCTAAAAATTCAACATTAACAGAACTGCAGCAAACACAGATAAAACATCAATGTTCACTCACTACACTGGTTATATAAATTAAATGGGCTATGGTATTGCTTTGAAAAAAATTAAATAAATCTCTTGCTTGGCACACAAGATATGGTACTTCAGTCTGCAAAAGTTCAAACAAATGAGACACTGCATATAAAATATTTAACACAAAACTAATGGAGGACACGGAATAAAAATGGTAAAGAGTAGTGAATGAGTCAACACAGAATTAGCAGAAAAAACCCCAGGGAAAATGTATTGAAAATATGTCAAGACATGGGAAAAAATTAATGGTGCGCAATAATAAAATAAGGTAGACTGCACGACACGTAAAAAACACAGATGGTAACAAAGTAAACAGTTCACAAGGAGTGAATAACATAGAAATAAGCAATATAGTGCACACAATAGACAAATAATAAATGTGTACAAGTGGAAGTATTACTTATTTCAGGTTGGAGAGAGTGAGAAACGATAACAAAGATACAGTACAAAAAAATGAACACAAAAACAAACGATAACATGTCACTAGGAAAATTTACACTATGACACAAGAGTCTCTAACAACAACAACAAAAAATAATCACTGTAGATGTAGGAAGTGTCTTAATACATGCAAATGTCTCTATAAAATAGTCTCTATAATGGCTTACCTGGAGTTTACCTGGAGAGAGTTCCGGGGGTCAACGCCCCCGCGGCCCGGTCTGTGACCAGGCCTCCTGGTGGATCAGAGCCTGATCATTGATTGAAGAACTGGAAGTGACGACAGGAGGAGGATGGTATATAATGGCACACGTGGTTAATGGCATCACGCTTTGCGTGGATGGTGTAGGCGCGCTGGCTAGCTGGGTGGCTTTTGGTACCCCTACACTAAAAATCACGCGGTATTAAGCCTGGGTGGCTTGTCAAGCCAGAGTACCACAGGGATGGTTATTTTCACTCTGATCAGTGTTTTATTGGTAGCACAAATCAGTACAGAACATGGAGACAATAACTTCAAGGATGATCATACTTGGTTTACTTCTCTCTCAGCTGGGTTGTTAAGCTGGCTTAAGCCCTCGACACTAGCTAGGCTGGGATGGTTTGAATGCTTATAACCATGCACACAGCAGTAATGAAGCAGGCTGGGTGGCTGGCTTAAGCAGGCTAGGTAGCTTGGGCTCTACCTTGCAGACTGGCTTAAGTAGCTTGGCTTACTATGCGAAACCTGGATCAATTACTCATAGGTTAGCAAATATGCCACTAATCACGAAGCATCTAATCAGGAAGTTGTGTAGACAATGCTGGAGGATACTGGCTTGGCTGTGGGGTGCGTCGTTTGGGCTTACACGCGGTCACACACACTGTCCGACTGGCTTGATAGAACAATCTCCTTAATCTGCGTAATGGTCAAAATCACGCCCACACTGCTGTCACTATTTTTCGTGGGCCTTCGTTAGGAGACATTTGAGTAAAAAATACACACGTTGGATGTCTTTGAGGCTTATAATTATGAATCTAGAGGAGTAGAACAGGCACCTCCATTTGAGTCTTAGCCTAGCCTTGAACTGCGAGTGACGCTGTGGCCTACTGCTCACATGTGAGGGGTCTCGTGACGTCACAGCTAAAAGGGAGCCTATCTATAAAGTAGCTATGAGTATCTATGTATACTTCACAGTACACAGTAACTCTACTGACAATTGTGCTGCAGCATGATTGGCTGCGTTATGATGGCTTGCAATTGATGGTTTGCAGTATGATGGCTTTCAGCATGATGGCTTGCATCATGAAAGCTTGCAGCATGCCTTACAGCACGATGGCTTGCAGCATGTGTGCTGCGGCAGGGTGGGTTGCAGCATAATGGGCTTCCAGCATGATGGTTGCAGCATAATGGACTTGCAGCATGATGGGCTTGCAGCATTAAGTGCTGCAGTATAATGGGCTGCAGCATGATTGGCTTCTACCATGATGGCTTGCAGAATGATGAACTTGCAGAACAATGGGCCTGCAGCATGACAGACGTGCAGCATGATGGGCTTGTAACATGGTGGAGTTGCAGCGTGATGGGATGCAGCATGGTTTACTTACTAGCATGATGGCTTGCAGAATGATGAACTTGCAGGATGATGGGTTTGCAGCTTGATAGACTTGCAGCATTAGGGGCTTGCAGCATGTTGGGCTTGCATCATAATGAGCTTGAAGCATGATAGACTTGCAACATAATGGGCTTATATCATGATGAGGTTACTATGTATCGAAGATACATAAGATGCAGATCAACCTAAGCATCTTTGACTACCCGTCAACAATATTATGGTGGAAATCAGCGGACTGGACATACAATCCTCAAACTGATTTTTTTATTGAAATCTGCAAATTGAAACTAAAATAGTTTCTAAATAGATATGTGAGTTTCAAAATGTCTTTGCAGTTTTGTCAAAAAAATTTATTCACTTTAGTGTGGGGCCTCCTGCCAAACTATCAGTTAGATTGTTAACCTGCCGACCTGCAGTTTCCACGGGTACGTCATCATACCCAATGCGGGGACTGCTGAGCCGGCCTTAGAAGCAGTATTTACCAGAACACCTTACGGTATAACATCTACTGGCCTTGTATAGAATAAATTTACCTGACCACCTTACGGTGTATATCTACTGGCCCCTTTCAAGCAATATTTAAACCAGACCACCCTTTCGGTAAAACATCTACTGGAAGTAGAGAGTATCCATCAGACCATCTTACGGTGTATATCTAATGGCCTAGAAGGAGTGTTCACCCCAGCTCAATGAGTCTGACGGGGCCCCAGTTACCTGACGGCCTCATTCAGTGTACTCACAACATAGTTTTGTTCTGCACAACTCACTGAGAGTGAAGACCTCATACATAGTGTGAGTTTAGCACGGCTTCACAGCTTGACTTTGCTGGTAATGTCTCCGCTGACAACGAAAAATTTCCTGCTGGAACGTGGACTTAGTTTCCTGATGGCTGCGACTGGACTTAGTCGGACACTGCAAGCGTCATGTGGACACGGTGTGTTACAACGCGGACGAAAGAGTGTAGATTTACACAGAGATAAGGGTTGTCATGTGGACATGGTAGCGAAGGTGTTTAGATTTACTCGGTGACAAGGGTGTCATGTGGACACCCGGTAGCGAAGGTGTGTAGATTTACTCGGTGACAAGGGTGTCATGTGGACACGGTACGAAGGTGTGTAGATTTACACGGGACAAGGGTGTCATGTGGACACGGTAGCGAAGGTGTTTAATTTACTCGGTGACAAGGGTGTCATGTGACACGGTAGCGAAGGGGCGTAGATTTACCGGGGACAAGGGTGTCATGTGGACACAGTTGAGATGGTGTTTATAACGCTGAGAAAGGTGTCGTGTTACACTGTTATAAAGGGGTCGTGTGTCATAGTTGACAAGGGTGTGTTTTTAATATTGTCCCAAATTACGTGTCAGTTGTGACACGGGTGAAATTTTAGTAATGTCAAATACAGATACTCGTGTTTGTGATATGGTGCTTCGTAATGTGATAATTTTTAGTCGTGTTTTTGATATTGTAATGCAATAATTCAGTCGTGTTATCTGATATTTTAATGTGATAATGAAACCAAAGAATACACTTTATGTTGTCTTTTATAAGCCCATAATTTAATTTACTAGTAAAAATTAAAAATAGTGTATTTTGTACTCCCGAACAAATATTCTTATTACAGTTTAGATAATGAGCTAAGAATAGTATGATAATTAACAGGTAGTTGAAGCTTTTAAACATCCAGATTGTAATACTGAGTAAATTGCAGTGCACTAGAAAACAAATTTCAGTGTACTAGTTTATTGACGATAATGTATTGATAGTGTATTAGAAAGGGAAAAAAACTATAATAATAGTTAATAAACGACATTGTAAAAAGAGAACAAACAAAAGTGTACTACCTTTAAATAACAACTTTTGAACAGTTCTAGAGAACAAACTACGGAGTACTAAACAAAAATGATACTGTAAAAAGCTAAAAAAAGGCAGGTTACAGGAGAATAAACTACAGTGTACTACTTTATTAACAACACTGTACTAGAGAACATTGTACAGAGAACATGCTTTCTAGTAAAGAAAAATGACATTTTTTTGAGATAAAGGGATAAAGTATTTTAGAAAACTAACAGGAATTTACAACAGAACAGATAGAGAGCTTAAAGGAAACACAGTGTTCTA
Source organism: Cherax quadricarinatus (assembly GCF_026875155.1). Taxonomy (NCBI): domain Eukaryota; kingdom Metazoa; phylum Arthropoda; class Malacostraca; order Decapoda; family Parastacidae; genus Cherax; species Cherax quadricarinatus. The sequence continues at coordinate 93,124,272 of NC_069403.1, forward strand.
AAGAATGAACGACAAAAAAGCCATAACAAAACGACAGTGTGCAGTGACCAGCAACATTATATAAGAGAACAAGAGGCAGTGACATGACACAAACGACAGTATACTAGAGAACAGTTATTTTGTACTAGAGAAAAACTAAAAAAACGATGGTACAAGTAATGAACAACAGAAGTATAGTAGAGAAGAGCAACAGCTTTTTTAGAAACTACAGTTTAATGGAGAACAGGCTACAGTGTTCTTAATGTTAATGATGTAGAGGTAATGTTAATGATGTAGCAGGTTCATCAGGGCAAATACGAAGTGATTAATATAGTGGAGACAGTTGAACATGTAACATTTTAAGGTGTTCAGTTTTAACTGACTTGAAGATCAGTGTTGTACACTTTTTTCAAGTGTGAGGACTGAGCACCTCAAAACTACCCCTCCTCTTCTTAAAGGCTTAAGGCTGAACACCTTAAAATCAAATCACAAGCATTAGAGATAAAATTACAGTGTAAATTTGAGAATAATATCAACACACTAGAGAGGAAGCTATGTAGTACTACAGAACAGCTACAGTGTACAAGAGAACAGAGAACAATATACAAAAGTACAACAACAGTTTTTCTAAAGACCAACAACAGCGTACTTTGAACAAAATTTCAACGCACCAGACAGCGTGTGTAGACTCGTAACCCCTCAAGGAAGGTTCCTTGATGTTGGTGAGGGGCTCTTTATTTAGGGAATTGGATCTGTGCTCCAGTTCCCCAAATTAAGCCTGATGCCTTCCACATCCCCCCCCAGGCGCTGTAAAATCCTCCGGGTTTAGCGCTTCCCCTTGATTGTAATAATAATAATGTAGACTCGTAAAGAATAATGTATGGTAGAGGACAAAATACAATGTACAAAAAGAACCCCCACAATTAGTGGTTTTAAAGAATAACAATGACTGTACTTGAGAACCCGGTACATTATATTAAAAACAATTGCGCACTTGACTACAACCACAGAAATTACAACCAGAAAGAAAATTTACAAACTGCTAAAGAAAATACGATAGTGAGTCTGAGAACAAAAATGTGTACTAGAGAATAACAAGACAAAATACAGCGTCCTAGAGAAAACAACAGTGCACTTGAGTACACCGAACAGGAACTGAGAACAGACTGCAGTGTACTAAATTACTAAAAGGGTTTAAACTACGGTTTACTACAGAAGAGCGAAAATGTAATAGCAATAATACAGTATACTTGAAAAATAAACGTAAGTGTTATTGGAACAAACAACAGAGTACTAAAAACCAAAAGCCAGTGTTCTGGTGAACAAACAACGGTGAATAGAAAAGAAATTACAGTGCACTTCATAATGAATTAAAGAACAAACGGTAGTGTACTTGAACATATAAGTATTCCATAAAACAAAAACCCGTGTATGTGAGAACAGCAGTAGTATTCTAGAGAACATAGTTAACAGTGCATTTAGAAAATAAACTACCTAATAAACTTTTGTGTACTAGGAGCAAATTATAGTGTTCCTGAAAATAGAGTACTAAAGAGCAAAAGCTGTTGCACTGGAAAACAACTACAGTGTATTACAGAACAAAGGACAGTAGTAGCTAAAAAAGGAGAGTACCCCAGAGAAGACTTGCATACAAAAAGTTAAGCTTTAATAAGGTGGCGACGACAGGTGGACAAATCCAAAAACATATCATGTGTTGCAAAGCACTTTGGCTCTCGTACCCGCTACTTCTGAAGAGGTAAAAGCCAACGCATTAAATATAATAATTTTTACATTCGTTTGGAAATGCTGAACCCGAGAGGGGTTATAGAGTGCTGGGGGATTGAAAGGGGTGGGGTGGGGTGGGGTGTAGGTTTTAACTGGTTTAATCAGAGGAGAGGGGGGGGGGTTAGATCCAATTCTTTTAGATCAAAAGCTCTTTAGCATCACGCACCCCCAATCAGTGGTTAAAAGTCAGAACATAATTTATTTTTTTATGCCTTTGAACAGGCTTTTCTATTTCCAATACAATGTTTGACAAATTGAATGAAGCAGTGTGCGGGGCGAGTCCTTATATATTTCCTATGGCTTTCATCTTGACATTCAATTTCGACCAACTTCTGTATTCAAATTTATGCCATTAGTCAGTATATCTGTGATGATCGATTTTGTAAGATTTCGCCAAATGACGATCTGTACAGTAGTAATTTTTTACAGGCAACAGTACTTCGGTCCGCATTTGGATTCTATATCGGAAATAGCAAGCGTTAGTTTCTTAAAGCTCAATCATCTAATACTACTTTATTCCGGCAGGAAATGAATCACTCCAGCGGGTTGGTGTAATGTCCTTTATAGTGGGAGATATATATCGTAATGTCTCACTCTCTGTTTTATATTAATAAAAGCCCCCGGGGAGATTCTAAAGAGAAGTTGCAGTGGTGGTGGATGAGTTGGGTAGGGTATGTAAAAGAAGAAAATTAAAAGTGAATTTTGGGAAAAAGAGTAAGGGGTTGAGGATAACAAAAAAAAAAATGGGCGACGAAAGACTGGATATCGGATTGGAGGGAGAAGATTGTGGAGGAGGTGAATGTACTCAGATATTTAGGAGGGGGACGTGTCAGTAGAGGGTCTATGAAAGATGAGGTGAACCACAAAAATGATGAAGGGAAAAAGGTGAGTGGTGCACTAAGGAGTCTGCAGAGACAAAGAACTTTGTCCATGGAAGCAAAGAGAGGAATGTATATGAAAGAACAATTATACCAACGCTCTTATGTGAGTGTGAAACATGGGTGGTGAATGTTGCAACAAGGAAAAGGCTGGAGGCAGAGGAGATGTATTTTTCAGGGCAATGTGTAGTGTGAACATAATGCAGAAAATTTAAAATGAATTGGAAATTAGGACATAGTGGACTACCAAAACTATTATCAGAGGGCTGAGGAGTGGATTTTGAAGAGGTTTAGACAATTAAGAGGAGGGAACAAAATAGAATGCCTTCCAGAGTGTATAAATCTAAAGTGGAGGGAAAGGCGGGGTAGGGGTCCGCCCAAAAAGGGGTTGGAGGGAGGTGTAAAGGAGGTCCTTGTGTGATAGGAGCTTGGACTTTCATCAAAACATGCCTGAGCTTGTTAGACAGGAACGAATGGAAACAAATGGCTTTTAGGACTTCATGTGCTGTTGAGTGTGAGCAAGGTAACATTTGTAAAAAGGGTTCAGCGAAACAGGCAGATGGGAGGTACCCGTGTCTGCACTCTGAAGGATGGGTGTTAATGATAGAGTTTTTTAACTGTAGTGTAAGCGCACCTCTGGCAAGACAGTGATGGAGTGAATGATGAAAGTCTTACTTTTTCGTGCCATCCTGCCTTTTGGGGGGAGACACTAGATGGTAAGGTGAACATGTACGTTGTGTTGCCTCTTGAAGTGGGACAACGTGTCGTGAGGTCGAATCCTGGCCTGCCGCAGTTTGGGAAATGATTCAAACCACTTTTTTCGTTATTTCATTGCTATATAGACTACTTGTGGATGCGGGGATTCAAACAGGAGGAGGCTGAAATTAATCCTTGAGCATTCATCTGCCACGAGTGACATAGCAACATGAAACAAAACCTAGTTCACTAAGCTCACGTTGTTTGTAGGGTCGATGGCTCAGATGATAAGGCGATATGTACGTTGTTTTTGGCCTCTTGAGGCGGACAACGTGTCGTGGGGTCGATCCTGGCCTGCCGCAGTTTGGTAATATTTTATATTATTTTTTAATAATATATATATATATATAATTTTATTTTAAAATATTATATATATTATAATATATATATATATATATATATATATATATCTATGTTTATTATAAAATATATATATATTAATATATATATATCTATGTATATATATATTAATATATATAATATATATATATATATCTATGTATATATATATATATATAATATATATATATATAATATATATATTTTATATATTTTATAAATATATATATATATATATATATGTCGTGCGAATATGTAAAACTGTCAATTAAACAAGAACTCATTTAAAATTAAGTCCTTCTGAAATTTTCTTTTATACGTTTAAAGATATATTTTTTCATTAATGGGTTTAAAGTAAAATTTTTTAATTTGCACCAAAAGAATCTTAAAAAAACTTACCTAACCTTATTATAACAAAAACAATTTATTTTAGCCTAACCCAACTAAATATATTTTAGATTTGTTTACAATAATTTAATACTAAATAAACACAGTGAAATATATTTTTCTCGTTAGGTTTAGTATGTTTTTTGGCGAAATTATTGCATACAAAAATTTTTCACTTGTCCTATATGGCAAGATGAGCGTTTGCTGTTTAAGCAAAGATCGCAAGTTCTGCCTTTTCGGCACGACATAAAAAAATATATAATACATATATATTATATATATATATATATATATAATTAATATATATATTATATATATAATATTATTTATATATATATATATATAATATATATTTTATACACATATATATATATATATGTCGTGCCGAATATGTAAAACTGGTCAATTAGCAAGAAACCACTAAATATTAAGTCCTTTTTTAAATTTTCTCTAATACTTTTTTAAAGATCTATTTTTTTCATTAATGTTAATGTAAAAACAATTAATTTTGCTACAAAAGAATCTTAGAAAACTTACCTAACCCTTTTTATAACAAAAACAGTTTATTTTAGCCTAACCAAACAAATATTTTTTAGATTTGTTTACAGTAATTTAATACTAAACAATCACAGTGAAATATATTTTTTTCGTTGGGTTTCAGAATGTTTTTGGCGAAATTATTGCATACACAAATTTCACTTGTCCTATATGGCAAGTTTTGAACGTTGCTATTTAAGCCAAGATCGCAAGTTCTCCCTATTCGGCACGACATTAATATTTTATATATATATATATATATATATTTTAAAATATATAATATATATAAAATATATTATATATAAATATATGTCGTGCCGAATATGCAGAACTTGCGATCTTGGCTTAAATAGCAACGCTCACCTTGCCATATGAACAAGTGAAAATTTGGGTATGCAAAATTTGCCAAAATCATTCTGAACCTAACGAAAAAAATATATTTCACTGGTTTGTTTAGTATTAAATTATTTTTAAACAAATCTAAAATATATTTAGTTGAGTTAGGCTAAAATAAATTGTTCTTGTTATAATAAGGTTAGGTAAGTTTTCTAAGTTCCCCTTTTGGCGCAAAATTAAAATTTTTTACATTAACATTAATCAAAAAATATATCTTTAAACTTAAAAAGAGAAAATTTTAGAAAGGGCTTAATTTTAAATGAGTTCTTGCTAATTGACCAGTTTTACATATTCGGCACACTATATATAATATATATATACCTATATTATATATATATATATATATTTTAAATATATATATTTTTATATAAATATATATAATATTCATATGTATATAATATATATATTATATAATATAATATATATATTCAAATGTTAATATAAATATATATATATATATTTATATATATATATAATATATATATATATATATAATATATATTAAATATATTTGGTTTTATATATATATATAATGTCGTGCCGAATGTGGTAAAAACTGGTCAATTAGCATGAACTCATTTAAAATTAAGTCCTTTCTAAAATTTTCTCTTAACGTTTAAAGATATATTTTTTTCATTAGTGATAATGTAATTTTTTTAAATTTTGCACCAAAAGCATCTTAGAAAACTTACCTAACCTTATTATAACAAGAACAATTTATTTTAGCCTAACCTAACTAAATATATTTTAGATTTGTTTACAATAATTTAATACTAAACGAACACAGTGAAATATATATATATAATATTATAATATTTTATATATATATATATATATATATTATATATATAATATATATATATATATATATATATTATATAATATATATAATTAAACAAAAATGGGGGAGTATTTTAATAGTTCTAGGCCTTCGTGTTGCAATAAACACATCATCAGGATCTTGCGAAGATGTTGAAAAAAGGAGGACGTCCAAACACGATCCTAGACGATGTTTTCCCTGGATTGTGGGAGGGAGAAGAGAGAGAGAGAGAAGACGTTTCAGTTGATGGGTCTGGAAATATGAGGTGATCCACAGAAGTGATGAGGGAAAAACGTGAGTGGTGCACTTAGGAGTCCGCAGAGACAAAGAACTTTGTCATGGAAGCAAAAAGAGGAATGGGATGAGAGTATAGTTACACCACCGCTCTTATATGGGTTGAAGCATGGGTGGTGAATGTTGCAACAAGGAGAAAGCTGGAGGCAGTGGAGATGTCATGTTTCAGGACAATAGTGGTGTGATATACTGCAGAGAATTCGTAGACTGGAAATATAGACGTACGGGACGTACGGCTGAGAAGGGGGTTGTTGAAGAGGTTTAGACATATAGAAGGGTGGACCAAAATAAATGCCTTCCAGAGTGTATAAATCTAAAGTGGAGGGAAGGGGGGTATGGGTCTGCCCAAGAAGGGTTGGAGGGAGGTGTAAAGGAGGTTTTGTTTGCGAGGGGCTTGGACTTTCAGCAAGTATGCATGAGCGTGTTAGATAGGAGTGAATGGAAACAAATGGCTTTTAGGACTTGAATGTGCTGTGGAGTGTGAGCAAGGTAACACTTATAAAGGGATTCAGCAAACCGGCAGATGGGAAGTACAGTGTCTGCACTATGAAGAGGGGTGTTAATGTTTCAGTTTTATAACTGTAGTGTAAGTGTACTCTGGCAAGACAGTGAGGGAGTGAATGATGAAAGTTTTACTTTTTCGGGCCACCCTGCCTTGGTGGGAGGCACTAGATGGTAAGATGACATGTACGTTGCGTGGCCTCTTGAAGTGGGACAACGTGTCGTGGGGTCGAATCCTGGCCTGCTGCAGTTTGGTAAATGATTCAAAACACTTGTTTCGTTGTTTCATTGCTATATAAGACTACTTGCGGATGCGGGTATTCACAAACAAGAGGAGGCTGAAATTAATCCTTGAGCATACATCTGCACGAGTGACATCCCAATATGAAACAAACCTAGTTCACTAAGGTTATCTGCCTGAATGAACTCATTCCACCTCTAAATTACAGGATGGGACCACCTCTACTAGTAGTCAAGAAAAGGCGGACCTCTTTGCCGAACACTTTGCTACCAAAATGCAAGTTCCTGATCCAGCAAGGGACCCTCCTTGGCTAGGTGCAAGAACTGTGTCAAAACTGTCAGTGGTGAAAATAAGCAAGAAGAGGTGCATTTCCTTCTTAAATCACTTGACCAAGAAAAGGCTATGGGCCAGACAAGTTGAGCCCAGATTGCTGAGAAGATGTGCAGACCAGCTAGCAGCACCTCTAACTCGCATCTTTCAGCACTGCCTAGTACAGTGCACTCTCTACTTTGTGACCGTCAATATGGCTTCAGGAAAGGTTACTCTTTCTGTTGATCTGTTTGTTAAACCTCCCCACTAAGTGGCCAAGTCACTGGATGAATCCAAAGTCAGCTGTGTGGGAGCACTGGACATTGTGGTGCTTTCGGACCGGGTGTGGGCACCAAAGCCTCTTAGCAAAACTTCAAGCACTGGGAATTGCAGGTCTACGCTATGTCTCCTTAGTGATTACCTTCATGGTAGATCATGGACGGAAACACAAGACTTCTTATTGGGGCAAGTGTTCCACAAGGAAGCGTGCTGGGACCATTGTTATGGAATGTCTACTTCAAAAACCCTTCTTCTTTCTCACCCCAGAATCACATGCATATGCAGACGACTGTACACTGACATTCACTTATCCAAGAGAAGAAATGCCAGCTGCCTAAGCTACATCAATCACCAGCTGAGAGCTATATCAGCTTGGGGAAATAGATGGCAAGTAGAAGGTTTGCTACTGCTAAGTACAAAGCATGGCGAAGGTATAAGAGACATCCTACCACCTATAACAGGACTTGGCACATGCAAGCCTGTAGGCATATGGGTGATGTTCAAAGTGGGCCATTGCTAAAGGGGAAGGTGGACACTAAAAAGAAAGTTAGCATCAGTTAGGGTAGGCTCCAAAACCTGGTGGTCCTGGTCAAGGACAGACAAGGTTATCTGCCTGATGACTTATTCCCCCTCAAAATTCGACAGGATGGGACCACCTCTACTAGTAGTCAAGAGAAGGCGGACCTCTTTGTTGAACACTTTGCTCCCAAAAAATGCAAGTTCCTGATCCAGCAAGGGACCCTCCTTGGCTAGCTGCAAAAAACTGTGTAAAAAATGTCAGTGGTGACAATAAGGCAGGAGGAGGTGCATTTCCTACTTAAATCGCTTGACCAAGAAAGGCTGTGGGCCCAGACAAGTTGACCCCAAGATTGTTGAGAAGATGTGCAGACCAGCTAGCAGCACCTCTAACTCGCATGTTTCAGCACTCCCGAGTACAGTGTAAAGGGCCCCCTCTCTATGGAAAGAGGCGAATGTAGTCCTGTTCACAAAAGAAGAGCAGGGCAGAAATCAGCAACTACAACCTTTGTCACTCCTGTCAATCACTGGTAAGATCCTTGGACAATAATCTCAAGACAAATGACAGAGTTTTTGACTACCACTCACAACTTTGTGATCGTCAATATGGCTTCAGGAAAGGTTACTCTGCTGTGATCTGTTGTTAAACCTCTCCACTAAGTGGCACCAGTACTGGATGAATCAAGTCGGTGTTTAGCACTGGACACTGCTGCGCTTTCGACCGGGTGTGGCACAGGGCTCTTAGCAAAACTTCAAGCACTGGGATTGCAGGCTCTACGCTATGTCTCCTCAGTGACTACCTTCATGGTAGATCTTAAGTGTAGTTCTCAATGGAACGGAATCAGCAAGACATCCTATTGGGGCAAGTGTTCCACAAGGAAGCGTGCGGGTCCATTGTTATGGAAGTCTACTTCAACAGCCTTCTTCATCTCATCCCGAATCACATGCATATGCAGACGACTGTACATGACATTCACTTATCCCAAAAGAAGAAACCAGCTGCTCTAAGCTACATCAATCACCAGCTGAGAGCTATATCAGCTTGGGAAATAGATGGCAAGTAACATTTGCACCCGAGAAACGCAAATTTATGATCGTCTCTAGGCACCATGATGGTAATGTTGGGGCAGTGTAAGGAATGAATGGGAGGATGTTGGCACCTGGAGAAGAAGTTGATATCTTGGGGGTTTGAACTTTACTCTAACTAACCATGAAGAACCATGTTGTAAATCTTGCAAACAAGGCAGCAGGAAGCTTACAGCACTCGCCGTATCTCCCATCTGTTGACAGTAAAGGGGTTGCAGGATCCTGTACGAGGCACAGTACGCCCCGCACCTTGAGTATGCTCCACTTTCTTGGTTTGCCTGCCCCCCCTCTCATCTGCAAATGCTTGACAGAGTAGAACAGACAAGACGTCTCGTCTCTCGCCTGGACCCATCCTGGATAGATCTGTCATTTCAGCAGAGCCTTCACATAGGAGGGATGTGGGTGGCCTTACTTTTATGTACAAGGCCAATATTGTCAGATACCACACTTGGATCCACTTCGAGGACAGCGATGAAAAAAGTTTTTATCCCACAAGACGGGCAGAAAGCGCAACTTCACTCTGGCGTCCCCTTCCCCAGAACATCACTCCTTTCTGGGGATCATACATACCCAGGATGACTAGAGTATGGAACACATTCGTACCAGCATAATGATGTCAACGAGATAAAGTCAGTTGATCAAATGAAAATGCTGGCCCACAGATGGCTCCAACTTCATCCTGTTTCCTACTTGTATGTCTCATAACAATAAAAATGCTTTCATGTAGGTAACAGCTCTTAGCTTGCCAATAAAGTTAGGAATCCTAACCTGTAAATAGCTTCAATAAACTAGGGGATCCTTAACCTTGTCAAACCCTGTGTAAAAAAAAAAAAAAAAAAAAAAAAAAAAGAGGGGAGAGGAGGAGAGAGAAGAGAGAGAGAGAGAATCCTTTAAACCGTAAATAGCTGTCAATAAAACTAGGGATCCTTACCTTTTTCAAACCCGTGTAAAAAAAGAAAAAAAAAAAAAAAAGAGGGGGAGAAGAATAAGAGAGGAGAGAGAAAGAGAAGAGAAGAGAGAAAGAGAGAGAGAGGAGGAGGGGAGAGAGAGAGAAATCTTAACTGTAATAGCTGTCAATAAAATAGGGACCTTAAAACCCTTTTCAAAAACCCCTTGTGTAAAAAAAAAAAAAAAAAAAAAAAAAAAGGGGAGAAAAGAGAGAGAGGAGAGAGAGGAGAGAGAGAGAGAGAGAGAGAGAGAAGAGGGAGGAAGAGGAGAGAGAGGAGAACCTTAAGAAATGGTTAAAAAGGGCCAAATTGAAAAAGTGAAAAAAAAAAAAAAAGAGGGGAAGAAAAGGGGGAGGGGAGAAGGAGGAGAGGAGAGGAAGGGAACATGAAATGCCCACGGGCTACCCGTACCCCCTCCCAAAGGTTGAATAAAAGCTTTTAGAAAAATCCCACTAGCGCTGATTTTCTAACAGTCCTAAACAAAAAGAAACGTAGAAATTTTCAAAAATTCCCGTCGACCCGCTAAGATTAAGTAATTTTACATACAAAAAATTCCCCGTGATAGGAAATCACGGCAAGGGGGGATTATCACCCACGGGGGGGAAAAAGGGGGGCCATTGAAAGGGAACCCCCTTTTTTGGAAAACAAGCAAACGGGGCCCCTGAAAAAAAAATCTTTTAAAGGGGAAAAGGCGCCTGTAATTGCAAGGAAGACTCCCCACAGGGTGATTCACCCACATGATTTGAGGCAAACTTGGTTCAATTATGAAAAAAAGGGAAAAAAAATATTTCCAAATTTTTTCAGGAAGTTAACGAACTCAGAACCAATTTTTTTCACAAAATCATGAAACTGAAATGTTTTAAGTGGTTAAGCATAAAATCAATGAAATTCACTTTTAAAACAAAGTTTTCAGAAAGCATGACATTCCACATTTTTTCCGCTCAAGTTTCTCATGAATAACGCAATGAAAAAAAGGATATGGAATCCCTTCCTCAAAAAAATGGCAATTTGTCCAACCAAACCTTCCACACCCCAGACATGTTTTTTTTTTCCATCAATTGTCAGGATTGAGTTTTTTTCCATTCCAGGTTATTTGTAATGAAATTTTTTGGGGGCGTTCTTTGAGGATGTCTTTTCGGGTTTCCTTTGCTAGTATGCTATGCTTTGAAGTTAATACTTGTGTGACTTTTACGCTTTAAACCCACTGTGCATAAAATTTTGTGATTATCAGGGACATTCGTTTCGCCGAGTATAAGAACAGAAATAAAAAAATTTTCGTGATTTGTCTGCAGTCTGATGAAATATATTGCTTGTAAATCTCAGTTTTATGAAAACGTTTTTGGGCGTAAGCTGGGGTTTTTTTAACAGTTTTACTTTTTTGGCATATTTCTCCCACTGTTTCCTTTATACACTCTTTGATGAGATCTCCATCAGTGAATGGATTTCATTTTTAGCTAACGCTGAACTCTTTGAAACGGGCGGGTTAAAGTTTTCACTTTCAGCTTCTTCTGCGTAAAAAACCTTGTTGAAAAGAAACCCTGTGATGCATTGATCAGTTTTTCCAAACGTTTTGTTCCTGTGAACTGGGAAAACTTGGTTTATGTTTTCTTTTCAGTGCAGACGTACATTGTATCCTTTAAAAATGCAAAAGTTTCGTGGCACGACAAAGGGTTTATACCGCTTAAAAAGAGGGCTTTACGCCACTTTTATCAAAAAAGGGGGGACTCACTCTGCACTCTTCTTTGTCTTTTATCTTCCAAAACTAAAGGGGGAAAATCTTAAAATGAAAAATTTTTGTTAAAATTTTAGCAAATTTTGACATATAAAACGTTGCAAGCAACAAAAACCTTAAGTTTAAATGATTGGGGTACTGAAACTGAGAGTGCATAAAATGTTTGAGTTTTGGGGGCATGAGGCCCCCCAGGGGGAGCAGTTTTTGGGATCCTTGGGATGAGGACAATTTCGCTAAATTTTAAAAACTTATAAAAAAATTTTTTAAATTCATACTCTGTTTCAAAATTTTCTACATTCAAGTAAAAAAAATATTTAAATTTTTAATTTTTAGTTTAAACTTATAGGTGTCCCTTTTTATTGCCTATACAGCATCAATATTCTCAAGTCGAGAAAAAAAGGCTTTTTTTTTAAATGAATAAAAATCACAACACTATTAATTTTAATAAAAGAGGGAAAAAAGGGGGCTTATGAACCCCCAAAAAAAACGTTAACTGAAACACGACTTTTTGATCGGCTTTAAAATTTTTAAACCCATATTTTTTCCCAAAAAAAGATTCCAACGATTCCAAATTTTTTAAACTAATTTAGGGACTAACAATTTCCCGCACAAAAAAGTAAGCTTAATGGCTATAAAAAACAGTACCCTTTAAATTTTTAGAAACAAAATTGGTTTATCAAAACTATTCCGCTTCCCTTTAAACTGAGATCAAATGTTTTCTGTGTTTCCCTTTCCCCAGATGGGCAATCACCAGTTGAAAATCCCTCATCCCGCGCAATAGTTTCATAAAACCCAAAGAGAATTCATCTCATCATCGTTCGGGGGTTTCAAAAGGGTTTTTCCCCGGGCAGGCTGCGTTACTATCAGTTGGGAAAAGCAATCTCTCGTCAAAAATCCCCTCACCAATATAAAAGGAATTTTTAAATGTATTATTCCCCTTCCCCATCTTTGGGGAAAGATGGAGGGGAGTGAGGGAGGGGAATATAAAAGTTGATTTACTAAAGCACATGATACCTACAGACAGCAATGCATAGTCAGTGTAGCTTAAAATTATAATAGCTCTTTTAAAATTTTTGTGACAAGGGCGTGTTTTTCTGCAAACAAAATTTGTTTAAATCCTGTGAAGGTCATGATGTAGAAAAGAATGCAGAGGATTTGTGGAGCCCTATTTGACCGGGGTTTAAGTTGCTGGGGAAGAGTCATTAAAAATCACCCAACCCATCAAAACCGTCTTTGTAAATTTTTTAAGG
>NC_069403.1:93137803-93165303 GCF_026875155.1 Cherax quadricarinatus
GCTAAAGATTTTGGGGAAAATACACTAGACCTCATTTTCACTAACTGATGATCTTTTAAGAATATCCCCTATCAAAAACAATATACTCAGTCACAAATAATTGGGTTCAGCATGTGGGGCAGCCCCCCGACCGCCAAATGAGATTAGTCAGGGGAGCATCCCCAAATTCAACTTCAATAACAAAAACATAAAGTGGGACCAAGTAAACCAAGTCCTAACCGATATAAGCTGGGAAGATATACTAAGCAACACAGACCCCAACTCGTACGTTTGCTCGTACGTTGGTTTGCGTGCACCCAGCAGCAACAGCCTGGTTGATCAGGCGCTGATCCACCAGGAGGCCTGGTCACAGACCGGGCCGCGGGGGCGTTTACCCCCGAAACTCTCTCCAGGTAAACTCCAGGTAGAACAGATTAACTCAGTGGCACTCGATGTATGCACAAGGTTTATTCCTCTAAGAAAATGGAGGAGTAGATGTAAAACAGAAAGAGACAGGCGCTCCCTTTACAGGCGACGGAAAAGAATAACAGAGCGGCTAAAAGAGGTCAATATATCTGAAATGCGTAGGGAGACACTGGTCAGAGAAATAGCAAGCATCGAACTTAAGCTAAAAGAATCCTTTAGGAGTCAGGAATCGCGGGAAGAACTAAAAGCCATAAATGAAATCGAAAGAAACCCAAAGTATTTCTTCTCCTATGCCTAATCAAAATCGAGAACAACGTCCAGTATTGGGCCCCTACTTAAACAAGATGGGTCCTACACAGATGACAGCAAGGAAATGAGTGAGCTACTCAAGTCCCAATATGACTCAGTTTTTTAGCAAGCCGCTAACCAGACTGAGAGTCGAAGATCAAAATGAATTTTTTATGAGAGAGCCACAAAATTTGATTAACACAAGCCTATCCGATGTTTATCCTGACGCCAAATGACTTCGAACAGGCGATAAATGACATGCCCAGCACTCTGCCCCAGGGCCAGACTCATGGAACTCTGTGTTCATCAAGAACTGCAAGAAGCCCCTATCACGAGCCTTTTCCATCCTATGGAGAGGGAGCATGGACACGGGGGTCGTCCCACAGTTACTAAAACAACAGACATAGCCCCACTCCACAAAGGGGGCAGTAAAGCAACAGCAAAGAACTACAGACCAATAGCACTAACATCCCATATCATAAAAATCTTTGAAAGGGTCCTAAGAAGCAAGATCACCACGCATCTAGAAACCCATCAGTTACACAACCCAGGGCAACATGGGTTTAGAACAGGTCGCTCCTGTCTGTCTCAACTATTGTACCACTACGACAAGGTCCTAAATGCACTAGAAGACAAAAAGAATGCAGATGTAATATATACAGACTTTGCAAAAGCCTTCGACAAGTTGTGACCATGGCGTAATAGCGCACAAAATGCGTGCTAAAGGAATAACAGGAAAAGTCGGTCGATGGTTTCTATAATTTCCTCACTAACAGAACACAGAGAGTAGTCGTCAACAGAGTAAAGTCCGAGGCAGCTACAGTGAAAAGCTCTGTTCCACAAGGCACAGTACTCGCTCCCATCTTGTTCCTCATCATCATATCCGACATAGACAAGGATGTCAGCCACAGCACCGTGTCTTCCTTTGCAGATGACAACCCGAATCTGCATGACAGTGTCTTCCATTGCAGACACTGCAAAGCTCCAGGCAGACATCAACCAAATCTTTCAGTGGGCTGCAGAAAACAATATGAAGTTCAACGATGAGAAATTTCAATTACTCAGATATGGTAAACATGAGGAAATTAAATCTTCATCAGAGTACAAAACAAATTCTGGCCCACAAAATAGAGCGAAACACCAACGTCAAAGACCTGGGAGTGATCATGTCGGAGGATCTCACCTTCAAGGACCATAACATTGTATCAATCGCATCTGCTAGAAAAATGACAGGATGGATAATGAGAACCTTCAAAACTGGGGAAAGGCCAAGCCCATGATGACACTCTTCAGGTCACTTGTTCTATCTAGGCTGGAATATTGCTGCACACTAACAGCACCTTTCAAGGCAGGTGAAATTGCCGACCTAGAAAATGTACAGAGAACTTTCACGGCGCGCATAACGGAGATAAAACACCTCAATTATAGGGAGTGCTTGAGGTTCCTAAACCTGTATTCCCTGGAACGCAGGAGGGAAAGATACATGATTATATACACCTGGAAAATCCTAGAGGGACTAGTACCGAACTTGCACACGAAAATCACTCACTACGAAAGCAAAAGACTTGGCAGACGATGCACCCATCCCCCCAATGAAAAGCAGGGGTGTCACTAGCACGTTAAGAGACCATACAATAAGTGTCAGGGGCCCGAGACTGTTCAACTGCCTCCCAGCACACATAAGGGGGATTACCAACAGACCCCTGGCAGTCTTCAAGCTGGCACTGGACAAGCACCTAAAGTCAGTTCCGGATCAGCCGGGCTGTGGCTCGTACGTTGGTTTGCGTGCAGCCAGCAGCAACAGCCTGGTTGATCAGGCTCTGATCCACCAGGAGGCCTGGTCTCAGACCGGGCCGCGGGGGCGTTGACCCCCGGAACTCTCTCCAGGTAAACTCCAGGTCTTCCCCACCAGATGCGAACATTCATTAGAGAACGTAACCTGATTAAAGCTGTGGAAGCTGCTGAGGCCGCTGACTTGTATGCTGAGGCTCACAATTCTTATAAAGACCTAAAGAGATCGAACCCTAAGGGCAAAAGTTCACCAGATATTAAGAAATCAAAGCCTCTAGTGGAAAGTAAATGATTCTTTTTTTTCCTTTTTTGTCATTTTTTGGGTGTTAAGGGCAAAACTCCGATTGTCCTTTTAAGAAGTTCCAAATATTTTGGAAGATGTTTTAAAGGGACTGTAAGACCAAGCCCCCCTTCTGTTCGGAACGTTAAGGGTTTAAATGTATCTACCATTTTACGGACAGGATGCTTGTATAGTCATTTCTGATAAGCTGCTCCCCAATTTTAAAAAAAACTCATTCCTTACTAAAATTTTCAGACTATTTGGGGCCGTACAGATACTTTTCCTCCATCCTTGGGTTACTTTGGGGTCTAAATGGTTACAGTTGGTATGAAGCCGTACTAGCCCCCATCACTTCTTGCCCTACTAATAGGTAATGAAAAATGGTCCCATTCTTCCTTCTGGGTTTAACCTTTCATCCCAAGGGGGGCATAAGTTTTTCAAATTCTTCCTTTTGAGTCAGAGAAGTCCCTTGAAAGTTTAGATGAAAATGTCTGGGAATTTTTCAGGGGGATTA
Organism: Cherax quadricarinatus; assembly: GCF_026875155.1. Lineage (NCBI taxonomy): Eukaryota > Metazoa > Arthropoda > Malacostraca > Decapoda > Parastacidae > Cherax > Cherax quadricarinatus. The sequence continues at coordinate 93,141,082 of NC_069403.1, forward strand.
AAAACCAGGGATCACCTCGAAAGAAAAGGTAAGGACCCCGGGTTTCATTGTTAGATGAAAGGAAGATACCCACCTCCGAATTGAAAATGTCTTACTGGGGCTCAGAGCAAAGCCCGGGCTTTCCTACTTTCCTCCTTTGATTTCCCTGCTTTAACCCTTTGGATATAAAAAAGGACTCCTTTTCAATTTACAAACGAAATTTGCCCTTCTTTTCGGGGAATTGCATAATGCAGCAAAACAAAAAAATTTATTAAAAGGAAAACTTTTCATTTAAATTTGAATATATAAAAGGTATTTTGTATAATCAGGTTAAAATTAAATTCAGATGAATAAACTACCTTTAGTTTTTCCAAGTCAATGCAGAGAGACTGTTTTTTAAAATGGCTCATGCCCTCCCCAGTGGCCGGACATTTCTCGCATGGGAAAAACCCTTAAATAAAATTGGGGAAAAACCTATTTTTGGTCCCAAAATGTCCTCAGTGCACACCTATTGTAGTCGTGTAAAATATGCCAACTGCATCCTCCCGGATCCCAGGCGAGTACCTATGGTCAAAAGCCAACTTATGTACCGTTTGAAAGACTGCTATTGATACGTTGGTCCTTTACACCACTTTCCTCTGGGGGACATAGATATATCTTAACTTTAGTTGTTTGCTTCGGTTTCCCCGAAGCCTACCCTTAAAGTCCATAACTACTACGAGGGGCTGAAGCCCTTTTTTCCATCTTCTCCGGTTGGCATTCCTAGAGAGATTTTGTTACCGGGACACAATTCACATCTGATTAAAGAAAATCTCTACCCCCTTCTGGGGTGAAGCCTCTCTTCACAACACCTATCATCCCAGCTGTATTGGGGGGATTTGAGCGCCAAAAATTTGACCAAGATTTTAATGAAAATTTTTTGCCTTAAACCTAAGAGTAGCATCGTTTTCCTACCCTGTGCTTTGTTTTCATGAGGGAAATTTGGATCTTTTGTTTTTTTTCCTTTTAATTTCCCCTATGGTAACAGGCCAGAGGTCCATTGTCCATCCCGATTAGGGTATTTAGGGCGTAAAGGTGAGGCGTCTTTTTTTCTTTCTCCTTGACCTTAGATCCAAACTTGAGGAGACCTCTGACATAGTTTTGAAGAACTTAAGTTTTAAAAGGCCAGTACAAAACCTTTTTTATTCCAAAAATCGGTTAACTGCCCTTAATAACTTTGACTTAGTTTTTCCTCCCTTGATAAAACAAATCAAGAATGTAAAGTGTGATAATTGGGCACCTCTAACTGACTATGAAGAAATACATATCAGGGAATGATTTGGGCGTCCAGAGCCGCTTGAGACTGCCCGGGGTCTGTTGGTAATCCCCCTTTGTGTGCTGGGAGGCGTTGACAGTCTCGGCCCCCCTGACACTTATTTATGGGGCTCTTTTAAAGTGCTTGTGCACCCCCGCTTTTTTTGGGGGGGTGGGGCAAGGAATTTTTTGTTTTTTAGTGAGTTTTTTCGTGTGAATTTTTGGTACTAGTCCCTCAGGGTTTTTCCCGGTGTATTAATCATGTATCTCTCCCCTGCTTCCGGAAAAACAGGTTTAGAAACCTCAAGCGCTCCCAGTAAATTTAGGTTTTTATCTCCGTTTTTTGCGCGCCGTGAAAATTCTCTGTAATTTTTTATTTCGGCAATTTCACCGCCTTTAAAGGTGTGTTTTGGTGCAGCAATATTCCAGCCTGATAGAAAAGTGACCTGAAGAGTGTCTTTTGGGCTTGGCCTCCCTAGTTTTGAAGGTTTTTCATTATCCCTCCTGTCATTTTTTCTAGCAGATGCGATTGATACAATGTTTGGTCCTTTAAGGTGAGATCCTCCGACATAATCACTCCCCCGGTCTTTGACGTTGGTGTTTCCTCTATTTTGTGGCCAGGAATTTGTTTTTTTACTCTAAGATTTAATTTCCCATGTTTACCATATCTGAGTAATTGAAATTTCTCATGTTTAACTTCATATTGTTTTTTGCAGCCCACTGAAAAAAATTTGGTTGATGTCCGCCTGGGCCTTTCAGTGTCTGCAATGGAAGACACTGCATCAGATTGGGGTTCTGCAAAAGGAAAAACACGGTGCTGTGGCTGGCATCCCGTCTATGTCGGATATGAGGATTTAGGAACAAGATGGGAGCTAGTACTGTGCCTTGTGGAAAAGGGTTTTCCCGTACTGCCTCGGACTTTACTCTGTTGACGATTTCTCTCTGTGTTTTGTTAGGAGGAAATTATAGATCCATCGACCGACTTTTCCTGTTATTCCCTTTTCGCGCATTTTGGCGCATTACGCCATGGTAAAACTTGTCGAAGGCTTTTGCAAAGCTGATAATTAATCTGCTTTTTTTGTCTTTTTGTGCATTTTTGGACCTTGTCGTAGTGATCCAGTGTTGAGACAGACGGAGCGACCGTTCTAAAAACCCCCGTTGCCCCCGGGTTGTGTAACTGATGGGGTTTTTAGAGGGGGGGTGATCTTGCTTCTTAGGGCCCCTTTTAAAGATTTTTTGATATGGGGTTTGTGTATTGGGCTGTGTTCTTTTGGTTTCTTTTGGAGTGCTGAGAAACGATAAACAAAGATACGTACAAAAAAAATGACACAAAAACAAACGATAAACATGTCACTAGGAAATTTACACTAAGACACAGAGTCTCTAACAACAACAAAACAAAAAATAATCACTGTTAGGATGTAGGAAGTGTCTTAAATTACATGCAAATGTCTTATAAAATAGTCTTATAATGGCTTACCTGGAGTTTACCTGGAGAGAGTTCCGGGGGTTCAACGCCCCCCTCGCCCGGTCTGTGACCAGGCCTCCTGGTGGATCAGAGCTGATCATTGATTGAAGAATGGGAAAGTGACGACAGGAGGAGGATGGTATATAATGGGCACACACGTGTGGTTAATGGCATCACGCTTTGCGTGGGATGGTGTAGGCGCGCTGGCTAGTGGTTGGCTTGTGGACCCCTACCTAAAAATCACGCGGTTTTATTAAGCCTGGGGTCCTTAGGTGGCTTGTTCAAAGGCAGAGTACCACAGGGTATGGGGCTTATTTTCACTCTGATCAGTGTTTTTATTGGTAGACCCACAAATCAGTACAGAAACATGGGAGACAATAACTTTTCAAGGATGATCATACTGGGTTTACTTCTTCTCTCAGCTGGGGTTGTTAAAGCTGGCTTAAAGCCTCGACACTAGCTAGGCTGGTTGGTTTTGAATGCTTATAAACAGCACACAGCAGTAATGAAGCAGGCTGGGTGGGCTGGCTTAAGCAGGCTAGGTAGATTGGGTCTCTACCTTGCAGAACTGGCTTAAGTAGTTGGCTTACTATGCGAAACTCTGGATCAATTACTCTTAGGTTAGCAATTATGCCACTAATACGAAGCATCTCATCAGGAAGTTGTGTAGACAATGCTGGAGGAATACTGGCTTGGCTGTGGGGTGCGTCGTTTGGGCTTACACGCGGTCACACACACTGTCCGACTGGCTTGATTGGAACAATTCTCCTTAATCTGCGTAGATGGTCCAAAATCACGCCACACTGCTGTCACTATTTTTTCGTGGGCCTTCGTTAGGAGACATTTGAGTAAAAAATACACACGTTGGATTTCTTTGAGGCTTTATAATTATGAATCTAGAGGAGTAGAAACAGGCACCTCCATTTGAGTCTTAGCCTAGCCTTGAACTGCGAGTGACGCTGTGGCCTACTGCTCACATGTGAGGGGGTCTCGTGACGTCACAGCTAAAAGGGAGCCTATCTATAAAGTAGCTTATGAGTATCTAGGTATACTTCACAGTAACACAGTAAATCTACTGACAATTGTGCTGCAGCTCGCATTGGCTGCGTTATGATGGCTTTGCAAATTGATTGTTTGCAGTATGATGGCTTTCAGGCATGATGGCTTGCATCATTGAAAGCTTGCAGGCATGCCTTACAGCACGATGGCTTGGCCAGCATGGTGTTGCTGCGGCAGGGTGGGTTGCAGCATAATGGGCTTCCAGCATGATGGTTGCAGCATAATGGACTTGCAGCATGATGATGGGCTTGCAGCATAAGTGCTGGTATAATGGGCTGCAGCAATGATTGACATAACTAATCCAACCAGGCTCACTGAGACAAGTGCAACCATATAGACCACATATGGACCAATATACTAGCCCCCCTTAAATCAGGGATAATCACAGATAGCATACAGAAGCCACTACCCTCTTCTCCTGGAACAAACATAGTAAACCACCCTTGAATACAACAAAGGCTCATTTAGACTCCATGGAGAGGCTCAGTAAGGAAGTTCACAGCTGACCTAGAGACTTTGATTGGCCTACAGAATTCTCCAAGGCCAATGGTATTGATTGACTGGACAGACATCCTTTTTAACAAATTACTTAGACTATACAAACAAACATTGTCGATAAAAAACAAAACAGATCACCAACAAAAACAAAACGGCTTGGTTGCCCATGGCTAACCAGCACCATTCTGAAATCCATTGACAAGAAAAAAACACAATATGAAAAGCAATATAGACAGGGCTTAATACACAAAGATATTCTTAAAACGCTATTGCATCAGCTCTCACCCAAAGTAATAAAAAAAGCCAAACAACTATACTACTCCAGTAGATTTCACAGTCACTAGAGGAGAATAAAAAAGACCTGGAAAACACTCTCTCAGATTCTAGGGACCACAAACTGAGAAAAAAACAAGATATTGTCCTAACCTAAACTAATGAAACACCACTACATCCCACTGACACAGTAACAAGATAAACAGAGACTTCTCTCAAACATAGGATCTAATCTCGCCAGATAAAATACATCCAATGCCCATTGCTGGGGACTACATAGATGGAAATTTCCTAATTCCTCTATCTTGCACCAACTGAGCCACGGAAGTCATTGAGGATCATAAAGGTCACTTAAAAATTAACCTCGGGGAATCTGTCTCATGTCCCACCATTACTGTACAAGAGAGCCGCCCATGTCCTTTCGCATGCTATTTCATTCTTTTTAACAAGCAATAGAGACTAGCACCTTCCCCGAAACTATCAAGATGGCAGGGTTACCCAATACATAAAGGGGTGGTGGACCTACAGACTTAAACAAACTATAGGCCAATTCTAACTTACCATTGCTATCCAAAATCTTTGAGAACTTGTGCAAGGAGACTGTATTCATTTTATAACGGCTCAAAAACATACTCAACCCCCCCCCCCCCCCCCCGCCCCCCCCCCCCCCCCCCCCCCCCCCATGCAGTTTGGATTCAGAAAAATAAAGCACTAATGATGCAATCATAAAAATGCTAGATCTGCTTTACACAGCACTGGGAAAATAAGGAATATCCAACTAGGAATTTTTTATTGACCTTAGAAAAGCTTTTGACACAGTAAACCACCGAAATCCTACTCACAAAAACTTGACCATACGGTATAAGAGGCCATGCGCTTGCTTATTTCAAATCTTACATTCCTAATAGGTATCAGTACGGTCACCATTAAAGACTACAGCATCAGCAACACGGCCACTTGTATGGAGTTCCGCAGGGAAAGTGTTCCTTGGTCCCCTGCTCTTCCTCATAAGCATAATGACCTACCAAAACGTATCCCAACACCTGAAACCCATTCTCTTTGCTGATGACACGAACTTATGTCATCTCTCACCTAAATCTTGCCACCTTAACACCATTGGAATGGAGCTGATTAAAATATTCGAACTTGGATGACAGCCAACAAACTTAGTTATCACTGACAAAATTATATATATGTTTGGTAGCAGAGGCAGGAGATGCACAAATTAACATTTAAGATTGACAACACTCTAATTTACCAGAAATAATGGGGAAAATTTTAGCTTATACCTTGACAATAACCTGAATTTCAGCACCCATATCCAGGGGCATATAGCCAAAAAAGTATTTCCAAAACGGTTTGGGATCCTTCCAAGATACGATACTACGTGCCGCAAAAATGCCCTTCTCCCACTATTACCACTCACTTATTTTCCATACCTCACCTATGCTATTTGTGCTTGGTGATCAACTGCAGCTAAACCACACCTAAAGCCATGATAACCAACAAAAAAGCTGCAGTAAGAATAATCAATTAAATCCATCCCTGGGAAGCCCACACCCCCCCCCCACTCTTCAAAGATCTAAAACTTATCCCAGTTCAGATACATTCACACTTACTACTGTGCAATCTATATCTACAGGGCCTTAAACTCTAATTTCAACCTGACCTTAATCGCTTTCTTGATAGTTGTGACCGAACCAAGGCATAAACACAGAAACAAACATCTCTATGACATTCCACCGTGTCCGACTAAAACCTTTACAAAATTCAATGGTTCGTCAAAGGCCCCTAAAATCGGAATACCCTACCTGGAACTATAGAACTGCAGACACATTCATCACCTTAAAACTACATTAGAAAACATATGAATCTCCCTTATACACCCCGTCAACTAACTTCACGTAACCACCTGGTGGTTCCACACTTACACTCACTCACTCATTGACCATTAAACAGAAATTTAATCTCAGTCTTAATATAATGATCCTGTGATACTCCCAAATACTGAAAACTATATTACTGTGCCAAAACAAAAAGCATTCACATTTTCTAAAATCACAAAATTGGTATTTAGTCACTTAGCCATAATACCAACTTACCTCATAATTTGCAATATTTTACATTTAAGAATAAAACTAAGTATGCCCGAAATGCCTAGCCATGCTAAGCGTTCTAGTGGTACACTCCGTAATCTCAATTTTACTACATGTTAAACCAAACAATAACCAAATTTCTGTAAACTCAGCATTGTAATCCTTATAGAGAATAAACTTTGAATTTGAATTTGAATTAATAATTTATCAGTCGGTCAGTCTCTTGGAATGAACATTCTATTCTATTGAATAGTTGTTATATGCTTGATGGGATTACATCTTTATGAACTTTAAGTCCGGCAGCCATCATTGCAATGGAACGTACTTTGTTCTAATTCTTCATATATAAATTTTAAAATTTCCTGCGGTCTATAATAATCTCTTCCAGTAACTACTGTTGAATCACAGGAGACATCAACAGCTATTTATGTTATTGAATGACCAACCATCGTATAATTCTTGAATAGAAGAGGTGAGATCCGTACCAATTCACCAGGGACCTTGTGGATCTTTTCACCGCAATCCCAAAGTGATTCTCGCAGTCTCAACATGTTTGTTCAGTTGTTGTGAGAAGACACCACAAAATTTATCTACAAGATGGCATTGTTTTAATCCATGTGTGAGAGTGCATTCTGTATTAACCCCTTATACCATGAGTGAGCCCTTTCAAGCATTTCATCCTTTTCTTAGAAACTGTTTCTTTGATCAATACAGTCCACGTCCCTGACCAGTTGTCACTTGTTTTGTCATCAGTTCATATGTTTTACTTTGGCTTCGTTCAGATATTTTTTCATATAGATTTGTGTAACTTTAGAGTACAGTGAGTGTTTAGAGTATGTATATGCGGAGGCTTGTGTCATAACAATACAAGCGCAAAATCCACTGTCCTGTTCATTCAGCTCTCACCAACAGTTTATCAAGAAAAACTTACTTATAGTAATTTAGTCAAAAGTTTAAAGCAGGAATCAAATGGAGTCTTGTAGGTGTTAAAGATTGATAACTATTAAGATTTGCTTTATTTTAACCGGGGATGGATAAGCTTTTAACCAGTAGAGTTCAACAAAGTGTCTCTTGAATGAGAGCAATTAGATTCGATCCAAGCAAGGGGAGGATAATTCCAGTTCCCTGCAACAAAAGTCATTCACCAGATATCAAGGGAAACCATGTAATACTGCAAAATAATTAATAGATTGAAAGTAACAAAGTGGCATTCCCAGACTCAGTTATCAGGACTAACCCCCCTTTACTTAAGATAACAAGCGTGGGGACATTCTGAAGCTGATCGACGAGGACTTTAAGGTTATCTTATGGAAACCACTTTAAAATGTTTTTGAGACAGCCAGAATACTCATGTCTCAAGTTATTGAACGGAAACACATTTATTAATACAATTAACCAATGTTAAAATTTATATAATGAGTTCATCAGTACTGAAAGTCTGAAGATATTAAAATAAGTATTCTCTAGTGATGTTCTGAATCCACGATGCCATCATTATTAAAAATTTCATTCAAATTTTAATTTGGCACATCGTTCTAAAACACTTACTGGGGTGTCTCTTTCTCTTGGGAATGAATGAATGTTTTATTGTGAAGCCGATAATAAAAGGCCATTTCTTTTTAAGTAGAAAATCAGTATTATTAATATATTTGGACTTATGGAGCGAAAACAACGTGAACTTTGCTTCCCGGAAAACACTCAAGGTTTAATACTTTTGGCTATTCGGTGAAAAGCCGTCTTTCAGTTTTTCGCCACTGATTTCAACCTTTATAAGAATAATTTAGCTGACTATAATTAAACTACGCACAAACTAAAACCTAATGTTTACTATCTGGCCATAGATGCACAGTTATAAAATATTGAAGCCTGTCAGAAGTAAACTCTAGCATATTTAATGATGATTTAATGGGAATCAAAATTTCCCTATATTCTACATCAAACTGACGATGATGATCTTGATTACTTGGAATTTCGCTGTCTGCGCCAGAGGATTAGGAGGCTATTTTTTTCCTTAATGTATGAAGTTACACACAGAAGGTTTGGAAAATTATTAGAGGCATTCCGGATACTGAGAATGCAAATTGTTCGAAAATATTGGTCTAGTGATACCCCAAAGCACTGAAATGTTGAAGTCGATCAGGATAAGCCTTCCGTGTTATGAGAGAAATAAAAAAAAAAGTTGGAAAGGTTACAAGCTTTTTCCCTTTCGAGGATAGGTATAAAAAGTTTCTTCCGCTACTTGTGGATATTTGTAAGCAATACACCATGGTCGTTGAGGTTTGCATGTCACCTGGTCACCATCAAGAATACTTTAATCTTTAAAAGTGGGGATCAAAGTAAACTTCAGCATATTTACTCTACGGACATCTCACAGTATAACATATCCTAAGTTTACGTTACTTCATTCAACAAGTGTTTGTAGAAGAGAGAAAACTGTATTTGCATACACGCCAGCTCACCAGGAAAATTCTTGTAGAAAAGCAAGAGTGTAATTTTCACTAATGTTTTTTTTCTGCCACATGTTTGCATTACGCTTCTTGCATTTATTTTCTCTTTCAAGTGAAATATTAATACCTAATTATGAAAAAAATAAGTAGAGCTAGATCTAATTTCTACACTGAAATGAGCTAGGTTTGATTCGCTAATTGTTGGCACGAAATGAACAAGAAAACGAATGGGAGGTGTTCGAAACTCATGGAATAAAGCAAACTTCTTAAAACAAAGCACGTCAGTGCACTTTCAACTGTACTGGTCAGCTGAATGAGCTTCTATGCTCACCACAATTTATGATTGTGAAAAAATAACTTACCATCATCTCTGGTTACGGAATAAGTTTTATGCCCCTCAAAAAATGCAGCTGGTGTCGGACAAACAAACAGTAACAGCCGCCTTCACATTGAAGTAACTGATAGAATACTTGAGGATTTACCGAATCTCCTATTGTTTAATAATATGATATAATTTGTCAGATAGCTTGTATCCTCCTGAGCCTTTCAGGTTGACTCTATATGAAGCAAAGATCTCATGAGCTGCTAATAATACACCTTCGCCTTTCAGTGCTATTTAAGAAATTCCTATTCTAAAATAAGAAAAAAATCAGAAAAGATATAATTTCTTTTTCATATGATAAAGGCTTTGTTGATGCAAGGAAAGACATTTTCCAAGCATCGTAGTAATCAACGTCAATACATCACTGGCAAGAACTTCAAATGTGTGACTTGACAATGAAAATTTATAAAATGAATATTTAACACTCAGTCCAACCTTCTTGTAGTCTCCGTGTTTTGTTTCGTGGTCTAAATTTTTGTTTCCTTTATGTATTATTTTCTTTATTAGCTTTATAAACTTATTTATTACTTGTTCATAGATGGAAATTAACCTAAACTAAACCTTAACGAGAAATTTGTTGAAATAGTTTGTAAGCAAATCGAACGGTTTGTTTAAAGGACGAGGACGACGTGAAATTTTTTTTTCACTTCTTCAATTTGTTGATTTCTGCTGGACCAAAACTTCATCTGATGTGCTTTCTTCTTGATGAGCTTCATCTTGAGTGTGCATCGTGATGTTGCTGCATCTTGATGTGTGCTCTTGATGTGCTGCATCTTGATGTGCTGCATTTGATGTGCTGCATCTTGATGTGCTGCATCTTGATGTGCATGCATCTTGATGTCTGCATCTTGATTGTGCTGCAATCTTGATTGTGCTGCATCTTGATGTGCTGGATCTTGATGTGTGCATCTTGATGTGCTGCATCTTTGTTGTGCTGCATCTTGATGTGCTGCATCTTGATTTTGTGCTGCATCTTGATGTGCTGATCTTGATGTTGCTTCATCTTGAGGTGGTGCTTCATCTTGATGTGTTAATCTTGATGTGCTGCATCTTGAGTGCTGCATCTTGATGGTGGCTGCATCTTGAGTTGCTTCATCTTGATGTGCTGCATCTTGATGTTGTTGCATCTTGATGTGCTGCTCTTGATGTGTTTGCATCTTGAAAATGTGCTGCATCTTGATGATGCTGCATCTTGATGTGTTGCATCTTGTGGTGCTTGCATCTTACTGTGTTTGCATCTTGATGAGCTGCATCTTGATGTGTTGCATCATGATGTGCTGCATCTGATGTGCTGCATCTTGATGGTGTTGCATCTTGATGTGGCTGCATCTTGATATGCTGCATCTTGATTGTGCTGCATTTGATGTGTTGCATCTGGATGTGCGCATCTTGATTGCTGCATCTTGATGTGCTGCATCTTGATGTGCTGCATCTTGATTTGCTGGATCTTGATGTGTGCATCCTTGATGGCTGCTTTTTGATGTGGTTTGCATCTTGATGTGCTGCATCTTGATGTGCTTCATCTTTATGTGCTGCTCTTGGATGTGCTGCATCATGATGTGCTGCATCTTGATGTGCTTCATCTTGATGTGCTGCATCTTGATGTGCTGCATCTTGATGTGCTTCATCTTGATGGGCTGCGTCTTGATGTGCTTCATCTTGAGGTGTGCTTCATTCTTGATGTGTTGCAACTTGATGTGTTGCATCTTGTATGTGCTGCATCTTGATGTGTGCATCTTATATGCTCGCATCTGATATGCTGCACTTGATGCGGAGCTACAGCATTGAAAGACTGATACTTAATAGGATACAGCATGATTGACTGCAGCATGATGTCCTACAGGAATAAGTGTACAGCAATGATGTTCTGACAGCATGATGGGCTGTCAATGATGGATTCTTGCTGCAATGATGTTCAGCAGGGCCTTATGTGCTGCAGCATGATGTGTTGTAACTGATTTACTGCAGCATGGATGTTGTAGTGGAGGTTAGGGGGGGAGAATTGGAGTAAGAAATTTACACGAAATACACACAAATCTAAAGGCGTCTAAAGGAGTAGCCCAAGGAACCTGCTGTCGGCCCTAGCCTATCCCTTGAACTGCGGTGAACATTCTGGACCTATGGCTCACAGGTAAGTTGTCTCGTGATGTCACAGCTAGAAGGGAGCCAATCCATCCCCCCATTATGTAGCTGGGATTATTCTGTGATTACTCACAGTACAACAGTAACACTACTGAAAAGCTTGTGATGCTAACGTATGGCGTCCCGACATTCAGCTAGCTTATACACACTATAGCTGTAGGCTTAGGCTCTGGGTGATCTATACAATTACAATTTACACAAACAGTTGAACTATACTAATGTTGATAATTGATTGTAATGCAATACAAATTATATCACACTCTTGGTACCTGATAGAATAACGATGTGTATAGTACAATAAAAAGAGATGGAGTAAAAATAGAGAATTATCGTCAAAGAGGAAGAGAAACATAGATCTGTATTCGTGTGATCTACAGTTCTGAGGGAAGCATATTTACAAAAGAAGAAAGTTTTAAGAAAAGGCCTCCCGGGTGCAACACAAGCTCTTTTGTGCCCCTTGATACAATCTCAGGACTTTAAGAAGAGAACGTGAAAACACGTTAAAAAATTTGAACATCAAATGCTGATATGGTAAACTCCCAGTTAAATACTCTAGACTAGATCATCTGTCTATAGAGATTATTTTACATTTAACCCCAACTCTGCTAGAGTGAGATTTACATATTCAGATTGGTCATCATCTCTGGGGGGATCAAACTCTGTCGCAATGGCTAAAACTACCGAGGTTAAGGAGAGGATCTGAATTGGTATTTATTAAATAAGTCTTGTGGGATTCCTCATTACTTGTCTTTAGTAAGGAATAACAACAATCAGGTTGTTCTTCTGTCTGCTCCTTAGAGGTGAGGGATCTGTTCTTTAAGCGTCCTTCACGTCCTCGGAAAGCTAAATTGGGATCTGCTAACCGTACTAATATGTTGCGATAAAGCATCTGCGACTAACATTTTATTTGCCAGGTAAGTGTCAAAGATAGGGTTGAACTCTTGGACAGTCAAGGACCATCTGGCTAATCTTCCAGTAGATTGTTCATTCGGAATAAGGAATCAGTGGAGCATGGTCTGTCAAGACATTGAAACATGGTACCGACTATACATGTCTCAGAAGATGCTTTCGAAGGACCATACTATTGCTAAGGTTTCTTACTTAGTTACTGTATAATTACGTTCAACCTTTGCAAGGACACGACTAGAAATGCAACTGGTTGTACTTGCTATCGGTTCTTCTGGCTAAGATGGCACTAGGTGTAACCTATGCAAAGAAATAAACAAAGCTTATTTCTTGCAAGGTTACACTGAGAATAGGAAATTACAATTATTGGGTTACAGCAACAAAGAGAGCCATGGCCTTATGGGCTGACTTAAATTTAATGGCTTACATCACTTAATTAATACTAAAGAATTGATCTAGTTCGTTTAAGTTATATATCTTCTTTGTCTATAGCGACAGTGGTTTTACTCTAATTTACAATAGTTTCAGTTAATGATATTGAAATTAATTATGGGAATATTACATTGTGAGTTGGTGAAAGTAGTTTTACAGTATAAGAATGCTACAATTGGGTGTAAGACAGCATTGTTCTGGTAGGTATTTATACTATGAAGTAGGATTAATTAATGTATGAAGCATGGGCCGTCTAGATTCGAAGCTAGATTTGGGTAATTTGCGCGCGCGCGAAGAGGTTAAATAACTGAGTATGAGTATTTAGTTCTGTTGAGTAAGTGATTTTTAAGAAGGAGCCTTAAATGTGTTCAGACCTGGTTACTTAGTATTTACTGGTAGTAATGAATTCCAAATTTTTGTGGCCCTTTATGTGATGGAGATTTTTACACAGTGAGATATGAAAACACGGGGTACATAACAAAGAGATCTGTGTCATGTGTTGTGGTTGTGTCTGATTAAGGTTGGTGAATGAGAAAATTTGAGTGGAGTGTTTATGTTTGGAGTTTAGTGTTCTTATGTATGTAGTAGCCACATGAATAAATATGGATGTTCTTAACGGTGAGCAGTTTTGGACTTTTGAATAGTGGTGGAGTATGCTGTCGGGAGTGGGAGGAATTTGTTATCATTCTGACTGCAGCCTTTTCCTGGGTTTATAGCGGATTTTAGATGATTTAATGTTGTTGATCCCCCATGCACAAATTCCATATGTGGATAATGGTAAATGATTGAATGTACAGTGCAAGAAGAGCTGATTGTGGAAACATAGTACCATCATATCTTTGATAGTATGCCTACTGTGTTAGAGGATTTTCTTAGAAATTTGTTTGCATTGTGTGTGTGTGTGGAATTTGAGGGCTACTGTCAAGGTGGAATCCTAGGAATTTTCCCTCTAAATGTTATGTTAAGTGGAACATTTGCAGCTGTTTCCAGCGAAGAAATAGGTTTTGTCAGTTGTGATGAGTAAGCTTATTTGTATATCAGGTAGATATTTCTGCAATTCAGCATTAACAGTGTTAGGACAGTATGATTGGGTTTGGGTGATGAGAAGACGTATGGTGGTTGTGTCGTCTACAAATAATATGGGATTGAGTAGTGTGATGCATTCAGTAGGTATGATGTAAATGAGAAAGAGGAGTGGGGCCAGGGACACTTCCTTGTGGGACACCGACTTTGATAGGTTAGTGGAAGAGTTTGTCTCATTTCTTGTAACATATTGGCTTCTGTTACTAAGTATGAATTTAGGTGTTGATGGGAGTTGCCTTCTTATACCAAGTGTGTTACCTTAATGTGCAGCTATCATGGTTCAACTGTATCAAAAGCTTTACGTAAATCAGTGAGATCCCAGTGGCAGTAATCTCTCTTCTCGTGAGCGGTGTATATTAATTCTAGCATGTGTAATCGAACGACAGGGGTTTAGTATGCTGTTAGTTGAGGACGAGACAGGAATATGGATCTGTCTATGAATTAATTTCAAAGATTTTAGAGAGGGGGGAGGGAGGGTTAGATATTGATCTATAGTTATTCAAAGTCAGTTTGTCACCTCCTTTGTGGATCGGGGTGGACTCTCGCTATTTGAGAATTGCTGAGAAGGTGGAGGATTGAATTGGATTTGTTAAGAGTGTTACAATAATGGGACATACTTGTGAGCGTTTTGTAAATAAAAGGTAGTAAGTTATGTTTTTAAGGGTGAATGGACGATGAGCGAGGACTTCTGTTGGGCCTGATTGAGAGCTAGGAATAGTGGTATTCGGGTAGGTACCCGTGAGGTAGCATGTTGGCGGGTGTTTGACCTTGGGAATTTGTCGCTAGATTCTTTCTATGTAGGAGAAAACACTGAGTCTGTTTGCTGTTTTAGTGGGGCCGAGTAGGGGTTCGTCTGACTTTTTTAACTTGATTGTTTTGTTTTTTGGATATCTTTATAGTTCCTAGTATTTCGGATTTAGGTTTTCCAGGTCATTTTTCATATACTTTTATATTATGCCAATTCTGTTTTCAATAATACAATTTTTTTGACCTTCTTTAGAGGCTTGCAAGGATTGATGGAGGTAACGTTCAGAATGATCTCTAGTTATTTGACCCATTCTATACTGTTTTTCATATAGGTGCTTTGTGTTAACGAATTTAAGGATGTATTGAGTAAAAGGTCACCAAGTACAGGGAGTGAGAAGCGATTTGGAATTGTTTTGTATTCAACTTCCTACAGTCGATCACCGGGCACCAAGTACAGTCCTTGCTTAGGTAATAGGATCAAGGGAGCATTCCAGGGTGATTTACTAGGTACCATGACACCATCATCAAACATCTTATTGATCAGTTCTTCCTGCGACAGCAAAAAATCTTGTGAATGAGGCATTCAGTAAGCAGTGGTACATAATAGGTCTGGTACTAGGTTCAAGTGGAATACGACGAGACATAGGTTCACTATACATATCTTCTCACCTAGTAAGGCAATGGCTCTTACCGACGTTTGACCTTCGTCTTGTCTGGGAAGTCAGGGGAGCTAAGACTTTGCCTCTACTGGTGGAGTGGAATTAGGATTAGGTGGAGTGAATGAGACTCTTCCCGGTTGAAATGCCCAACCACTGCGTCAGGGTTGACAACTCATCCTCTACATGTACAAGGTGTGAGGACAGTGAGTGAACAAGGTACAGCAATGGTGGTGTTCGTCTGATGGCGAATACTGTGACCGGAAAGCATTAGCAAGGAAGAAAATGGATCTTATGTCTCGACAACATGATAATGAATCTCGACAAACCAAACCCTATTTACCTTGCAAGAATCCACTGTTCAAACTAGGTGTTATCACCATCTGGAAGGCGAAGGACAATAACAGACACTCTAGTGAGTACACTAGCCGAACTGAAACGTCTTTCGCAGAAGGCCTGTGACAGCAACACGAGATGAATTCACTAGTTTCTATGTAGTCGTTTTCCAACAAGGATACACTATCTTGGTGCATGAAATTGTAGATTGGTCACAAGGACAGGAATGACAGGATTACTAGTGCCAGACCACTTAGTTACGTTACTAGAAAATGTATAAGTTTGTAAGGACTTAATCCGAGCTTCGTACTGTGCAGCAGTATGACAGATCTCAGATCCAATCTGGTAAGCCCAAAATGGTACGATTCAAGTCGTCATTTGGGATGCCATCGTAGAGGATCAAGCACAATCGTAAATTCTCATGGAAGCAATCCAGTGGAAGTCCACCAGGGAACTAATCTGGTCGACAACAAGGAAGGAAGCAGTAAAGTCTCTACCTTGGGATAGAAAAGGTGAGGGAAAGTGACCTCGGACACGCAGACTAGACCAGGCCACACCATAAAGGTGAACACAGAGCTGGTTCTTACGAGGGGAACGGCGTAACTGCATATCCTTTAAAAACAAACTAGAACTGATAATATTGACTTGGGCACCAGAGGCCTGACACATGAACGGGCGCGTTTCGAACAGATGTTGTACCAAGAGACCTATTGTTGCATTGGAAATAACATGAACAAGGAGGGTTGTCATCAGAGGTTTATTCCACTTCATCCTCAGAAATATTATTCTTGAAAACAGTGAAGCAACATCATTCAACGAGGGGACTATCTTCTCGAAACTGCATCATAAAAACATTGGAGAATTGTGAACGGGGATGGAGTTTCATTTTATCCACCTTACTGTCACAACTGGGACGGTTTTTTGACTTGGGCGCGGATCCCCGAATTTGAAGGACCCTAAGACTGGTTTACTGGTTATTGTGAGCAACTACGACTCTATTGTGTCTCTGAAATTCTGCGGTAAGGAATGGCCACGGGAGGATCATTGGTACTACATGTAGAGGCATTACTCTCAGATGTATCATGTCCATGTATTTTGTGGAAGTAGCAATTACGGCTGGTTGGTTTGATGCATGGAAATGTACCGGGAACCACATGGCACGCGCATGGACAAGGACCTGCGGAGCGAGAGATCATACTTACAAAATCGGAGGGCTCTGGAGTTACAGGCATACAAGGAAGCAGCAGGCGGATTAATTCTTGATAACTCCAAAAACAAAAATGACCAATTTACAAATTCTGCGGTGACTCGTTTACCTCTTCAGATATAAAATCTAAAATTGTTACCGCTCTAATGAATGATGACAAAAGTGTCGATAATCTAATTGCAAAGTCACTTAATGATTCACCTGGCATAGGTGTTGCAATCACTATTTCCTTAAGGATAATATATGGATCGGAATCTGTCAATGGTACAAGAAAAGAACGGATCAAATTCTCATACTATGACCACATATAAAATTCTCAAAGGTCACGCATGGTAAGAGGTCAACGATGTTAAGCTGATGATGGAGATCTAGCAAGACTTTCTTTTTGCAACTTTATATAGTTTCCTCTGAAGGAGTAATATTCTACAAACGTTTTAGACTCACGGAATGGTTTGGAATAAACCCATGCTACAAGATTATTTAGGTTGCCATCGAATAAGGGCAAGGCATCAAGAGGGTCACGAGAAAAAGTATATTGTTTCGGGGTCTGTTGTGGTCTATCAGTCAGTAGGAACCATTAAGATTTTGCACAGGTACGACAATGGTCTGACTGACATTATTCACTAAAGAATTGCTGTCATTTCTCATAGGTAGTTGAGACATGATCTCAGAGAAAATCTACAAAAGGACAATGAACAACCGAATAACAAGAAAAGTATTACCAACAAAATTTCAAGTAAATTGAAAATAAAGATGCTTAACTAACTCTGCATATATAAAAACTATAAGACACACTGAATGAGAAAAAAAACTCACTGAAATTTACTTGGCAAAGATAAGGAAATACGTTGAAAATTCAAGAAAGGGAAATATTACTAAAATCTGAATTAATTTCAAAAGTGAAAACTGTGTTTAGTTTCTATTATTAAAGATAATTTAAATAATAAAATTGTTAATCAATGGCTTAAATATTTAAAATACGATCAATATATTTTATGCAGTTAGAAATATGCTGGGAAAATAAATTTTCTAATGATGGCACAAAAGCCAAGAAAAATATTATGCAATGATAAATACAAAAGAAATAATATATGAAAAACAAGATACTCAATTAATAAATATACTGAGATTATTACACTGAATTATGATGTATCATTCTTTCAGAAATTATTATCAATTACTGAACAAATAGGCGCAATAATAATAGCATAAAAAATAATGAAAAGAAAATAATAACTTCAGAAAACGAACAAATTTGCGCAATTAAAATAATTTGCAGAATTAGTCAATATATCAATAAAAAAAATTGTACAACAGAAAAAATATTGCTTAGAAAGCAATGATAATTGTTTACTTTAAATACTACACTGAGAGTCCAATTTGTTCCAAAAAAATTTCATAATATGAATAAAATAATAAAAGATACAAAGCTAAAAATTCAACATAAACAGAAATGCAGCAAACACAGATAAAAACATTCAATGTTCACTCACTACACTGGTTAATAAATTAAATTGGGCTAAGGTCTTGTTGAAAAAAAATTAAATAAACTCTTGCTTGGCACACAAGATATGGTACTTCAGTCTGCAAAAGTTCAAACAAATGAGACACTGCATATAAATATTTATCACAAAAACAAATGGGGACAACGGAATAAAAAATGGGTAAAGAGTAGTGAATGAGTCATTCACAGAATTAGTAGAAAAAAAAACAGGGAAAAAAATGTATTGAAAAATATGTAAAGACGGGAAGAAAAAAAAATTAATGGTGCGCAATAATATAAAATAAGGTAGACTGCACGACACTAAAAACACAGATGGTAACAAGTAAACAGTTCACAAGGAGTGAATAACATAGAAATAAGCAAATATAGTTCACACAATAGACAAAATAATAAATGTGTCAAGTGGAAGTATTACTTTTTTCAAGGGTTGGAGGAGGAGTGCTGAGAAACGATAAACAAAGATACGTACAAAAAAAATGACACAAAAACAAACGATAAACATGTCACTAGGAAATTTACACTAAGACACAGAGTCTCTAACAACAACAAAACAAAAAATAATCACTGTTAGGATGTAGGAAGTGTCTTAAATTACATGCAAATGTCTTATAAAATAGTCTTATAATGGCTTACCTGGAGTTTACCTGGAGAGAGTTCCGGGGGTTCAACGCCCCCCTCGCCCGGTCTGTGACCAGGCCTCCTGGTGGATCAGAGCTGATCATTGATTGAAGAATGGGAAAGTGACGACAGGAGGAGGATGGTATATAATGGGCACACACGTGTGGTTAATGGCATCACGCTTTGCGTGGGATGGTGTAGGCGCGCTGGCTAGTGGTTGGCTTGTGGACCCCTACCTAAAAATCACGCGGTTTTATTAAGCCTGGGGTCCTTAGGTGGCTTGTTCAAAGGCAGAGTACCACAGGGTATGGGGCTTATTTTCACTCTGATCAGTGTTTTTATTGGTAGACCCACAAATCAGTACAGAAACATGGGAGACAATAACTTTTCAAGGATGATCATACTGGGTTTACTTCTTCTCTCAGCTGGGGTTGTTAAAGCTGGCTTAAAGCCTCGACACTAGCTAGGCTGGTTGGTTTTGAATGCTTATAAACAGCACACAGCAGTAATGAAGCAGGCTGGGTGGGCTGGCTTAAGCAGGCTAGGTAGATTGGGTCTCTACCTTGCAGAACTGGCTTAAGTAGTTGGCTTACTATGCGAAACTCTGGATCAATTACTCTTAGGTTAGCAATTATGCCACTAATACGAAGCATCTCATCAGGAAGTTGTGTAGACAATGCTGGAGGAATACTGGCTTGGCTGTGGGGTGCGTCGTTTGGGCTTACACGCGGTCACACACACTGTCCGACTGGCTTGATTGGAACAATTCTCCTTAATCTGCGTAGATGGTCCAAAATCACGCCACACTGCTGTCACTATTTTTTCGTGGGCCTTCGTTAGGAGACATTTGAGTAAAAAATACACACGTTGGATTTCTTTGAGGCTTTATAATTATGAATCTAGAGGAGTAGAAACAGGCACCTCCATTTGAGTCTTAGCATTGCCTTGAACTGCGAGTGACGCTGTGGGCCTACTGCTCACATGTGAGGGGGTCTCGTGACGTCACAGCTAAAAGGGAGCCTATCTATAAAGTAGCTTATGAGTATCTAGGTATACTTCACAGTAACACAGTAAATCTACTGACAATTGTGCTGCAGCTCGCATTGGCTGCGTTATGATGGCTTTGCAAATTGATTGTTTGCAGTATGATGGCTTTCAGGCATGATGGCTTGCATCATTGAAAGCTTGCAGGCATGCCTTACAGCACGATGGCTTGGCCAGCATGGTGTTGCTGCGGCAGGGTGGGTTGCAGCATAATGGGCTTGCAGCATGTTGGGCTTGCATCATAATGAGCTTGAAGCATGATAGACTTGCAACATAATGGGCTTATATCATGATGAGGTTACTATGTATCGAAGATACATAAGATGCAGATCAACCTAAGCATCTTTGACTACCCGTCAACAATATTATGGTGGAAATCAGCGGACTGGACATACAATCCTCAAACTGATTTTTTTATTGAAATCTGCAAATTGAAACTAAAATAGTTTCTAAATAGATATGTGAGTTTCAAAATGTCTTTGCAGTTTTGTCAAAAAAATTTATTCACTGAGTGTGGTGGCCTCCTGCCAAACTATCAGTTAGATTGTTAACCTGCCGACCTGCAGTACCACGGGTACGTCATCATACCCAATGCGGGGACTGCTGAGCCGGCCTTAGAAGCAGTATTTACCAGAACACCTTACGGTATACATCTACTGGCCTTGTAGAGAATATTCACCTGACCACCTTACGGTGTATATCTACTGGCCTTGCAAGCAATATTTACCAGACCACCTTACGGTATACATCTACTGGAAGTAGAGAGTATCCATCAGACCATCTTACGGTGTATATCTACTGGCCTTAGAAGGAGTGTTCACCGCAGCTCACTGAGTCTGACGGCCTCAGTTACCTGACGGCCTCATTCAGTGTACTCACAACATAGTGTGTTCTGCACAACTCACTGAGAGTGAAGACCTCATACATAGTGTGAGTTTAGCACGGCTTCACAGCTTGACTTTGCTGGTAATGTCTCCTGCTGACAACGAAAGTTTCCTGCTGGGAACGTGGACTTAGTTTCCTGATGGCTGCGACTGGACTTAGTCGGACACTGCAAGCTGTCATGTGGACACGGTGTGTTACAACGCGGAGCGAAAGAGTGTAGATTTACACAGAGATAAGGGTGTCATGTGGACATGGTAGCGAAGGTGTGTAGATTTACTCGGTGACAAGGGTGTCATGTGGACACGGTAGCGAAGGTGTGTAGATTTACTCGGTGACAAGGGTGTCATGTGGACACGGTAGCGAAGGTGTGTAGATTTACACGGGGACAAGGGTGTCATGTGGACACGGTAGCGAAGGTGTGTAGATTTACTCGGTGACAAGGGTGTCATGTGGACACGGTAGCGAAGGTGCGTAGATTTACACGGGGACAAGGGTGTCATGTGGACACAGTTGAGATGGTGTTATAACGCTGAGAAAGGTGTCGTGTTACACTGTTATAAAGGTGTCGTGTGTCATAGTTGACAAGGGTGTGTTTGTAATATTGTCAATTACGTGTCAGTTGTGACACGGGTGAAATTGTAGTAATGTCAGTAACAGATACTCGTGTTTGTGATATGGTGCTTCGTAATGTGATAATTCTAGTCGTGTTTATGATATTGTAATGCAATAATTCTAGTCGTGTATCTGATATTTTAATGTGATAATGAAACCAAAGAATACACTTTTATGTTGTCTTTTATAATGCCCATATTTATAATTTACTAGTAAAAATTAAAAATAGTGTATTTTGTACTCCCGAACAAATATTCTTATTACAGTTTAGATAATGAGCTAAGAATAGTATGATAATTAACAGGCTAGTTGAAGCTTTAATCATCCAGATTGTAATACTGAGTAAATTGCAGTGCACTAGAAAACAAATTTCAGTGTACTAGTTTATTGACGATAATGTATTGATAGTGTATTAGAGGAAAATAACTATAATAATAGTTAATAAACGACATTGTAAAAGAGAACAAACAAAAGTGTACTACTTAACTAACAACTTTGAACAGTTCTAGAGAACAAACTACGGAGTACTAAACAAAAATGATACTGTAAAAAGCTAACAAAAGGCAGGTTACAGGAGAATAAACTACAGTGTACTACTTTATTAACAACACTGTACTAGAGAACATTGTACTAGAGAACATGCTTTCTAGTAAAGAAAAATGACATTTTATGAGATAAAGGGATAAAGTATTTTAGAAAACTAACAGGAATTTACAACAGAACAGATAGAGAGCTTAGAAGGAAACACAGTGTTCTAAAGAATGAACGACAAAATGCCATAACAAAACGACAGTGTGCCAGTGACCAGCAACATTATATAAGAGAACAAGAGGCAGTGTACATGACACAAACGACAGTATACTAGAGAACAGTTATTGTGTACTAGAGAACAAACTAAAAGACGATGGTACAAGTAATGAACAACAGAAAGTATAGTAGAGAAGAGCAACAGCTTTTTTAGATAACTACAGTTTAATGGAGAACAGGCTACAGTGTTCTTAATGTTAATGATGTAGAGGTAATGTTAATGATGTAGCAGGTTCATCAGTCAAATACTGAAGTGATTAATATAGTGGAGACAGTTGAACATGTAGACATTTTAAGGTGTTCAGTTTTAACTGACTTGAGATCAGTGTTGTACACTTTTTTCAAGTGTGAGGGACTGAGCACCTCAAAACTACCTCTCCTCTTCTTTAAAGGCTTAAGGGCTGAACACCTTAAAATCAAATCTACAATGCATTAGAGATAAAATTACAGTGTATTCGAGAATAATATCAACACACTAGAGAGGAAGCTATGTAGTACTACAGAACAGCTACAGTGTACAAGAGAACAGAGAACAATATACAAAAGTACAACAACAGTTTACTAAAGACCAACAACAGCGTACTTTGAACAAAATACAACGCACCAGACAGCGTGCTGTAGACTCGTAACCCCTCAAGGAAGGTTCCTTGATGTTGGTGAGGGGCTCTTGATTTAGGGAATTGGATCTGTGCTCCAGTTCCCCAAATTAAGCCTGAATGCCTTCCACATCCCCCCCCAGGCGCTGTATAATCCTCCGGGTTTAGCGCTTCCCCTTGATTGTAATAATAATAATGTAGACTCGTAAAGAATAATGTATGGTAGAGGACAAACTACAATGTACAAAAGAACCCCCACAATTAGTGGTCTAAAGAATAACATGACTGTACTTGAGAACCAGGTACATTATATTAAAAAACAATTGCGCACTTGACTACAACCACAGAAATTACAACCAGAAAGAACATTTACAAACTGCTAAAGAACTACGATAGTGAGTCTGAGAACAAAAATGTGTACTAGAGAATAACAAGACAACTACAGCGTCCTAGAGAAAACAACAGTGCACTTGAGTACACCGAACAGGAACTGAAGAACAGACTGCAGTGTACTAAATTACTAAAGGGTAAACTACGGTTTACTACAGAAGAGCGAAAGTGTAATAGACAATAATACAGTATACTGAAAAATAAACGTAAGTGTTATTGGGAACAAACAACAGAGTACTAAAAACCAAAAGCCAGTGTTCTGGTGAACAAACAACGGTGAACTAGAAAAGAAATTACAGTGCACTTCATAATGAATTAAAGAACAAACGGTAGTGTACTTGAACACATATAAGTATTCCATAAAACAAAAACCAGTGTATGTGAGAACAGCAGTAGTATTCTAGAGAACATAGTACAGTGCATTAGAAAATAAACTACCTAATAAACTTTTGTGTACTAGGAGCAAATTATAGTGTTCCTGAAAATAGAGTACTAAAGAGCAAAAGCTGTTGCACTGGAAAACAACTACAGTGTATTACAGAACAAAGGACAGTAGTAGCTAACAAAGGAGAGTACACCAGAGAAGACTTGCATACATAAGTTAAGCATAATAAGGTGGCGACGACAGGTGGACTATCCAAAAACATATCATGTGTCTGCAAGCACTTTGGCTCTCGTACCCGCTACTTCTGAAGAGGTAAAAGCCAACGCATTAAATATAATAATTTTTACATTCGTTTGGAAATGCTGAACCCGAGAGGG
>NC_069403.1:93170303-93182803 GCF_026875155.1 Cherax quadricarinatus
ACTTTTTCGGGCCACCCTGCCTTGGTGGGAGGCACTAGATGGTAAGATGACATGTACGTTGCGTGGCCTCTTGAAGTGGGACAACGTGTCGTGGGGTCGAATCCTGGCCTGCTGCAGTTTGGTAAATGATTCAAAACCACTTGTTTCGTTGTTTCATTGCTATATAGACTACTTGCGGATGCGGGTATTCAAACAAGAGGAGGCTGAAATTAATCCTTGAGCATACATCTGCCACGAGTGACATCCCAATATGAAACAAACCTAGTTCACTAAGGTTATCTGCCTGATGAACTCATTCCACCTCTAAATCTACAGGATGGGACCACCTCTACTAGTAGTCAAGAAAAGGCGGACCTCTTTGCCGAACACTTTGCTACCAAAATGCAAGTTCCTGATCCAGCAAGGGACCCTCCTTGGCTAGGTGCAAGAACTGTGTCAAAACTGTCAGTGGTGAAAATAAGGCAAGAAGAGGTGCATTTCCTTCTTAAATCACTTGACCAAGAAAAGGCTATGGGCCCAGACAAGTTGAGCCCAAGATTGCTGAGAAGATGTGCAGACCAGCTAGCAGCACCTCTAACTCGCATCTTTCAGCACTGCCTAGTACAGTGCACTCTCTACTTTGTGACCGTCAATATGGCTTCAGGAAAGGTTACTCTGCTGTTGATCTGTTGTTAAACCTCCCCACTAAGTGGCACAAGTCACTGGATGAATCCAAAGTCAGCTGTGTGGTAGCACTGGACATTGCTGGTGCTTTCGACCGGGTGTGGCACCAAAGCCTCTTAGCAAAACTTCAAGCACTGGGAATTGCAGGCTCTACGCTATGTCTCCTTAGTGATTACCTTCATGGTAGATCATGGAACGGAATCAGCAAGACTTCTTATTGGGGCAAGTGTTCCACAAGGAAGCGTGCTGGGACCATTGTTATGGAATGTCTACTTCAATAACCTTCTTCATCTCATCCCAGAATCACATGCATATGCAGACGACTGTACACTGACATTCACTTATCCAAGAGAAGAAATGCCAGCTGCCCTAAGCTACATCAATCACCAGCTGAGAGCTATATCAGCTTGGGGAAATAGATGGCAAGTAGAGAGGCTGCTACTGCTAAGTACAAAGCATGGCGAAGGTATAAGAGACATCCTACCACCTATAACAGGAACTTGCACATGCAAGCCTGTAGGCATATGGGTGATGTTCAAAAGTGGGCCATTGCTAAATGGGAGGTGGACACTAAAAGAAAGTTAGCATCAGTTAGGGTAGGCTCCAAAACCTGGTGGTCCCTGGTCAAGGACAGACAAGGTTATCTGCCTGATGAACTTATTCCACCTCTAAATCGACAGGATGGGACCACCTCTACTAGTAGTCAAGAGAAGGCGGACCTCTTTGTTGAACACTTTGCTACCAAAATGCAAGTTCCTGATCCAGCAAGGGACCCTCCTTGGCTAGCTGCAAGAACTGTGTCAAAACTGTCAGTGGTGACAATAAGGCAGGAGGAGGTGCATTTCCTACTTAAATCGCTTGACCAAGAAAAGGCTGTGGGCCCAGACAAGTTGAGCCCAAGATTGTTGAGAAGATGTGCAGACCAGCTAGCAGCACCTCTAACTCGCATGTTTCAGCACTGCCGAGTACAGTGTAAATGGCCCTCTCTATGGAAAGAGGCGAATGTAGTCCCTGTTCACAAAAAGAAGAGCAGGGCAGAAATCAGCAACTACAGACCAGTGTCACTCCTGTCAATCACTGGTAAGATCCTTGAGACAATAATCTCAAGACAAATGACAGAGTTTTTTGACTACCACTCACAACTTTGTGATCGTCAATATGGCTTCAGGAAAGGTTACTCTGCTGCTGATCTGTTGTTAAACCTCTCCACTAAGTGGCACCAGTCACTGGATGAATCCAAAGTCAGCTGTGTGGTAGCACTGGACACTGCTGGCGCTTTCGACCGGGTGTGGCACCAGGGCCTCTTAGCAAAACTTCAAGCACTGGGAATTGCAGGCTCTACGCTATGTCTCCTCAGTGACTACCTTCATGGTAGATCTCTAAGTGTAGTTCTCAATGGAACGGAATCAGCAAGACATCCTATTGGGGCAAGTGTTCCACAAGGAAGCGTGCTGGGTCCATTGTTATGGAATGTCTACTTCAACAGCCTTCTTCATCTCATCCCAGAATCACATGCATATGCAGACGACTGTACACTGACATTCACTTATCCAAGAGAAGAAAACCAGCTGCTCTAAGCTACATCAATCACCAGCTGAGAGCTATATCAGCTTGGGGAAATAGATGGCAAGTAACATTTGCACCTGAGAAAACGCAAATGATGATCGTCTCTAGGCACCATGATGGTAATGTTGGTGCAGTAGTAAGGATGAATGGGAGGATGTTGGCACCTGGAGAAGAAGTTGATATCCTTGGGGTGAAATTTGACTCCTAACTAACCATGAAGAACCATGTTGTAAATCTTGCAAACAAGGCAGCCAGGAAGCTTACAGCACTTCGCCGTATCTCCCATCTGCTTGACAGTAGGGGTTGCAGGATCCTGTACGAGGCACAAGTACGCTCGCACCTTGAGTATGCTCCACTTTCTTGGTTTGCCTGCCCCCCCCTCTCATCTGCGACTGCTTGACAGAGTAGAGAACAGAGCAAGACGTCTCGTCTCTCGCCTGGACCCATCCTGGATAGATCTGTCATTTCAGCAGAGCCTTCAACATAGGAGGGATGTGGGTGGCCTTACTGTTATGTACAAGGCCAATATTGTCAGAATACCACACTTGGATCCACTTCGAGGACAGCGTGAAACAAGCTTTTATGCCACAAGACGGGCAGAAAGCAGCAACTTCACTCTGGCTGTACCCTTCTCCAGAACATCACTCCATCTGAGATCATACATACCCAGGATGACTAGAGTATGGAACACATTCGTACAGCATAATGATGTCAACGAGATAAAGTCAGTTGATCAAATGAAAATGCTGGCCCACAGATGGCTCCAACTTCATCCTGTTTCCTACTTGTATGTCTCATAACAATAAAAATGCTTTCATGTAGGTAACAGCTCTTAGCTTGCCAATAAAGTTAGGAATCCTTAACCTGTAAATAGCTGTCAATAAAACTAGGGATCCTTAACCTTGTCAAACCCTGTGTAAAAAAAAAGAAAAAAAAAAAAAAAAAAAAGAGGGAGAGAGAGAGAGAGAGAGAGAGAGAGAGAGAATCCTTAACCTGTAAATAGCTGTCAATAAAACTAGGGATCCTTAACCTTGTCAAACCCTGTGTAAAAAAAAGAAAAAAAAAAAAAAAAAAGAGGGAGAGAGAGAGAGAGAGAGAGAGAGAGAGAGAGAGAGAGAGAGAGAGGAGAGAGAGAGAGAGAGGAGGAGAGAGAGAGAGAGAGAGAGATCCTTAACTGTAAATAGCTGTCAATAAAACTAGGGATCCTTAACCTTGTCAAACCCTGTGTAAAAAAAAAGAAAAAAAAAAAAAAAAAAAAGAGGGAGAAAGAGAGAGAGAGAGAGAGAGAGAGAGAGAGAGGAGAGGAGAGAGAGAGAGAGAGAGAGGAGAGAGAGGAGAGAGAGAGAGAGAATCCTTAACCTGTAAATAGCTGTCAATAAAGCTAGGGGTCCTTAACCTTGTCAAACCCTGTGTAAAAAAAAAAAAAAAAGAGGAGAGAGAGAGAGAGAGAGAGAGAGAGAGAGAGAGAGAGAGAGAAGGGAACATGAAATGCCCACAGGCGTACCCGTACCCATAGCCAGAAAGGTTGAATATTATAGCATTAGAAAAATCCCACTAGCGCTGATTTTCTAACAGTAGCCTAAACGAAAGTAACGTAGCAATTATCAAAAAATTCCGTCAGACTCCGCTAAGATATAAGTAATTTTACGTACATAATTATATTGCCAGTGATATGGAAATCACTGGCAATTAGGGATTATCATCCACGAGAAAACGGGGCCATTGAAAGGGAATCCTTCTGTAAGTTAAACAAAGCAAACGGGGCTCCTTGAAATAAACTCATTTAAAGAGGGAGGCGTCTGTAATTGCAAGGAAGACTGCCACAGTGATTCATCCCACATGATTCTGAGGCAAACTCTGGTTCAACCTTCATGAAATAAAGGAAAAATACTTCCTAATTCTTCAGGCAAGTTAACGAACTCAGAACCAATTTCTTTCACAAAATCATGAAACTGCAAATGATTAAGTGGTTAAGCATTGAGATCTAATGAAATTCACTTTTGAAACAACAGGTTTCAGAAAGCATGACATATCCACATATTTTCCGCTCAATGTTTGCTCATGAATAACGCAATGCAAAAACATGGACTATGAGAATCACCTTCCTCATAAAATAGGCAATTTGTCCAACCAAACCTTCCATCACCCCAGACATGTTTTTTCTTCCATCAATTGTCAGGCATTGCAGTTTATTCCATTCCAGGTTATATTGTAATGCAATTCTTTTGGGCAGTTCTTTGAGGATGTCTTTTCTGGTTCCTGTGCTATGTATGCTATGCATTGAAGTTAATACTTGTGTGACATTACATGCATTGTAAACCCCACTGATGAACACTAGAAGTTGTGATGTATCACTGACATTCGATTCGCCGAGTACTAGAGAACAGAAATGAAATTTTCGTGATTTGTCTGCAGTCTGATGAAATATATTGCTTCGTAAATCCTCAGTTCTATGAACAACAGTATTTGGCGTAAGACTGAGGATTTTTAACAGATTTACTTTTTTGGCATATTTCTCCCACTGTTTCCATTATACACTCTTTGATGAGATCTCCATCAGTGAATGGATTTCCACTTTTAGCTAACGCATGAACTACTTTGTAACTGGCTGGTTAAAGCTTCACTTTCAGCTCTCTTCTGCGTAAAAAACCTTGTTGAGAAAGTAACCTGTGATGCATTGATTCAGATTTTTCCAAACGTTGTGTTCCTGTGAACTGGGAATAACTTGGTTTATGTTTACTTATGCAGTGCAGACGTACATTGTACTCCTTCAAAACTGCAAAAGTTTCGTGGCATACGACACAAGGCTTTATACCAGCTTCAACCAAGAGGTACTTTACGCCACATTCTTCATCAAATAAGCGGCACTCACTCTGCACTCTTCTTTGTCTTTTATCTTCCATAACTAAAGGAATATCTTTAAAATGAAAAGATTATAGTTAAAATTTGAGCAAATTTTGACATATAAATCGTTGCAAGCAACAAAATCCTTAAGTTTAAGTGACTGAAGTGACTGAAACTGAGAGTCGCATAAAATGTTGAGTTGGGCGGCATGAGGCCCGCAGGCAGCAGTTTGGAGATCCTTGGTATAGAGGATCAATATTCGCTAAATTTTAAAACCTTATAAAACGATTTTTTTAATATTCATACTCTGTTCAAAATTCTCTACATTCAAGTAAGAAAAAATATTTAAATTTTAATTTTTAGTTTAATCTTATAGGTGTCATCCTTCTTATTGCCTATATCAGCATCAATATTCTCAAGTCGAGAAAACAAGGCATTTTTTGTAAATGAATAAAAATCACAATCACTATTAATTTAATAAAAGAGGCAAATTGGGACTTATGAACCCCAAAAATAACGTTAACTGAAGCACGACTTTTCTGATCGGCATCAAATTTTTAATCCTGATATTTTGTCCAGAAAACGATTCCAACGATTCCAAATTTTATAAACTAATTTAGCACTAAACCAAATTTACCCGCACAAAAAGTAAGCTTAATGGCTATAAAATGCAGTAACCATTAACTCTTATAGTAAACAAAGTTGGATTTATCAACACTATTCCGCTTCCTTAATCTGAGATCAAATGTTTTCTGTGTTGCTCTGTCACACAGATGGGCACATACACCATGTTGAAATCCATCATGCTGAGCAGATAGATTTCAGTAAACTAATGAGAATATCATCAGTCATCCATCAGCTTCGGGAGTTTCAAAATGGGTTTCTCTCGGGCAGAGCTGCAGTTACTATCAGCTGAGAAATGCAATCTCTCGTCAAAAATCCTCTCACAATATAAAAGGAATTTTATGAAGATGTATCTATATCCTCCTTCCCTATCTTTCGGAGGAAAGATGGAGGGGAGTGAGGGAGGAGGAATATAGATGTTGCAATTTATCTAGATGCACATGCATACCTACAGACAGCAATGCATAGTCAGTGTAAGCTTAAAAATATATAATAGCTCTTATCACATTTTAGGTGACAAAGGTCGTGTTATCTGCAAACAAAATTTGTTTAAGTCCCTGTGAAGGTCACTGATGTAGAAAAGGAATCGCAGAGGGATTTGTGGAGCCCATATGTTGACCGGTTAAGTTGCTGAGGAAGAGTCATTAATGATCACATACCGATCAATCCGTCTAGTAAGATTTTAAGTATGAGAGAATATCCTCTAATTCCACCATGTTCTAATTTGATCAAAAGAATGTTGTTGTACTGATGGATTTAAGTCGAAAAAGAGGCTTATTGAATATTAATTATTTTCAAGAGAGGAATACATTTAGCTATTTATATTTATTATTCTTGCATCATCGGTACTTTGTCCCGGCCAGAGGCTGAACTGAACTGGGCTAAGGATATTGTGCTTGGTTATGAAATCGATTACTGTACACTTGGCCACTTCAATAGGAATACCTGTACACCTGCTCGTTAATGCAAATATCTAACCAGCTAATCATATGGCAGCACCTATGTGCCAAAAGGCATGCATACATAGTCAAGAGATTCTACTGTTGTTCAGACTGAACATCAAAATGCGGGAGAAATGTGATCAAGGTGACTTAAACTGTGGAATGATTGTTGGTGCCAGACGGGATGGTTAGAGTATCTCAGAAACTTCTGATCTCCGGGGATTTTCGCAGTTTCTAGAGTTTACAGAGAATGGTTTAAAACACAAAACAGCCAGCGAGCAACAGTTCTGTGGGGAAAACCGTCTTAACAATAAGAGAGGTCAAAAACGAAGGGCTAGACTGATTCAAGGTGACAGAAAGGTGACAGTAACTTAAATAACCACACATTATAACAGTGGTAAACAGAGGAGCATCTCTGAATGCCTTACATTTTGAACCTTCTTGTGGATGGGTCTCAACAACGGAAGATACACCGGGTTCCACTACTGTCAGTTAAGAACTGGAAACTGAGGATGCATTGAGCACAGGCTCACCAAACTTGGATAGTTAAAGATTAGAAGAACGTCGTGTAGTCTAACTAATCGCGATTTCTGTTGCAACATGCAAACGGTAGACCCAGAAAGTGGTCGTGTAATGAAGGATTCGCAGCTTGAATGTGCAGCAGACAAACTTGCTAGTTTAAGTGTGAAAGGTAAAGTCTTGGCTTCAATTGATTTATTGAACAAAAGTGTAAAAACTGGTGAAAATAACACGCAAAAATATTTCATGTAAAATACTAGTTGTTAACGTTCTTTGTTTGCGGCTTTATTTTTCACCGGTTGAAGTAGCTGGGATAAATACAGCGAGCTCGGCTGGTTATCAGTGAGGTAATCCCAAACTTGGGCACGAGCGTTCGGCATTTTGCTGGCTATATTTGTTCCAATAGTCGAGAAGAAGTAGTTTAAATTTATTTGCTGTCTCAGAGGCTTGGAAGTTTAGTTAGACCTATATTTTTGGATTTAGTGAACTAGCTAGAGTCTATTAGTTGAGAAAATGTTTTCCAGGTCCTTTCTTATATCTCCGTTAATATAATTTATCTGCTTCTATTTCTTTGTTTTCTGAATGCATTAGCATATTTCCTGGCTCGCTCGCATTTTATTTGACTTTTACAACAAGCATGGCTTACAGAGGAAAGATTCTTATTCCACTTCCCATGGATATAAAAGGAAAAGTAATTAGAACAAGAACTAAGATAAAACCAAAGAAAACTCAGATGAGTGTGTATAAATAAACGCGTACATGTATGTTTAGTGTGACCTAAGTGTAAGTAAAGGTAGCAAGACGTACGTGTAATCATGCATACTTATGAGACACACAAAAGACACCAGCAATCCTACCATCATGTAAAACAATTACAGGCTTTCGTTTTACACTCACTTGGCAGAACGGTAGTACCTCCCTGGGTGGTTGCTGTCTACCAACCTACTACCTACTTTATATATATATATATATATATATATAATTATATATATTATATATTATATATATACTTCTATATATATATTATATATATATTATAATATTATATATATATTATATATATATATATATTATATATATATTATATATATATATATTACATATATTATATTATATTATATATATATATATATATATATATATATATATATATTATATATATATAATATATATATATATTATATATTAATGTACTTTTGGTTACTTGTATCATCGATCTGTTGATGTAAGAAAATTAACTAATCACAGATAAACAAGAATTATAGATACCCATCATAACACATCATTGAACAATGAGCATGCTTTCGTTTCGAACCATGAAAATAAGAAAAACAACTATCTATGAGTCTCATGGGACATGAGTATCATTGTACTTTGAAGAGCAAGAGCGTTGAGACTCCCATTCTTTGCTCTCAGTGAAAGGGATAAAACTTTTTCCACACCAAGATGCACGAGGCTGTAAATGTCTTGGGTAGATTCGTTAATAGTCCAGGTATGCTCAAAAGAAGAGAATGCTTCTCAGCATCATGCCACATATGCTACACTCCACTGTTACATCCGTCCACAAACAGCACAACAATCAGGTCTAGAGGACGAGGGGAACGTCGAAGAGGAGCACACTACACTACACTGCGCAGTAACTTCAATAACTTGACTGCGCCGGTGCTCTACCTAGCATCTCTTCCGCTTATGTGAGTGACGGCCAGTTGATCAGCGCCCTGAGTCCCTCACGGGGTGAGGCTAGAATGAACAATAACAACTCAATGTTTACCGGCGCTTGTTCGACAGTAACCATAAAACCTACCTAATAAACATATCTAATACACAAACTATGCATAATATTTACATTAATGCTTTAAAAAAGTATGTGTGAAAATTCTAGGACGTTTTTATTAGAAAACATTTCGGCACTGTAACGTTTATCATCATCAAGATCCTTGGACTGAAACGTTTTCTAGAAAATATGTCTAAATTATTGGCTAACCTATCTCATTAAACCAATTAACAGTATGCATTAATACTGTTTAAATCATATACAAAAAGTATTATGAATCCGGAATAATTACTTATTTAACTCAACTGTAATAATAAAATTCTGGGCTTGTATTTCATTAGGGTTTCCAGGAATAAATAAATTGCTAAAAACTTTTAACACGTGTGGTCTTTTATAATTAAAGAGTCGTATTCGCTTTATATTCACAGACTATACAGCGACTGACAAGTTGAAGTTGTTAGATTTGATAAGAGTAAGAGGAAGAAATCTCTAATTTCTGATATCAAGAGCCATTCACCAACATTTAAGTCTTTCTGTCAACGGGAACCTTCACACAGTAAGACTCCTACATGACTTGATGCCATGCTTCACACAGTAGACTCCTGAATAACCTTGACGTCATGCTTCACACAGTAAGACTCATGCATAACCTTGACGTCATGCTTTACACAGTAAGACTCCTGCATGACCTTGACGTCATGCTTCACACACTAAGACTCCTGCATAACCTTGACGTCATACTTCACACAGTAAGACACGACCTTGACATCTTGCTTCGCACTTTATAACTCCTGCATGACCTTGATGTCAGTCATGAAGGTGTGCCTGGTACCCTCGGCAGGTGACGAGGGAACATCCTGCCTTACTGGAACACATCCCAGCAGAAACAACTTCTCCCTTGTTGAATATTCTCTCTCTTATTCATCCAACCAGTTCTGACAAAAATAACACTTGTTCACACGTATGAATAAAAACCTTGTCTACCAATCAATATTCTGTGTGCTTTCTCCATACGTTACAATGAACTGCCCTGCTAATGTCATCCAACATTAATTTATTAATATTTTCATGATAAATTTTAGGGAGTGATTAAGCCTCAAACTACATTAATAAAAATAAATAAAATGCCGTCCGTAGACAGATATAGTGAAGGCCGCCGTTAAGAAATCAAGACGTATATAAAAGTTTTTCTCTGCGAATTATCATGATACAAGGAAACTTTGGAAGGTGGGAGTAAAGAGATGATTATTTGAGTGACTGTTAGCTTATATTTTCTTTGATGCACTCCATAATGTAATAAATAAATAAGAGGAGCAATAACAGAATGTATTGCAAAATTGTGCAAAATTTGTGTATCTTTATTCTGGAAACGTTTCGCCAGCCAGTGGATTCTTCAGTCCAGTGCAGAGAAAGGTGGAAGATGAGACGATTGTGGTAATCAGTTCCTCATCCTGGAGCCGATGTGTTCAGTCCATCAAACTTAATAAAAGTGCAGTATATTCGAGGAGATAAGGTTATATACTGATGACAGAAGAGCGGAGCAGTGGTAGCGGTGTCACCAGTGGTAGCGGTGTCACCAGTGGTAGCGGTGTCACCAGTGGTAGCGGTGTCACCAGTGGTAGCGGTGTCACCAGTGGTAGCGGTGTCACCAGTGGTGGCGGTGTCACCAGTGGTAGCGGTGTCACCAGTGGTAGCGGTGTCACCAGTGGTGGCGGTGTCACCAGTGGTGGCGGTGTCACCAGTGGTAGCGGTGTCGCCAGTGGTAGCGGTGTCACCAGTGGTAGTGGTGTCACCAGTGGTAGGGTGTCACCAGTGGTAGCGGTGTCACCAGTGGTAGCGGTGTCACCAGTGGTAGCGTGTCACAGTGGTGCGGTGTCACCAGTGGTGGCGGTGTCACCAGTGGTGGCGGTGTCACCAGTGGTAGCGGTGTCACCAGTGGTGGCGGTGTCACCAGTGGTGGCGGTGTCACCAGTGGTAGCGGTGTCACCAGTGGTAGCGGTGTCACCAGTGGTAGCGGTGTCACCAGTGGTAGCGGTGTCACCAGTGGTGGCGGTGTCACCAGTGGTGGCGGTGTCACCAGTGGTAGCGGTGTCACCAGTGGTAGCGGTGTCACCAGTGGTAGCGGTGTCACCAGTGGTAGCGGTGTCACCAGTGGTAGCGGTGTCACCAGTGGTAGCGGTGTCACCAGTGGTAGCGGTGTCACCAGTGGTAGCGGTGTCACCAGTGGTAGCGGTGTCACCAGTGATAGCGGTGTCACCAGTGGTAGCGGTGTCACCAGTGGTAGCGGTGTCACCAGTGGTAGCGGTGTCACCAGTGGTAGCGGTGTCACCCATCTGCACTTTTTATCAAGACTGATGGACTGAACACATTGACTCCATGCAGAGGGACTGATTACCCCAAACTCCTCCACATCTTCCACCTTTCTCTGCATTAGATTGAAGAAGCTACTGACTGGCGATATCCAAAGGATGCACAAGTCTCATTTATCAACTTTTCACTTTTCTAAACCATTTATTCATATCAAAATAAGAAAATACCTAATTTCGATTTTGTAGGAATATTTCGGAAAACAGAGTCACGTTATCCAACGCACATCTCTTAAAACATAACGGAAAGTCTAACATGCCTGTCGAATAACTAGGATAAAGCAACATGATAATGGTCCAGGAAGAACATAAACACATTACGTTTCCTCTCGTGTGATAGCTGTTCAATTATACAGTAACACAATCCAAAAATTCTTTTGCGAATAACTAAAATTTTACCCATGAAACGTTGATGAGTTGTTGATTATTACGACAATGAATTACATTCATCTTATAATTATAGTTTACGAAAGGATATTGATGTATTCTAGCACTAAAAGCAAGAAATGTCAGGTGTTACTCACGGATCTGTCGCCAAGGTTGGCCACCCGGCAGGGAAGGAAGGCGTGTGAACCTTCACTGACGGTAACGTTGGCTGGAGAGTCAACGAAGGCAGGACCTGCCAGCCACGAGCACCACCCTGCAGAAGAAACCATACTCTTACTCTCTGTTTTCACTACTTTACTAATACCTCATTTATAAATCATTTTACTTTGTACCATATATTAATTAATACAATTTTTTTAACGAATTCATGCCTAAACTTTGCAGAATTTTAGTTCTCTGGTTATCCTGGGAGTTAATTTTCATGGGGACTTAAAAAATGTATCGTATTAACGCAAATTAAGTCTTCAGAACATGCATATATATGTCGGTATAAGACATTGGCTACATAGCTAACCCCTCGCTCTTCCCAGGAGCAAACGTCATCTTTAATAAAGACTTACTCTGAACTGTTTTTACCACATATCTCGGCAGTACCTGCCTTCCAATATTCAACAATATAATTGTGCTCTTGAACAAAACCCAGAGATACAACAAATTTTCGGAATATATTCCTACCCAGGCTCTCTTCACATTGTCACAAATATGCAAAGATTCTTAGATGTTGCCTCCCTTCTCTAGTTCTTTGCCATATCAAGGTAAGTACATACTACTTGGTTCAAGAGGCTCCTATAATGTTCACACTCTTAGTGGCATCAT
>NC_069403.1:93187803-93262803 GCF_026875155.1 Cherax quadricarinatus
GGAGAAGGCTGGAGGCAGTGGAGATGTCATGTCTGAGGACAATGTGTGGTGTGAATATAATGCAGAGAAGTCGTAGTTTGGAAGTTAGGAGGAGGTGCGGGATTACCAAAACTGTTGGCCAGAGGGCTGAGGAAGGGTTGTTGAGGTGGTTCGGACATGTAGAGAGAATGGAGCGAAACAGAATGACTTCAAGAGTGTATCAGTCTGTAGTGGAAGGAAGGCGGGGTAGGGGTCGGCCTAGGAAAGGTTGGAGGGAGGGGATAAAGGAGGTTTTGTGTGCGAGGGGCTTGGACTTCCAGCAGGCATGCATGAGCGTGTTTGATAGGAGTGAATGGAGACAAATGGTTTTTAATACTTGACGTGCTGTTGGAGTGTGAGCAAAGTAACATTTATGAAGGGGTTCAGGGAAACCGGCAGGCCGGACTTGAGTCCTGGAGATGGGAAGTACAGTGCCTGCACTCTGAAGGAGGGGTGTTAATATTGTAGTTTAAAAACTGTAGTGTAAAGAGAGAGAGAGAGAGAGAGAGAGAGAGAGAGAGAGAGAGAGAGAGAGAGAGAGAGAGAGAGAGAGAGAGAGAGAGAGAGAGAGAGAGAGAGAGAGAGAGAGAGAGAGAGAGAGAGATTTAAGTAACCTCCTCTCCTGTATAAATTACTAACCGTGAAAAGAAAAACTTTCGTTTTGTCTTTTTTTTAGTTACAGGGTGACCCTGCCTTCTTGGGATAAAATATAAATAATCTGTCTCTAACTGACAAACACTTGATGCAGACGTTCACACTTTCATTATTTATACTAACTAACCCAAACTAATGTTCCTCAATAAGTCTAAATACAAACTAAAAAAAAATATTGAATTCTTTAAATCGCATCTAAAAATGGAGAGAGAAAGTCGACTGTAAACCAGTAATAAGAATGCACTCACGGCAGATGCAATCTCTGTGGCTAATTCCCCGGAAAGAATATCAGAGGCATTATAACATGGAGCGCTGGCCTGGAGCCGGGCAGCGTGCTGATTGTAGCTGCATTTTACTTAGTTCGAAAATAATGAAACGTCAGGTATAATTTTTTTTGCCTCATTGGAAGAGTGAGTAAAGATTATATTGTTGCGAAACTGGATATGGTAAAGGTATAATATTTATTGAATGATGATTAGATTCTCACTCGGTTTACAGAGTTTCAAGCAATATTTAATATTTAGTATTGTGCATGGTGTGTTATACTACATGTAAAGTACAGTAGCGCATATAGTGTATTATATTATACATTGCGTGTAGTATGGGGTACAATGTGTTGCACTGCATATGACTGGTTGAATAGAGTATAGTGTGTGTTTTATTATGTATAACGTGCATTAAGTATTGTATTTACAATTTCATTTTTTAAATGGTAACAGATATGACATTGCAGATTTTTAACATATTGCCTAAAATAATATA
This sequence comes from Cherax quadricarinatus, assembly GCF_026875155.1. Classification (NCBI taxonomy): domain Eukaryota; kingdom Metazoa; phylum Arthropoda; class Malacostraca; order Decapoda; family Parastacidae; genus Cherax; species Cherax quadricarinatus. The sequence continues at coordinate 93,189,238 of NC_069403.1, forward strand.
TTTTCTACTCAGTTTTAAAGGATTTTTTAAGTAATGAAATCTCAGCATATGTTCTTTGGTGGATCATGACGCATCTAATTTCTACTTCAAAACATTCCAAACATCAGCCGACATATACGGTGTAATTTTTCTGATGCCAACATGTGCTCTAGCACTGCGTGATTTAATTGTCAGCTTCTGGTATCCTTAAAACATACTCCGTCACCAACAATTACAAAAGTAATGAGGCGAGAGATGTTAGAGAGACGGGACTGTTGAACGAGAACATATTGCCCAATCCTTCTGCAATGCAGCTTTGTGTTACGATTATTACGCTACCGTATGCAGAGAACTGCAGCTTTCAGATATTTTTACCCTATTATTGTAATATATTTTTCTAAAATCAGTAAAGAAATGTGTGGATACACTGCACTGTATTACTGTTTTACATATAATGTTATGTATAAAGTGTGATATTTAATAATAATTTTAAGTATAACGCGTAATATGGAGAATAATTAATTTTAGTAAGAATTACGTGTAATTCTTAGCAAAATTGTGTTAATTCTAATGAGTAACATGGCGTATAATATCACATTCTAAGTATTACGGGACTTGCAATAGTGTATAAATATTGAGTATTACACTAAGAATAATGCTTTCAACGAAAATAAAATGTATAATAAGAAATTCATTATATTAAGGATAATGTACAATGAATATTGAAACCAGCTTAATAATGGTTCAGGTCTGGTCGAGACTTCAGCTGTTTTCATTTGCAAACTCTGGGTTTGTTTTCAACTTGTGAATATTCTCACGCTAGAAGTTGACTCATATTAGTCGTGCGACAACACCATCAGCCTGCTGGTGATTTTCTTATAACTAGGAACAAGAGAAATGGTGAATGGTAAGAGTCCTTGATGTTTTTGCTGCATAAATTATTGTCAGTGTGTCTTGACAGAGACGGGTAGAGAAGAATGGGTTTCCCCCGGCGTCGACTCACCTTGAAAACAAAATCGTTTTAATTATAAATTTCATTAGGACGCGTCCGACCTTCGGCTCCATCTGAAAAATTTACATATGATTTTCTTTCATAATGTGTACCCTTGGTACCGAAATTCTGTTGGACTCGCAGTATAAGACTTATAAATATGGTAAAATACAGGTAGATAAGTAAGGCATATATGCAACAGCTGGGTATGTTTATTTTTGAGATATTTAGGCTGCTCAGGAGGATTCTTCAGTCAAATGAAGAGGTTATTTAAATACTGCGACATCAAAAGAAATGGAGATGCAAATATGAGGTTGTTAGTCCCTCAGACTCGATAAGTTTTCAGCTTCACAGCTTCCATGAGTATGAAGCTGAGGCATAAGTGTGGAATTTCTTATGCAGGAACCATGTGTAAGTGCAGAAGTTAGGGATCACATCACTTGATGTGAGCTGAGTAATGCAACAGGCCTACTGGCCCATGCTATTCAAGTAATTATTAAACTGAACTCTCTACTTACATAGCTGTTTGTTTTATTAACACATCGGCCGTTTCCCGCCGAAACAAGGTGACCCCCAAAAAGAAGAAACACCTTCATCATCAACTTCTCTCCTTCAGAGCACAGGCACTTAACTTCCCACTTCCAGGACTCAAGTCCGAATAACCGGCTTCCTTGAATCCCTTCATAAATGTTGCTTTACTCACACTCCGACAGCACGTCAAGTCATTGAAACCATTTGTCTCCACTCCTATCTAACACGCTCACGCACGCTTTCTAGAAGTCCAAGCTCCTCGCACACAAAACCTCTTTAACTCCCTCCCTCCAATCTTTCCTAGGCCTATCCCTACCCAGCATTCTTCCACTATAGATTTATATGCTCTCCAACCCATTTTATTTTTTTCGTCGTCTTTAAATGTCGGAACCACCTCAACAGCCCTTCCTCAGCCCTTTGGATAATACTTTTATAACTCTGCACCTCCTTCTAATCTCCAAACTACGGATTCTTTTCAATATATTCACACCACACATTGCCCTCTGACATAACATCTCCACATCCTCCAGCCTTCTCCTAGTTGCAACATTTCCCACCAATGCTTCACACAAATATAAGAGCGTTGGTGTAACTACACTTTCATACATTCCCTTTTTTGCTTCCATGGATAATGTTCTTTGTCTCCACAGACTCCTCAGTGCACCACTCACCTTTCTCCCCTATTCAGTTGTATGATTTACCTCGTTTTTCATAGATGTATCTGCTAACAAGCCCACTCCCAAATATCTGAATTAGGGGCGATATGATTGAGGTGTTCAAATGGAAAGCAGGAATAAATAAAGGATGTAAATAGCGTGCTAAAAATATCTACCCTAGAGAGAATTCGCAGCTTTGGCTTTAGTTGAAAAAAAATCAGATTCAAGAAGGATATAGGAAAGCACTGGTTTGGTAATAGAGTTGTGGATGAGTGGAACAAACTCCCGAGTAGTCATAGAAGCTAAGACGTTGTGTAGTTTTAAAAATAGATTAGATAAATACATAAGTGGGTGTGGGTGGTGTGGTGGGTGTGGGTGGGTGTGGGTGGGTGTGGGTGGGTGTGGGTGGGTTGGTGGGTGGGTGGGTTGTGGGTGGGTGTGGGTGGGTGTAGGTGGGTGTGGGTGGGTGGGGTGGGTGTGGGTGGGTGTGGGTGGGTGTGGGTGGGTGTGGGTGGGTGTGGGTGGGTGTGGGTGGGTGTGGGTGGGTGTGGGTGGGTGTGGGTGGGTGTGGGTGGGTGTGGGTGGGTTTGGTGGGTGTGAGTGGGTGTGGGTGGTGTGAGTGGGTGTGGGTGGGTGTGGGTGGGTGTGAGTTGGACCTGACTAGTTTGTGCTACTAGGTCAGTGGTCGTGCTCCTTCCTTAAGTGAATGTGATCTGACCCCACTAGGTCAGGGCATTGGCTTAAGCCGGTAGGAGAATTGGACCTACCTCGCATGTGCCAATATGCCTGCTGCAGTGTTCCTTCTTTCTTATGTTCTTATGATCACTTCCTCCTTACTCTCTCTCTCCCTACGTTCAGACATCCAATGTAGCATTACCTAATTTTTTTTGTGTGATCCTCATCGCCTTCCTCTTTCTTATGTTCACTTTTAATTTCCTCCTTTTACATCACTAAATTCGTCCACCGACCGCTCCAACTTCTCTTCAGAATCTCCCAGAAACACAGTGTCATCAGCAATATGCATATGTGACAACTTCTACTTTCTGTTAAATTCTTTATCTTCCAATCCTACATCACTTGCCAACTCCCAAGCATTCATTTCTCTTGCAACCCCATCTATAACACTATTGAACAATCATGGTGACATCACGCATCCTAGTCTAAGGCCTGTTTTTACTTGGAAATAATTTACCTCTCTCCTACATACTCTAACCTGAGCCTCACTATCCTCGTAATAACTCTTCACTGCCTTCGGTAACTTACCACTTATTCCACACATTGACAACATCTACCACATTGCCATCCTATCCACCCTATCATATGCCTTTTCCAAATCCATAAACACTCTTTACCCTTATCTAAATTCTGTTCATCTATATGTTTCACTGTACACACTTGGTCTACACACCCTCTACCTTTTCTAAAGCCTCCTTGTTCATCTGTGATTCTGCTCTCCATCTTCCTCTTAATTCTTTCAATAATAATGTACTTTACTAGGCATACTGAACAGTCTTATTTCCCTATAATTTTTAGTCTCTTTTGTCCCCTTTGCCTTTCTACAAAGAAAAATATGCCTGGTCACACACCGGGCATATACCCTTTCCAGGTATTCTCTCTATCAATTCATAGACACTTTACCCTCTTCATACATTTCTTAAATAAAAGCACCAACTATTCCGAAACCATATCCCCATCAACCCCAGCTGCTGTACCCCGTTTCATTCTACCCGCTGCCTAGAGCACCTCCCTCACACTCGCTTCTGGCTCATCCTCACTCATCCAAGATGTTATACCTCCTTGTCCAATGTGCGAAATCGCTTCCTTATCTTCATCAACATATACTCTCAGTTCCTCAAATTATACTCTCCAACTAATAACACTCCTCCCTTATCTTAACTGTCAAATCCATTCATTCCCTAGGCTATCTCAGCTTATTATTCTCACTCCGAAACTTCCTCTTATTCTCAGCAAAATTTACTGATAGCATCTCACCCACTCTCTCATTTGTTCTCCTTTTAAATTCTTTCGCAACTCTCGTATTTCCACCTTCTCTCTCCATATACTCCTCCCTCTTTGTATCATTTCTACTTTGTAAAAACCTCTCATATGTAACTTTACCACATCATCCCACCAATCGCTCTTCTTCCCTCCCACACCCACTTTCCTGTAACCACATACTTCTGTTGAACACTCTAACACTACATTCTTAAATCTACCCAACACCTCTTCAACTTCATTGCCTTTTTTTACCTTAACCTATCTTCCATCCAATAGTTGTTTATATCTTAGCCTAACTGCCTCCTGCTTTAGATTATAAACCTCTACCTCTCTCTTATCTGCTGATTTCACTCTCCTTGTATCCCATTTACCTTTTTCTCTTACTGTAGCTATAACTAAAAAAAATATCTGATATATCTGTGGCTCCTCTATAAACATTCACCTCCTGAAGTCTACCCATCAGACTTTTATTTTCCATTGCACAGTCCAACAATCTACTGTCATTACGCTGTCATTATTCTCTATATCCTATCTTGTATATTTATCCTTTTTTTTCTTAAAATATGTATTATCTATTACCAAACCCCTTTCTATACAAAGTTCAATCAAGGGCTCGCCATTATCATTTATACCTGGCATCCCAAAGTTACCTATCATACCTTATCTGTTTATCCCACTTTAGCACTGAGGTCCCCTACAAAAATTATGCTCTCACTTAGTTTAAATGTTTCTAAACACTCGCTTAACATCTCGGAAAATCTCTCTCTCTCTCCTCTACACTCCTCTCTTTCCCAGGTGCATACACGCTTATTATAACCCACTTTTCACATCTGACTCTTATTTTAATCCACATTATTACTGAATTTATACATATATATTCCCTCTTCTCATTCCGTAACAGATCCTTCAACATTATTGCTGCCCCTTTCTTACCTCTAACTCTCTCAGATACTCCTGACCTAATCCTATTTACTTCTCCCCACTGAAACTCCTCTACTCCCCTTCAGCTTTGTCTCACATCATTTCATAATATTGTCAATCATCTCTTTCTTATTATCTGCACTAAATCCACGCACATTCATACATCCCAGCTTTATAAAGCTTTTCTTCTTAATTTTAGTAATTTATACAGGCGAAGGGGTTACTATAGTGCCCATGGCTCCAGGCATTTAAGTTGCCTCTTACTACTCGCACAGTTTACACAGAAAAGATATTTTTCCACTCCCCATGGAGATGAAAGGAAATAGATAAGAACAAGAACTATATAGAAACAAGAAGAAAATTAAAATTAGTGTATATACATATATGTATACATGTATATGTAGTGTGCCCAAGTGAAAGTAGCAAGACGTATCTGATTTCTTTCGTGTTTATGAGACAGGAAGAGACGACACCAGTAATCCTACCACTGTGTAAAACAATAACGGGTTTCCGCTCCACACGCATTTAGCAGGACAGCAGTACCTCCCTGGGTGGTTGTTGAATAACAACTTGCTAGCTAGCAGGATAGCAGTACCTCCCTGGGTGGTTGTTGAATAACAACTTGCTAGCTAACATAACTAACTTAAATAAATATCTTACATAACTTTCAAACATAAAACAAAATGTTCAGTGTGTATGAGAGTTCTGTTGCTACAAGAATTTCACTGTTTTTCTCATTAAGTTTAGTATTTTTACGATTGTATTTACGTAAAAGGATAAACCCGTGTAGGAGATTCAGCGAAATGGGCAATAGAGGCACGATCTTCTTTGCACAAAAGAGACGCTAACTGCAGCTACTGTATCTATATATAATGTTCCCTGTCGATTGTATTCCCTAAAGTATATTTATTTTCATCAATCATCTGAGAGGTGAGGCTGTGAATGAGTAATTCAGCCTGTCATACAGAAGATCAAGGTACACTACACAAATAACCCGCGCATAGAAGAGAGGAGCTTACGACGACGTTTCGGTCCGACTTGGACTATTTACAAAGTCACGGCAGGAGGTGGTAGTAGTAGTAGTGGTAGTAGTAGTAGTAGTGGAGGTGGAAGGAAGTAGTAGTGGGGATGTGGTAAGAGTACGAGGGGCCAGTCAAATACTAAGAAAGAGGAGCACTGCAAGGGAGCTGGTGCCCACAGAGGGTAAGAGCAAGAACACCGAGGGGGGGTAAACAAATAAATAAATAAAAGGTACAAATACACAGGGCAGAAGAAAGACAGACAACCCAAAGGAGAAAAAGGAAAGAGGAAAAGGGGAAGCGGGAGAAGAAGAAAAAGGAGGAATCAGGTTAGGTCACGAGTGTTCTGAAGTTCGGAGCATTTTACAATGTAGTGGGAGAGGAAGGCATCTACAGAGACGAAGCCGGGTCTAAGATTCATACAATGAAAATTGTGTATTAGGGAGGATTCAACCAGACGGCGACTGTTAAAGTTGGAAGTAGGGAAGACAGTTTTAGCAGAAGACCAGTCAACAGGATGGCTGTGATCTCTGACGTGACAGAAAAGAGTATTGTTAGTGTCGGCAAGCCTAACACTATTTTTGTGCTCCCTAAGTCTGTCAGAAAGAGATCGACCAGTTTCTCCAAAGTATTGAAGAGGACAGGAGGAACAAGAAATAGAGCAGACACCAGGAGCATATGTAGAGGGAGGAGGTATGAACGAAATTAGTGCAAAGGGTGTTAGTCTGGCGGAAAGTAAGTTTGATGTCTAAGAAACGGAGAGAGTTGTTGAGATTAGAAAGACCGGAAATGTAGGGAAGGCAGTGTGACTTTGTAAATGGTCCAAGTCGGACCGAAACGTCGTCGTAAGCTCCTTTCTTCTATGTGCGGGTTATTTGTGCATTGTTCCAGTCACGGTAATGTGCCTTTTTGTTATTTATTTAAGAACGAGGTAGACAGTTGTCTGACAGTACACCAGTATAGATAGTTAATTCTTGAGAAGAAATAACATTTACTTGTGAGACATCCAGGCAGAGATAATCTGAGAGAACATGATTCCATTTAGCATCAATTTTTCTAAACTGTTATAATCTCAGGACATTTTGCTTAAAAAAGGTAAATAACTCACCTGAGCACCTCTGATGATTCTAATTAGTTTCGCTTAAAAACAAGTTAGAAGTATTCAAAGATAATCACTTCGAAAGTTTAATTTATAGAGATTTTTCCCTGACAAAGAAGCGTTAAGTTTACCTATAATTTACGTAAGCTAAAAATCAGAGGTATTTAACTAAACTCTGACTCAGCAACTTACTGATAGGTATGGGTAAGCAATCTAAAGTGATTAATTACAGAATGTAATTAACCATGGAATATGAAGCCTAGTTAGTAAACTGGGAGTTCTGCCAAGAGCTTATGAGTGTCCTGTGTTCGTATTTCCATTAAAAGATCACCGATAGTAATATATAAGCTACTTTTTAGTTTCCTAACAGTTTTCCTAAAAGTAAGAGAAATGACGGGGAAAACTATTAATGTAGATCTCTTATAATTCAAACAATAATCACTTTCACTTTTTTAAAGTATTGCGAAGAATTTCTCTACATGGAAAGTGAATTCTCCTTCAATGAATATAATTTTTGTAAATTGTATCGTATACATCATTTTTAACCTTTGTAAGTGAAGCTCATAAACTTCTCAGATTTTTCTGAACACAAAACAACAATCGTAAAAAAGGTAATAATGTCAGAACAATAATTTACAATGGTAAGGAACGAATAGTGTCATTTATCAACTTTATTGAAATTTGTGTCGAAAGACCTATGAATCAGGTTAGCAGTATTAACAGGAAAATAAAGTAAAAATATGTAGTAAGCAAAGCTAATTATGAAGAAGTCACATTAAATTGCGTGAGGTTTGTAATGGAGGAAAGTTAAGGCCAGAACAGTGTTCCTCCTTATTACTCTATAGGCCCTGAAGGAGGCTCGTTTCAGGTGTGTGAAGTATTTATGCCGGTTATTGAGGCCATGATTACCCAGTCTCGACTGATTGATAGTCAGATACAAATTGTTCTTGCACAGGTTCTCTAGAGAATGTATATAACTGACGTATATACTGCATATGTATAGCTAATGTGACTGCCGAATGTCTTAAAGTAGTTTGCGCATATTGTATACGAATAATTTAAATTTAATTGTATAACGAATGTGATTAACTTGTTTGGACTAAATGTGTAAAATTTATATGTATACTAAATGTGTATACTCTTTTTCTATACCGAAAGTGCAAACTTAGGTGTATATTGATTATGTAAATCTTATGTATATACTGCATGTGTAACCAATCTGTGTATGTAGCATGTGTACACTGTCCTATGTGCGTAACTTAAATGTATACAGCATGTGTATAAAGTTCACGCGTGCGTGAGGAGCATCAACTTAAAATGTGTCAGGCCCATCTTGGAGTACACAGCACCAGCACAGATCCCACTCCAGAGGAAGCACGTGAAGAAACTGGAGAAAGTGCTGAAGTACGCAGCGATCCGTGTTCCTGAGCCATAAGGAGAAACCAATGGAACCGAATCTAACGACATTGGAGGTTAGAAGAACTCGGGTGATACGATTAAAACATGAAATACTCAGAGGAATTGATATGATAGACAATGAGAGACTGTTTCAGAAAGGAAAATACAAAAACTCGGATGGCACAAATGTAAAGAAGTATTTCTTCAGTTTCAGGAAAAGAAGAAACACTTTCATCACCATTGTCTTGCCAGAGGCGTGATAATATTACAGCTCAAAAACTGCTACATATCAACAGCCCTTCTTCAGAACGCAAGCACTGTACTTCCCACCTCCAGGACTCAAGTCAGGCTAACCACTTTCTAAGATTCCATGAATCCGTTTATAAATGTTACTTAGTTCACATTTGAACAGCGCGTCAAGTCAAATAACCATTTGCCTTCACTCATCCCTGTCAAACACGCTCACATAAGCTCGCTGGAAGCCCAAGCCCCTCGCACAGAAAACCTCCTTTAACCCCTGCTCCAACCTTTCCTAGAAAGGCCCGCCTTCCTTCCATTACAGATTTATACACCCTCAATGTAGTTCTATTTTGTTCCATCCTCTCTAAATGTTCGAACCACCTCATCAACCCCTCCTCAGCTCTAGTAACCCCGCACTTACTTCTAATCTCCAGCCTACTGATTCTTTGCATAATATTCACACCACACATTGACCTCTGACACGACTTCTCCACTGGCTCCAGCCTTCTCCTTGTTGCAGCATTCAACCCTAATACTTCACACCTATATAAGAGCGTTGGTACCACTTTACTCTCATACAGTCCCCTCTTTGATTTCATGGATATCGTTATCTGTTTCCACAGACTCAGTGCACCACTCACAATTTTTCCGTCGTCAATTTTATGGTTCGCCTTGTCTTTCACAGACCCATCTGCTGACACGTCCACTGCCAAATATCTGAATACATTCTGCTCCTCTATACTCCCTCTCTCTGATCTGATATCCAATTTTTTATTTCCTAGCTCTTTCCTATGTTCACTTTTAATTTCCTTTTTTAAATACCTTCCTAAATTCGTCCACACAGATAGACAGACAGACAGACAGACACATAGACACACACACACACACACACACACACACACACACACACACACACACACACACACACACACACACACACACACACACACACACACACACACACACACACACACACGCACACACACGCACACACACACACACACACACACACACACACACACACACACACACACACACACACACACACACACACATACACAGACCAGTGTCACTGACATGTACAGTATGCAAAGCCTAGGTGGTGAAACGCCTAGAAAGGAATGATCTCATCAACAGCAGGCAACATGGTTTCAGGGACGGGAAATCCTGTGTCACAAACCTACTGGAGATCTATGACATGGTGACAGCAGTAAGACAAGAGAGAGAGGCATGGGTGGATTGCATTTTCTTGGACTGCAAGAAGGCGTTTGACACAGTTCCACACAAGAGATTAGAGCAAAAACTGGAGGACCAAGCAGGGATAACAGGGAAGGCACTACAATGGATCAGGGAATACTTGTCAGGAAGACAGCAGTGAGTCATGGTACGTGGCGAGGTGTCAGAGTGGGCGCCTGTGACCAACGGGGTCCCACAGGGGCCAGTCCTAGGACCAGTGCTGTTTCTGTTATTTGTGAATGACATGACGGAAGGAATAGACTCCGAAGTGTCCCTGTTTGCAGATGACGTGAAGTTGATGAGAAGAATTCATTCGATCGAAGACCAGGCAGAACTACAAAGGGATCTGGACAGGCTGCAGACCTGGTCTAGCAACTGGCTCCTGGAGCTCAACCCCACCAAGTGCAAAGTCATGAAGATTGGGGAAGGGCAAAGTAGACCGCAGACGGAGTACAGTCTAGGGGGCCAGAGACTACAAACCTCACTCAAGGAAAGAGATTTTGGGGTGAGTATAACACCAGGCACATCTCCTGAAGCGCACACCAACCAAATAACTTCTGCAGCATATGGCCGCCTAGCAAACCTCAGAACAGCATTCCGACATCTTAATAAGGAATCGTTGAGGACCCTGTACACCGAGTACGTTAGGCCCATATTGGAGTATGCGGCACCAGCTTGGAACCAAGCACGTAAAGAAACTAGAGAAAATGCAAAGGTTTGCAACAAGACTAGTCCCAAAGCTAAGAGGTATGTCCTACGAGGATAGGTTAAGGGAAATCAACCTGACGACACTGGAAGACAGGAGAGATAAGGGGGACATGATAACGACATACAAAATACTGAGAGGAATTGACAAGGTGGACAAAGAGAGGATGTTCCAGGGATGGGACACAGCAACAAGGGGACACAGATGGAAGTTGATGACACAGATGAATCACAGGGATATTAGGAAGTATTTCTTCAGCCACAGAGTAGTCAGGAAGTGGAATAGTTTTGGAAGCGATGTAGTGGAGGCAGGATCCATACATAGCTTTAAGCAGAGGTATGATAAAGCTCATGGTTCAGGGAGAGTGACCTAGTAGCGACTAGTGAAGAGGCTGGGCCAGGAGCTTGGACTCGACCCCAGCAACCTCAACTAGGTGAGTACAACTAGGTGAGTATACACACACACACACACACACACATACACACACACATACACACACACACACACACACACACACACACACACACACACACACACACACACACACACACACACACACACACACACACACACACACACACACACACACACACACATACACACACACACACACACACACACACACACACACACACACATACACAAAATACTGTAATAGTGATTCTACTTTATAATATACTTTTCAAGTTAGTACACTTAAACTGAAAGAAAGGTAATTAATGAATCCTTAACACTGTGCTTATATTGGAGTTAAAATAACTAGACGTTTTCTCGGTCACTGCGCGAGCCGAAAAGGGCATCCTCATATTGCGTAACCTGTCTAGTGTCGCAGTGTACGCGACTAAAATTGCGTAGTGCGCAGCTGAAGTTGAAAATGCAGTTTCAGATTTACTATGAAGAATTGATGGGACTCAGAAGACACATTCACAAGTCATCACAAGCAAACTAATATCCAGATTTTATCAGTTAAAACCTTAAATTACGATATTACACAGCCCGTCAAAACGACCAAAATCCTACAAATACACAAATTGATCAAGCTGGATGCCGTTTAATAGTTGCATTATTAATATACAAATAAAAAGCACACAGGCGAGAGAAGCTTACGACGGTCCTACTTGGACCATTTACAAGTGTTTTTGTAAATGGTCCAAGTCGGACCGAAACGTCGTCGCAAGCTCCTATGTACGGGTTATTTGCATATTCATCCAGTCACGATTATGTGCATTTTTGTTCTTGCATTATTAAGTTCTGAGCGTGGAAGGGTTGAAGATATTCAGATGTGACACTGAAAATTTATCGCATGAAAATCAGCATTTTGATTTCTTCCAATTTCCCCAAAATTGAGACCTACACAGAATCAATCCATCCATTTTTTTTCAAGTAAGACTGAGCACCTTTTATGACAGTAAGTACAGTAAATTTTAGATAAGCTTAGTGTTTATGCAAATTTTGGGAGCATAAATGTTATAGGCACACTAAAAAACATTATATTCCTTTAAACTAGGATAACCAAGTCAAACACTGTGATTTATTTGTGATTGGCCAACATTCTTAATTATTTCACATAACCTAATATAATTAGTTAAATTGGCACACGATAACTTACACATCAAGAGGAAAACTCATCAGCACTAAAAACTGAAAGTTGACCAGAACATGTATTATCCACCTTCAGTATAGAATCCAACCAATTTTTGCCTACACAGCCGTAACCCATCAAGTGTTGCATCCGTTTCATACGATGTATCATGCATTTTAATCAGAGAAAAGCTAAACTAATAGGGGGTCAAAAAACATCTGTGGAATGGGAGGAATTCAAGTTCAACTCAAGATAAGTCGTTGGATCAAGAACCCACCATAAACACCAATATAAAATAATGCTATAATGTGAAAAATACTAAAATATTTCTATATTAAATGGTATCTACATACTTCATTAAATATACCAACAATCTAAGTAGGATATGTGAGTGTTGAAATTTTGTAGCCGATCACTTGAGCGTGTCTACATGTATCACACGGAGAGAATAATCTGGGAATGCTATATAGCATTGAGCATAGGGCACCCAGGCATTCAAACAGTCCCATGAATCTTATCAAGATACTCTACACACACGTTGACAATTTTAAGCCAGTCGAGTAAGGTTTTTCTGAAATATGAACGAAAATGTTGTCAGGTTTCCAGTCGTTATACTTAAAATATTTTTATTTGTGTCCTGTTTACTTTAATAATTTGCTGTTTAATTATAATCCTCCTCAATTCTGTAAGAAAAAAATCGGATTTGATAAATTTGGCAAAAGATAAAAATGGCAAATTGGCACACGCACATAGCCCAAAAATCAGTCCAAAAATACATAGAATTAAGATACATCAACATATAGGGTTTGAAGCTCATCAGAAAAGGCATTCACTAATTACAGTTTGTTTAATAAAATCAGAAAATTCAAATTTTCGAGGCTAAATGCGAGTCACAAGATGTAATTCAGTAAAACCTACCACTGGTAAAAGTTGAAGCCGATAAGAAAACTTGTTTTTTAGAAATTTATCTGATTCCTGCTATTCCAAGTATTTTAACTATATAAAAAATTTAATTGGCACATATTCGGACTAAACTTATGGGGTATCATCTGTATAACGAATTGCATAGTCAATATAATTTTGAAGTCAGTCGGGAGAAGCATTATTTATTGTATAAAATATAAATATCCTTATTTAATCATTAAAACTGGTAAGTTGGGACTAAGGCCTGGTTACAGGCTGAACCCCGGGGGCGTTGACCCCCGAAACTCTCTCCAGGTAAATTAAAGGAACGTTCAAGCGTAAATAAAAGGTGACGTATACCTGGAGAGGGCTTCAGGGGTCAACGCCCCCGCGGATCGGTCAGTGACCTGGTCTGCGACCAGGTTCAAGGAAAAAAAAACATTTAAGCATCCACAAACACTTACATAACAAAAAATTTGAAAGTGACAATAAACTTTAAAATCACGATAAACATTCAAGATTCAATTGTCAATCAAGTCACTTAAGCAACAACGAACATTTAAACAACAAAGCTCTTGAATGCAACAATAAAAATTCAAGGGACAATAAACGTTCAAACAACAGTAAACATTCAAACAGCAATGAACATTCAAATAACAATACACATTCATGCAAAAATACATGACAATAAACATTCAAAACAAAATAAACGTTCAAGCAAGATTAAACTTTCAAGAAACAATAAAAATATTCGGGTGATAATAAATACATTCAAGTGATAGATTTTAAAAAAAAAAAAATATTAAATGATAAACATTCAAACAAAATTATAGACTCAATAACAATCGTTCATATCATAATAAATATTCAAGAAAAATATGAAGATTCAAGTAATAATAAGCATTTATACGACAATAAGTATTAATAGCATTAGACTGTCTTCAACTGCATGTTGCAGTGTGTGCAGGAGGCTGATGGCTGCCATGCAAACCACAATAATACCTGCCAGAAGCAACCAGCAATATAGGAATCATACCGCTCCAGGGAAATGGGAGGTAATCAGATTCGATCCATGAAAGGGATAGACAGGTCTAATTCCCTATATGAAAAACCCCTAGCCGGCATCAAGGAACCTCCCTTGAGGAGCAGCAGCCCGCAACTCGAGACGACGCAATGTCGGTACAAGTGTCACAAAAGCCTCCGCTTATTAGAGAGGCGAGTGGAACAATGACATCTGATACTGCAGCGAGTTGACGCGAGCTGTCTTCTTTTCTTGTAGTTTCAGCATGGGAAGGAATTGAAGAGCGTGTGTTACTTAAAGAGTCTCACGGCCCGCTCTCTATCAGCACACTGCCTCTTCGCGTTCATTCCTCGATACTCACATAATATCTACCATATTCTCGTTTGTTTTGAGAGTCCGCACTAGAGCAAAACATTCGCTCTAGTTTCAATTCAGCAATATTCTTACTTATTTTCATAGTTTAATCATTCCTCTGCAATTTTATTATTTAGATGTATACGTTAAGTTTCTGCCTCAGAAGATTGCTATTATAATATTTTGTTGCTAATCTAAATTACTGCATTAAAGATTATAATTACATTTAATTAGAAGTTTATTGATGGAGAATTACTTGCAGTCCACGTCTTCAGAAAGCTGAAAAAAAAACTATGTATACACTATGTGTCTCTCAGAGTTTTTCATAGAGAGAGTAATAATTGTGTTTAGGTTTGTGGCACCCGTGCAGCCAATAGATCTTAAATTTAACACCCAAATTAACGATTACATTAATCAAGCTACTAGTTAAGTTAGTTTGATGCTGTAAGGTACCTAATGATATCTAAATCTTATGAATTGGTAAACATCTTTTGTAGGATCTATTTGCCGATGTGTAGAGCAAGAGCAACACGCTCTTTGGTATATTTACGCGATCATTAGCATGCCTCCAGAAAGACGAAATCGACCGCATTTTGATCAAGAGTGTGTTTCTGGGAGACATGTTCACATTTAATGGAGTTTGGTTACTGGGCAAGATTTTCACTAAGTTCTTTGAATTCTTCTAAGAGTCTCTAGCACTGACTTGGAAATGCCGCTAACTTCATTGATTATAGGTGATATAAGCGTCATCAAGGAGAGCATTTGACTCATCGCAGTAGAAAACCTAAGTGAACGGAAAAATGGAGGGAAAATGGTCCTAGTATTCGTTATCAGAAGCGAAATTAGAGATATATGCGTGTTGCGCAGAGTTGCTGGATTCCTAAAGAAAGCTAACGAAAACTGACAAAGAGGCTGTACCGAAAACGTTGCATAGAAATAATTCAATTTCTCTATTTTTTTGTATCTTAAAGGCACAGAAAAAGTCTAATGGCTGCAAGAAAAGAGGTATAATGACCACCCATAAATAGGTCTAGTGATCAATAATAAAGCTCTAATAATGAAAGTTTTCGTTCAGTTACCAAATATTGAGGTTTATTGTCAAATATATATAATTAGATGGAACAATGCAATCAACTAAAAACAAAGGATTATAATGAAAAATACAGATTTCTGCTTTTCAGAAAGAGAACCTTAATGTTCAGAACTTAAGACTCAGTTTGAGAAGATAAGAGCACTAGTGCTTAAATAAATTGTCATTAAAAATTTAGGGGTATCACTAGTGGGTAGAAAGTGATTTAATATGTATGAATATTTGACCAAAAATTCGAAAAATGTTAAATTTTTTTGTATATAAATGGTATTTAATGCCCAAATGTTGCACATGTGTCTAATTCCTTATATTTTTTCTTAACTGATAAATATCAATTTACTTTATTTTCCGCATTTTTTCTATAATTTAAGAAAATAACGTCACATGAGTTATCTAGCAAGATTTTGCTAGTTTGTGTTTATACATTACGAAAATAAATCTATCTTCCTGACTGGTAACCAAAAAAGCAGGTTCTTCCTTAGTTCAATAAAAATGATCGTGCCAGTGAAAGAAAGTATCGTACCAATGGCTGAAAATTTCATACGACTGTCGGAAACTGGAGCAACCGCCGAGAAACTTTGCGCTACTGTCTGAACATATCCTTCACCTAGAGGAAATTTTCGTACTACTGGCTGAAAATATCCTTCATCTGGCGGAAATTGTCTTACTACTGGCAGAAATATCCTTCATCTTACGGAAATTGTCTGACTACTGGCAGAAATATCCTTCATCTGGCGGAAATTTCCTTACTACTGGCAGAAATATCCTTCATCATTCGGAAATTTTCGTACTACTGGCTGAAAATATCCTTCATCTGGCGGAAATTGTCTTACTACTGGCAGAAATATCCTTCATCTTACGGAAATTGTCTTACTACTGGCAGAAATATCCTTCATCATTCGGAAATTTTCGTACTACTGGCAGAAATTGTCATGTCTCCTTGAAATGACTGTACCACTGACATATAATCGTGCATCCGGCAGAAACGAACGTACAGCTGAGGGAAAGTAACTCGTAGTTGGCTGAGAACATTGCACGAGCGTTGATTCAGGTACACTTCACTCACGTTCTTCGTTTACCGTACAAAAGTACACATGATTAAAAGCCGCATTTCCATTAGCATTAAATGTTATCTGTGCTGAGTGGTGTGCCTGGCACTTACTCATGTTAATGGCACCTCCCTCGGCTCACCCACCAAGTCTCTAACTGCATGAAAATGGCTCACGCTTTGAAATTCCACAGCGTTGTTATTTATGACCCGTTTGTCCATAATGGTAAGGAGAAATACGCATCCTGGCTCCTTTCTCTACTCCTTTCTTTCAACTTACAAGGTGTCCAGGCTCCTCACGCTGTGGCCAGGCTGCTCACACGGTGGCCAGGCTACTCATACTTTGGCCAGGCTACTCACAAGATGGCTAGAATACTCAAACAGTGGCTAGGTTACTCATACGGTGGCCAGGCTACTTACACGGTGGCCAGGCTACTTACACGATAGCAAGACTACTCACACGGTGTCCAGGCTACTCACACAGTAGCCAGACAGCTCACACGGTACCAGGCTAATCACACGGTGGCTACGCTACTTGCACGGTGGCCAGACTACTCACACGGTGGCCAAGTTACTCACAAAGTGACCTCGTTGTTGTACTTTGAACTCTCAGCGAGTGAGCAGAGTAATAAACTCACTCGCATCCCCATGAGCACAGTAAATCTGAAAAGGACTTAGAAATTAATTCGGAAATTATATGGCTGGATGGAGGTTTCATTGATTTCATTGGATCAAGATATTTCCCGATTTAACTGCAACTTATATACATAATTTTCTTAAAATTAAATTGGAGTAATTGAAATCATGGTTCTTCTGTCCGTAGAGTTTATACTCCCGTGGTGCGCACACAAATATAAATTCATTTTATATTATGTTTCCTAGGATAAAGTTGACGACTTACAGTTTTGTATATACAGGCAAGCTCAGCTTGACAACGCATCTCTTTACATCATTTTGTAAATGTATCGGTTTTCAATTATACCCAATCTTTGCTTATTCAGACTTGCTTCAATAAATATATTCACCACTCACTATAAACCAAGAGCAAAAATATTTTATAGCAACTACTGTGTGTAATATACATGCATTTTTTAGGCCTAGGCATGTTGACCACTTAGTATATGATAGTATAAATATGTTATCAGGCTTTTATATGCATTAGAAATTAAAAAAAAAAAAATATTAGTCAATTTACAGCGATTTTTCACTTTATAGCAGCATCCTAGAAGCTAACGTACTGTACAAGCGGAGCCTCATAGACTTTGACCAGTGTCATGGGTCGCCAGCGACATACCACATTCTCCCCCTCTACTCTTGTCTCACTCAAATATCGACCTTAATTCTTTTGTGTAAAAACTGAGACTCGTGTCTAATACCTAAGGTTAGTATACAAATAAATATATTATTCAATGTAGCTACATGGTAAAAGGTGTAAATTAAGACATACTAAAAATCTGTTATTAATTAAAAGACAGGGTAAGTATTTTAAGCAGTGGTATACTGCAAACTCCCACAATCGTAGCTCCTGGTCCCAAAATAATAAGCAGGATATATTCAGCATTTATAAATAAGGCTCCCCCACTCATATAAGTACCATGCATTTATACACTAATATCACACACACTCCATCCACAGTACCTAAGACAGAGTAAGTTTTTTCTAGTAGTGTTATGCTGCAAGCTTAAACAGAGTTTAGCTCCCGTTTCCAAATTGATAAGCTGAATATGGTAAACATTTACAGAAAAGACTCACCCTCTTATATGTAAACTTTCACCCACAGTAAGTCAGCATAACACTCACACTTCACCCACAGTTCCTGTGACAGATTACAGTATACTGCACACTCATATAAAGCGTAGCTCCCGGTCCCAGAATTGATAAGAAGAATATGTACACAAATAACCGGCACATAGGGGAGATAAGCTTATGACGACGTTTTATTCCGACTTGGACTATGTACAAGTCACACTAACATACGACGGTGAGGGAGCAAGGAAATATAAGGGAGGGGGGGACATGGATGGGACAGAGAGAGGAGGAAAGTAGGAAATGGAGAAGTAGTGGTACATCTAATGTTGGTAATGAAAATAATAGAAGTAATTGTAGTGGTAGTAATAAGTAGGCAGAGTAGCTATAGACAGAAAATGGAGTGAATCAAGGCAATAGTAGGAGAAGTAGTAGTAGTGGTAGCAAGAGTAGCAGTGGAAATGGAAGAAGTAGATATATGGAGTAAGTCTGAGGACAAGATAATGACCCGCAAAGGGTGGGACCAATAACACAGAGGTTGAAAAAACTGCAGGACAGAACACAGCTAGGCAGAAGAAACGAACACAAAGGAAAATTAGAAAGAAGAGGTAGGGAGAGGACAATTAGAAAAAATTGTCTAGTAACGATTGTTCTGAAGTTTGGAGCAATTGACAATATAATGAGAAAGGAAGGCATATACAGAGACAGAACCAGGACTAAGATTCATATTAAGAAAGTTTTGTATAAGTGATGCTTCAACAAGACGGCGTCTTATTGAAGTCAAGGAGAAGAGTAGACAAGTTATTTGTATATCGTTCCTGTCAAGGTAATGTGCATTTCTGTTCTCCAGAATATGGTAAACATTTATAAACATGACTCATCCTGTCACACAAGAACCTCACATTTATACGAACAAGTCTCTCACACACCCAGCTGAAAGATAAGAAACACTCATTCACATGTCTAATTCATTTAACACAATCATGATCAGAGTCAAATACTTTCACTTCAAAGTCACAAAGCCTCGGCATGTTGTTTATAACAGTGCATGAGAGGTACCGTAAAGGGGTAGATGGGTTAATTTACTAACAACTGACCGTAAATTCAGAAGAATTTGTAATGAACTCAAAAACGAACTGCAAAGAAAATTAGACATTTTAATTGATTTTAGTGACTGAAGAAAGCATGATAATAACAATTTTGTAATTAACTTATCAGATGAAATATTAGATAACAATACAACTGCTGCTCAAGGTTTTGGTCTAAGTTTTGCAACTTCAAAAAACTTAATAATGTTGAAATTGCAAAAGCCTTTTGTAACTTTGAAAAATCATCTGATTTATCCACTGATGAAATTAATACTAGTAAAGGAATGGTATATAGCTCTATGTTAAAACAAAACGTTCCAATTGCCCTCAAAGTTTCATTAAGTCTTATGATTCACTTAATAATAATAAAAATTTGCACCTTACTAAAGTAGATAAAATAAATGCAATGGTAATTAAGAAAGAAAATGATTACCAAGAAAAAATGAATAATCTCTTAGATGATACTGAAACCTATTCTAAACTTAGAAGAATCCCTTAGAAACCGTTAACAGGAATTTCAATAAAACAATAAAACTTCTACTGAAAGACAAAGATGAATAAATCAAACAATTTACTTCCACTACTCCATCTTTACCTTACATGTATGGACTAATAAAAACACACAAACCAGAGAATCCAGTCAGACCAATTATTAGCTCCATAGGATCAGTTTCATATAAATTATCCAAATGACTTGTTGACATTTTGAGCCCTATTGTTGGTAAAACTTTAATGTTAAAAACAACATAGATTTAGTTGATAAATTAAGCTCCTTGACTGACTTAAATGATTTTTAACATGGTTAGTTTTGATGTTACTTCCTTGTTTACGAAAGTTCCTGTTGATGATTTATTAAGTTTTTTATCTAAAGAACTCGTTAATTATGATTTACCATTGCCAGTTCCTACTATCATTAAACTTATTAAACTTTGCATTGTTGATGCAAAATTTGTATTTAATGATAAGTTTTACACTCAGAAGTTTTTTATGGCAATGGGAAATCCTCTTTCACCTGTTCTTAGTAACCTATACATGGATTTTTTTGAAACAAGGCTGCTTAACACAATCCTCCCTAATAGAGGTAAATGATTCAGAATGTTGATGATATTTTGTGTCTTATGCCCAAGAATGTAGATATACACCATTTCCTTCGTAAATTAAATAGCTTAACCCATTCTATAAACTTTACTGTTGAGTTTGAGGAAAATAACTCACTGCCTTTTCTAGATGTTTTAATTATTAAGGGTAATAATGAATTCAAATTTAAAATTTACAGAAAACCTACAAATAACTGTTCCTATGTACACTATTATTCTTCACATCAAGAGCGAGTTAAACTGTCTGTTTCCTCACCAAAGTTTTTGAGAGCTTCGCGTATTTGTAGTCCAGAGTTCATAGACGAAGAAATATCCAAAATTTATGAAATAGCTAATGATCTGAAATACCCAAGAAACGTAATTGTTCTTTTAACATTACTAGAAATACTTTTTACAATCCAAAAAGGGACAATCAACCTTATTCAATAAAAATATATTAGTCCTCCCTTACCATGAAAACTTGGTTGATATGCCTTCTCTTCTTAAATCTTTTAATATGGAAGTTGTATTTAAAAATCTTGATACAGTAAAAAAACTTTTGATAAAGAATTCCCCCCAAAATGCTGACGGATGTGTCTATAATATTCCTTGTACAATTTGCGATAAAGTTTATTACGGTAAAGCTGGTAAAAGTCTCAAACTAAGATTAAAACAACTTAAATATAGCATTAGAACTGGACAAGATTTCAATGCTCTATTTTTTCATGTGAGAGGTTTAAACCATCCAATTGACTTTCAAAAAGTTGAGAAAGTTGTATCAAGCAGGTCCATGGTCGACAAGAATATAACCGTTTCAATAATACGAATATTTCCTTTAGTTTATATAAATTAGATCCATTTATAATTAATATAATTTGGGAAGAGCTTAATAATACATTGGACAAATAATAAATCTTATTTCTTGGGTATAATAATTTGTTTGTAGGTTGCGTGAAGGACCTGTCTAGTTGGGCTAGCGGGCATGCTGCAGTGTTCCGTTTCTTATGAGTCGCGCATCAGGTGTTGCTTTGTTGTGGGATGTGATAGTGAGGTGTGGGCTAGACCCTTTATATGCCTTCCTTTGATGCATTACTTTCATTGTTCTTGATAATGTGAGTAGTCACGAAAGCGCTAGGAATTTCTCTATTCTTTCACAGTGGTTGTTTTGCATTATTCTGAAATCACCTGTTTACTGTGATCATGTTGCATATATATATATATATATATAATATATATATATATATATTATATATATATATATATATATATATATATATATATATAATATATATATTTATATATATATATATATATATATATATATATATAATATATATATATACATATGTATGGGTGAAAGGGTCTTGTTCCCCGGAATTGAGGTCGTGAGATCGGTGTTATGTGTTGGTGTTCTTGATTCAGAGAAATTATATTTTTAAGATATATTTATGAGCATCACTATGGTGGTTCTTACACACAGAGGAAATACACATCTATGCTAACAAATGAATGTAAATATGATGAATGTAGCAGTACGGTGGTCTGGAATTTTAAGTGAGGAATTAGAGTCATAAGGTTAATGTTAAATGTTCGTGTTCTTGATCTAGGGAAATAGTGGTGGCATGAGGATGGTCATCTTTTGAATCTAGTAAGTTGAATTTAGTCATTGGTGTGGTATGGAGGTGTGTTGATAACTTCAGATGAAAGTTCCAAGGTATAGATCCCCTTTTAATGGTTTTATGGTACATGACGGAGGGTCTCGTGAGCATGTGTGTGTGTGCGTGTGCACGCGTGAGTGTGTGTGCATGTGTGAGTGGGAATGTGTGAGTGTGAGTAAAATTGTGCATGTGTGCGTGAATGCGTTTGTGTTTTTGTGTGAGTTTGTAAAGGATAATCGAGGTATTCTGGTATAGCAGTTACTAGTAATTAATCCACGTTCTCGGGGTGATAACGCATCACAAGTAAGATCATACAGCAGGTGTGATCTACAGATGTGTACGGTCAGGTTGGAGGTATATCATACAGGAAATAGTAATTGATATCGGTACTTCTAATCTGAATTTACGGTCAGGTGTTAGTAAATTAACCCATGTACCCCTTTACGGTATTTCTCATGTACTGTTATAAACAACATGCCGAGGATTTGTGGCTTTGAAGTGAAAGTATTTGACTCTGATCATGATTGTTTTAAATGAATTAGACATGTGAATGAGACTGAGTGTTTTTTATCTTTCAGCTTGGTGCGTGAGAGACTTGTTTGTATAAATGCGAGGTTCTTGTGTGACAGGATGAGTCGTGTGCATAAATGTTTACCATATTCTGAAGAACAGAAATGCACAATACCTTGACAGGAACAATACACAAATAACTTATCTACTCTTCTCCTTGCCTTCAATAAGACGCCGTCTTGTTGAAGCATCACTTATACAAAACTTTCTTAATGTGAATCTTAGTCCTGGTTTCGTCTCTGTATATGCCTTACCTTTCTCATTATATTGTCAGTTTCTCCAAACTTTAGAACACTCGTTACTAGACCTGATTTTTTCTAATTGTCCTTTCCCTACCTCTTCTTCTTTCTAATTTTCCTTCGTGTTCGTTTCTTCTGCATAGCTGTGTTCTGTCCTTCAGTTTTTTCAACCTATGTGTTATTGGTCCCACCCTTTGCGGGTCATTATCTTGTCTTCCATATATCTATTTCTTCCATTTCCACTACTTCTCTAATACTACTACTATTGCTACCACTACTACTACTTCTCCTACTATTGCCTTGATTCACTCCATTTTCTGTTTATAACTACTCTGCCTACTTATTACTACCCCTACAACTACTTCTATTACTTTTGTTACCAACATTACATGTACCACTACTTTTCCATTTCCTACTTTCCTCCTCTCTCTGTCCCAGCCATGTACCCCCCCCCCCTCTCTTATATTTCCTGGCTCCCTCACCGTTGTGTGTTAGTGTGACTTGTACATAGTCCAAGTCAGACCAAAACGTTGTTATAAGCTTCTCTCTCCTATGTGCCGGTTATTTGTATACATATTCTGCTTCTCAATTCTGGGACTGGGAGCTATGCTTTATATGAGTTTGCAGTATTCCACTGCTTAAAACACTGTAATCTGTCACAGGAACTGTGGGTGAAGTGTGAGTTTCATGCTGACTTACTGTGGGTGAAAGTTTGCCTATAAGAGGTTGAGTCTTGTCTATAAATGTTACCTTGTTCTACTTATCAATTTGGGACCGGGAGCTAAGCTCTGTAAAAGTTTGCAGTATAACACTACTTGAAAAACTTTGTCTCAGGTACTGTGGGTGGAGGGTGGGTGATATTTGTGTATAAATGCATGGTTCTTATATGAGAGGGGGAGCCTTGTGTAAGTGCTTACTATATCCTGCTTATTATTTTGAGACCAGGAGCTACTATTGTGGGACTTTGCAGTATAACACTGCTTAAAATAATTATCTTGTCTTTTAATTAATGATATATTTTCAGTATGTGTTAATTTACTCCTTTTACCATGTAGCAAAATTGAATATTATATTTATTTGTATACTAGCCTTAGGTCTTAGACATGAGTCTCAGTTTTTACTCAAATAAATTAAGGTCGATATTTGAGTGAGACAAGAGTAGAGGGGGAGAATGTGGTATGTCGCTGGTGACCCATGACACTGGTCAAATTCTAAGAATAACACTACATAGATTTCAGTCTATGAATTATGTAATACAGAAGTGGCTCCGTTTATACAGTACGTTAGCTTCTAGGATACTGCTATGAAGCGAAAAATCGCTATAAAGTGACTAATAGATTTTTTTTTAAATTTTCAATGCATATAAAAGCCTGATAACATGTTTATGCTATCATATACTAAGTGATCAACATACTTAGGCCTAAAAAATGCATATGTATTACACATAGTAGTTACTATAAAATATTTTTGCCCTTGGTTTATAGTGAGTGGTGAATATATTTATTGAAGCAAGTCTGAATAAGTAAAGATTGGGTATAATTGAAAACCGATGCATTTACAAAATGCTGTAAAGAGAAGCGTTGTCAAGCTGGGCTTGCCTGTATATACAAAAATATTAGTCGTCAACTTTATCCTAGAAAACAGAATATAAAATGAATATATATTTGTGTGCGCACCACGGGCGTATAAACTCTAAGGACAAAAGAACCACCATTTCAATTACTCCTGTTTAATTTTCAGAAAATCATGAATATAAGTTGCAGTTAAGTCGGGAAATAGCTTGATCCAATGGAATGGAGCTAGTTGTACCGTGATAACACTCGACAAAAGAATTTGAACCGAAAATTTGCAGCTAGCCATCTCAAGATGTACCATTTTTTGGACCTAGATCTAGAACTTAAGAGGTAGCCACTCTGAGATTAACCACTCTGAGAGAAACTCTACTACTTATTAACTTTTAGAAAAGGAAAGATAATAATCAAGAAAAACTGATAAAGTACACCATTTACATTAACACAAGGTTCTTAGACTTCGATTTTTTTTGTACTCTTCTTTATTAAGGAAGGTCGTTTAAGTGTTCATAATTTCCTCTTCATTTTTTAAGAATTGTCATTTCCTCTTCATTTTTTAAGAATTGTTATTTTAGTTAGTAGACAGGTTTTCTCTTTTTCATTAGGGATGGTAATGAGAGGAAATAAATTGATCCTAAAGAAATTGAAGTCTAAAAACATAATTTGAGAGTTCGTTTATTATGAACTGTTTACATGAAGATGATCTGTTTCAAATGTTAAGGAACGTACATTGCTCTTCATGGGAGGATCCATACCATACTTGACTCTACACGGAAATAAATACCTACATTGGCTCTACATGGGAGGAAATATGTCACATGACTGTACATGTAAGGATATACCTTGTATGGAATAGGTAAGACTGTTAGTAATTTTTATTTATTTCGATTTACCATGCTTGAAAAATTTAGCCATGGGCTTTCATTTGTTCCTTGGGAAACACCCTCTCGATCTGAAAGGGTGACAAAAGTTGGTTGACTCATAACAAAAGACTGAATCCCTGAGGTAACTCGAGGCCCTTGGAAAGAACTTGCGAAATATAACAGAAACGGGAGTGAATGCAACAGCAAGTATATATTTCATCAATTTATTGCTGCTGCTAACAACAGACCATAAATTCAGGTAAAGGCATAATACTATGACATGAAACCAATAATCAGTTCCTGAAATGCAAAAAGCAGTGCCTACCTGTGCTTTAAATCTCTAAATGGTATGAAATATTGTGAACGAACGCAATGATGAATAAAATATCCCGAACTGTTTTGGTTAATGGACATTAAAAAAAATCTGTCACCGATAAAGAAAAAACACATTGACATGCACAGAATATCCTCAACAAATACTTGACTAGTACTTAAAATGGGATGAAATAAGCGACAATAATGACATTTGCAGAATGTTGAACAAGGGAATCCTTGCTTCCTGCATCTGCAAATGCTGGAATATGTTTTCTTGCATACGTATTTCACAAGCACCTGGCACACCGTTGGAACTGCTGGAATTGAAATCCATTCTGGAAAGAGTTTATTTCCTTCTCTCCTCCAACCATGAAGACCTTAATTGAGTTCTTGACATGTTGGGTCACTGGCATACGCCCATACACAAGTCTGGTACACAGCTCTCCAACAGTGCTGGTACAATGTATTCTGATATAGTGGAATACATTCCACGTTTTTGGTGATTTTTTTTCTTTCTCATTTTAATGACTGACATCCTCCCTCCTCCCTAGATCTGAATGAGGAACACGTCCAAGACTTGAAATCA
This sequence comes from Cherax quadricarinatus, assembly GCF_026875155.1. NCBI lineage: Eukaryota > Metazoa > Arthropoda > Malacostraca > Decapoda > Parastacidae > Cherax > Cherax quadricarinatus. Next base: position 93,215,722 of record NC_069403.1, read on the forward strand.
GCAGTCACTATGTTTAAGTTATTTGAGGGGATGATTTATTAAATCAGCTAAGTATTCTACGTCATTTGAACAGATATTTAAGGTATTGAAGAGTTATCCTTCTGAGAGTCCTTCAGAATAGATGTGGAATCACATCCAGTGAGTGCCACAAGAAGGAGAAGTGCCGTACAGTTTCATAATGGGTCAGCTGTCAAAGAAATTTGGTTGGGATTTAGCTACATAATACACCTGCTAACGAGTTTCACGGGATGAACGGTTATCACAAGTTCTGTTGATGAATAAAAATGCGGAATAAGTCTCAGAGGTATGACACTGATGCATCACAGTGAGTGTCGTGATCAGCTGCCCAATACTACACATTCATTTTTTTAGGTTCTCGATGAGCTAAGAAACGACAGTTGCCTTCCACTTTTCTTAACTTCACTGTTTATTGTGAAGGATCTGTCTAATGTGGAAGTCGCCATTGACTGCTCTGGGAAATGTCCAGTTGGTTGCACAGATGACACAAATTACAATCAGTGGATACATGTGGTAACTCCTCGACGTAGTAAACGATATTTTCGTATACTGAATGAATACATGTGCCCACAGAGATAATGACTGAAAAATGAGGCTTTGATTTTTGGCATACATATCGATTATTATTATAGGATGTTGATAATGTGACATTAGTATTATTTAATTTTCTTCTCACTCTTTCTCTCATTTTTTCTCTCTGAAGCAACATATGGTAATTAATACCATCAATAAAGTAATAAAGACATATATGTAGTAACAAGACATTTATTAATGACATATTTCACCAACTGTCCATAGGGAAGTGGAGAAGAATCCTTCGTCCGTGAGCCATGCATGTCGTAAGAGGCGACTAAAATGCTTGGAGCAAAGGGCTAATAATTGCTTCTTCTGTATAAATCACTAAATGTAAAAAGAAGAAAAACTTTCTGGAATCGTTTCTTTTTTTTCGGGATCACCTGCCTCGGTGGGAGACAGCTGTGTTCAATAAAAAAAAATCAACTATCAGTCTTTTTTTTCAATTCACTACACAAAACAGAAGACAAAGTTTAAACTGATGGGCTGAGTTCAGTGATGGTTGTTTCCTGGCTCCACAAGTATTTCCTGAAGGATGAAACTGATTGGATTTTGAGTGAAGGTAATGGTAGTGATGAAAGATGATTCAGTGCTTCGCCTGTTATGCATGATAAATTCCATAACAACAAGCCTTTAGTGCTTGCGTTGCTCAAGGCACCTACCTCCTTCCCCCCATCCCCACTCTTTTTTTTACACAGGGTTTGACGAGGTTAAGGATCCCTAGCTTTATTGACAAGCTATTTACAGGTTAAGGATTCCTAACTCTCTCTCTCTCTCTCTCTCTCTCTCTCTCTCTCTCTCTCTCTCTCTCTCTCTCTCTCTCTCTCTCTCTCTCTCTCTCCTCTCTCTTCTCTCTCTCTCTCCTCTCTCTCTCTCTCTCTCTCTCTCTCTCTCTCTCTCTCTCTGTCTCTCTCTCTCTCTCTCCCTTTCTCTCTCAAAGAATAAGATGCTCAGTCATTTTGGTTGTGAAATTAGAAAAGAATTCTTCTATTTTTAATGCAACAGAATGGTAATATAAGAGTTTACGTTATATAAAACATATGAAATGTAAGGAAACTGAACTTAAATTTACCAGATACATTCCACTATGAGATATATATGACACCTGCTACTGTCACCAGAGAAACTTTCATTACAACAGGTCACCTTCATTTTCTCTCGATATAATTACTGATATTGATTCTTTTATTGGATATAATGATCATAAAACTGAAGAAACTATTACTAAGATTGAAGGCAAATGTATTATGAATTATCACAACACACCTTTTCTTTTTTGTTTGTGTGTGTGTGTGTGTGTGTGTGTGCTCTCCCATATTATATGTACTCACCTGTAAGTGGTTGCAGGGGTTGAGTCACATCTCCTAGCCCTCTTTTTCACTAGTCGCTACCAGGTCCACTCTGTTCCCGATTCAAGAGCCTTATCGTATCTCTTCTGAAAAGAGTACATGGATCCAGTCTTCATTACTTCACTCTCCAAATTGTTCCACTTCTTGTGACTCATTTGATATCTCAACTTGCAGTTGATTCTCGTTGTTCTTGTACCCCATCGCTGAAACATTCCGGCCCTGTCCACCTTGACAATTCCTCTTAGTATTTTATTCGTCGTTATTATGTCCACGCCCTGTTTTTCAGTGTGTGCAGGATGAGTTCCCTTAACCTCTCCTTATAAGACATACCCCGTAGTACCGGATCTATTCTTATTGCAAAGTTTTTCACTTTCTCAAATTTCTGGACGTGGGTTCCATACTGGTGCTGCATACTCCAATACGGGCCTGGCATACACAGTGTAGTGTCGTGAATGAATTAGGTTTCCAGACGTCCATTTGCTCCAGCGGTTATTTGGTTGATGTGTTCGATAAGATGCTCACCCTAAGATCCTTTTCCTTCAGTGAGGTTTGCTGCCCTTGACCCAAGAGCCTGTATTCCGTTTGCGGCATTCCTAGTCCTTCCCAAGATTCATGACGCTGCACTTGGTGGTGTTAAACCCCAGGAGCTATTCGTCAGACTAGGCTTGCAGCCTGTCCAGATTCTCTTTTAAACGTCCCTGATCCTAGTCCGCTTGTATTCCTCTCATTAATTTCACATTTTACTTATAAGAGAAACAGCACTGGCCGTAGGACTGACCTATGGAACCCCATTCGACACGTGCGCCCACTCTGACACCTCGACACTTACCATCACTCTGTTTCCTTTCTGTCCCGTATTTCCTGATCCATTTCAGTGCATTCCAACTATTGCTGCCTGCTCTATAGCTCTTCTACCAATATCTTGTGTGGTAATGTTTCGTAAGCCTTCTTGCAATACACGAAAGTGCAATCTACTCATCCCTCTCTCTCCTACCGTACTTCTATGTTTTTTCCTCTTGTGTGTGTATGTGTGTGTGTGTGTGTGTGTGTGTGTGTGTGTGTGTGTGTGTGTGTGTGTGCGGCTAGTTGGGTGGGTAGGTGGGTGGGTGGGCAGGTAAGTTGGTAGATGAGTAGATAGGTGGGTGGACAGGTGATTTGGTAAGTGGGCAGGTGGATAGGTGGGTAGTAAGTGGGGTTGGGAAATGGGTGGGCGGTAGTGGGTGGGGTGTGGGTTTTGGGTGGTGGTTAATGAGTCGTTGGAGGGTGGTGGGAACGTGGTGGATTGATGGTGGTAGTAGGGTGGGTGGTGGATGATGGTTGGGTGATAAGGGGATGGTGGTTGGGGGATGGTGAGTGGTGGATGGGTGGATGGTGGTTGGGTGGTTGGTGGATGGGTGATGAGTGGATGATGGTTGGGTGAGTGGTGGGATGAGTGATGAGTGGTTGGTGGTTGGGTGGGTGGCGGATGTTAGAGAGAATATCATAGTATCATGTATGATTATCACTTTTTATATTCTTGATGAGAACATAATTTCCCTTCTACTCTTGCTCTCAGACTCGTAATTAAAACGCTAATTGTTTGGACGCAATTATTCAGAAGTTGTAGCACCACCGCTGACCTTCATTGTTTACATCTACCACAACTGACTTACAATAGTTGAAGCTACTATATTATCTTGGATTACTTAATTTTTACCCCTTAATTGCAGGGCTTGACCAAAGAAATTTTATATCTAAGCAACAATTGATGAGAGTGTATATAAGAGACGCTTTGTCAAAAAACAACTAAATATATGAAGCAAGTAACACTACAAGATATGTTTCAGAGGATTACCAACAAGAGAATCCAGCAGCACAGTAGGCATCATATAGAATCCTCTTCCTAGCACCTCCTCAGCTCCAGCATCACAGGTGATGACCCAGATGTCCCGCAAGATACCCCAGATGGCCTAGATGTAGATGTCCCAAATGTTACTTATCTTTAATTTATATTGCATATACAAACAAGTATATTTTGGAAGTGGATTTGCAGTAATACAGTACAGTATATACATTATGTTCCCTTTTTTTTATCCTAAGCTTCACTGGTTCGGAAAATCCGCTACACCTGTACCGGTCTGGTCTCAGCTTGCCCGACTAGTAAGGTTCAATCTGTGTGATAAATGGTTCTGAAACCGCCACACAGTGGCTTCTCCAGAAGCCACTGTGTGGCGAAACGTTTCCTTAATAAAGATTCCCATATGTTGCATAAGTGTCTCAATCTTCAAGGTTCAATCTGTATTACATCGAGGAGTTACTACTTGTCTCCCTGGGTCCTATTTCGTCTCATCTTCCATGCGGCCAGCTGTACCTGATGCAGTGAGTTAATGTATAGATAGCATTATACTCATCTGGATGGCTTATATTTCCAAGACCACTTTTAGAATTAGGTAAAAGTCTCTTTTTCCATTACCTGTGAAATACGTATTGTAAATAGTGAAAGAGCAGTACCCAGAAATGAATTGAGATTGCTGAGAATGAATTATGATCGATATCATCAATTTTTGAAACAGTGAATAGTCCCTGTCGATGACTGAGTGGAGAAATATCTTCTTCGCCAAATTGCTTAATCATTGCATGACCTTTTATTCTCTCTTCTAGATACTTCACCCGAGTCTTGCTAACTCATATACCAGTTAGCTGCTGCTAGGCTATGATTGAATGCGAAGTCCAAGATGAGAAGGTAGGTGAGTCTAGGTGCAGTTGATTGCATTTTTGTTGTGCAATGAGAAGAAACAGTCTGTGCAGTCTGCTTAGAGGACGGTTCATAAATGATCATTCCTTGTCGGGCAATAGGTGAATTATTTATAAACTTGTTACAAATATCAAAAAAAAATACGAACAAAAAAAAAGTGATTTACTTCTCAAAACATATAGCAACAATGTGTGAGGTAGATACAAATATTAAATTAAAACACAAAGTGCTGCGTAATTTGATAAAAATAGGAATTGATAAAATATATATCCACTTTACAAAGTGTGGAGTACTATTTATTTATGCGGATATGTCACCGGCCACGGTTACCCTAAGGGTAACCATGACCGGTGACACATCCGCAGTTCTTTACTCTGAGAACTCCCTCCCAGCTTTAGTTGCTCTCTTACATTGCATAGCTTCTGATGACGGACTGAGAAGTGTGAAATTAATTGAGCTAAAGAATTCCACCCTTCGTGGCATGTCTTGTATATATATATATATATATATATATATATATATATATATATATATATATATATATATATATATATATATATATATTATATATATAATATTTTTTTCAACAAGTTGGTCGTCTCCCACCGAGGCAGGGTGACCCCAAAAAGAAAGAAAATCCCCAAAAAGAAAATACTTTCATCATCATTCAACACTTTCACCACACTCACACATTATCACTGCTTTTGCAGAGGTGCTCAGAATACAACAGTTTAGAAGCATATACGTATAAAGATACACAACATATCCCTCCAAACTGCCAATATCCCAAACCCCTCTTTAAAGTGCAGGCATTGTACTTCCCATTTCCAGGACTCAAGTCCGACTATATGAAAATAAACCGGTTTCCCTGAATCCCTTCACTAATATTACCCTGCTCACACTCCAACAGATCGTCAGGTCCCAAGTATCATTCGCTCCATTCACTCCTATCTAACACGCTCATGCACGCTTGCTGGAAGTCCAAGCCCCTCGCCCACAAAACCTCCTTTACCCCTTCTTTCCAACCCTTTCGAGGACGACCCCTACCCCTCTTTCCTTCCCCTATTGATTTATATGCTTTCCATGTCATTTTACTTTGATCCATTCTCTCTTAATGACCAAACCACCTCAACAACCCCTCTTCTGCCCTCTGACTAATGCTTTTATTAACTCCACACCTCCTAATTTCCACACTCCGAATTTTCTGCATAATATTTACACCACACATTGCCCTTAGACAGGACATCTCCACTGCCTCCAACCGTCTCCTCGCTGCTGCATTTACCACCCAAGCTTCACATCCATATAAGAGTGTTGGTACTACTATACTTTCATACATTCCCTTCTTTGCCTCCATAGGTAACGTTTTTTGACTCCACATATACCTCAACGCACCACTCACCTTTTTTCCCTCATCAATTCTATGATTAACCTCATCCTTCATAAATCCATCCGCCGACACGTCAACTCCCAAGTATCTGAAAACATTCACTTCTTCCATACTCCTCCCCAATTTGATATCCAATTTTTCTTTATCTAAATCATTTGATACCCTCATCACCTTACTCTTTTCTATGTTCACTTTCAACTTTCTACCTTTACACACATTCTCAAACTCATCCACTAACCTTTGCAATTTTTTCTTTAGAATCTCCCATAAGCACAGTATCATCAGCAAAAAGTAACTGTGTCAATTCCCATTTTGAATTTGATTCCCCATAATTTAATCCCACCCCTCTCCCGAACACCATAGCATTTACTTCTTTTACAACCCCATCTATAAATATATTAAACAACCATTGTGACATTACACATCCCTGTCTAAGACCTACTTTTACCGGGAAGTATTCTCCCTCTCTTCTACATACCCTAAACTGAGCCTCACTATCCTCATAAAAGCTCTTTACAGCATTTAGTAACTTACCACCTATTCCATAAACTTGCAACATCTCCCACATTGCTCCTCAATCCACTCTATCATATGCCTTTTCAAATCAAAAAATGAATAAAAAATTCCCTACCTTTACTAAAATACTGTTCACTTATATGCTTCAATGTAAAACTTGATAAAACCCTCCCTACCCACTCTAAGCCCCCCTTGCTCTTTCCGAAATTCTACATTCTTCTTCCTTAATTCTTTCAATTATAAACTTACCGTATAATTTTTCCCTGGTATACTCAGTAAACTTTATTCCTTATTATATTTTACCAACCCTTTTGTCCCTTTCCCTTTATAAAAGGACTATATGCTTCCCGAAATTCCCTAGGTCCTTCCCTCTTTCATACTTTATTAAACAAAAGTACAACACTCCAAACTATATCCCACCTGCTTTTAACATTTCTGCCCATGATCACAGTTCCACTGCTTTAACCCCCTTTTTCATTCTACGTAATGCCTCACGTACCTCCACCCACTTACATTCTGCTCTTCTTCACTCCTAAACGATGGTATACCTCCCTGGCCGTGCATGAAATTACCGCCTCCTTCTTTTCAACATTTAAAAGTTCCTCAAAATTTTCTCGCCATCTACCAAAATACCTCCCTTTTCCCCATCTACTAACCCCCCTACCTGTTTTTAACGGACAAATCCATACTTTCCCTTAGGCTTTCTTAACTTGTTTAACTCACTCCAAAATTTGTTCTTATTTTCATTAAAATTTCTTGACAGTGCCTCTCCCACTCTTTCATCTGCTCTCCTTTTGCATTTTAAATATGATATATATATATATATAAAATATATATATATATATAATATATATATAATATATATATTTTTATATATATATATATACATATTATATATATAAAATTTTATATATATATATATATATAAAATATATATATAATATATATATATTATATTATATATAAATATATATATATATATATAAAATATATATATATATATATATAATATGTGTGTGTGTGTGTGTGTGTGTGTGTGTGTGTGTGTGTGTGTGTGTGTGTGTGTGTGTGTGTGTGTGTGTGTGTGTGTGTGTGTGTGTGTTGAATCGAATAAACTAAACAAAAATATGAGGAATGGGGAAATATTTAAGGAAATGGATTGAAGTGAATTTAAAACAAACGAGAACAATAAAATTATAATTAAAGTGGAATTAACTATGCAAACAGTTAATTCCATTTTAATGGAAGAGTAGAGGAAAATACAGGGGACTAGAATAAACAATATCAAAGTTTAAAACACACTGCAAGCTAGCATATACAAAATATGTATTTAAAAATTAACTTGTCATAAGGGTATATAAAAGTTCAAGTTATACAAGCAATGACTGCTAAAGTGGAATACGGTGGTATTTAAAAGATAAATAGGATTTGTGAGAAACAAGTAGGGTAAGAATTGAAATACACTAGAAACTGATTCGGTAAGTTATTCAATAAAAAGGTAAAGAAAAATTAATAAAATTGGAAAATAAGCAAGGAATTTAGAGAACGGGGCTAAAAATATAACTATTAAAGAAAAAAGGTGGAACAACAAAGAATAATAGCCAAGGAAACATGGAATAATGAGATATATACAGGACGGTATATACCTTATTAGAAGATCAAAGCATTAAGAAAAGAGAGTAATGATACATATGTCGGTTGCATTAAAAAAAATCATGAGTATATATGAGACACATACATAAGAATACCTAGATAAATTGCTTAAACAGACAAACTTGATATGCAGTTGTAGTTACATGAGATTTTTGAGTAGCAGTACTAGGTGGTGTTTAAGATGGAGTTGATGATGTTTGATCAGACGGTATTTTTGCTAGTGTAAGAAATTGGTTGAAGTCTTTCCCACGTATTACTTCATGTCTGTTCGATGAGTTGAGAGTTTTAGCAATTATTTCTCCTCTTGAATTTAACTGTGACGGTTTTACCAGGATTATTACTACGCTTTTGCCGCAGTGTAAACAGTAGGGTAAACATTCATTAACATATGTTATTTTTCATCCTTTGGACAACCTTGGAAATGCTCCTTTCTACGGAGATGTTGTCAAATATGATCTTTATGGGTCGTGAGGCACCAGTTACACATATGCCTATCCCATACCCTTCTTAGACGTGTGACGGTTCAGTTATATATTTAAATCACTTTTAGAAGCCAAGAACGCTATTCCAACACAATTCATAGAACAAGTGAGGGTCGAACTCATGGCAGGTGAATCCTAAGCTTCACAGGCCAGCCTAACAAATTTCATCCCACAAGGTATATTATTATTCACCATAGAAATGTTAGACTGGGTCCTAATGTGACCACAAATGAAGGTTTTTACTATCGAATTCCACACCTGCGTGGCAGTGGCGGGATCTACCTCAAATCTTTCGAAGTTGTCATCATGACTAACGAAATGGTAATAACACGAAGGAAAACAAATCACAGAACAGTTGGGTTTCGAGCCCATGGTAGGCAAGTTCTAGAAGTTGCAACCCAGTGAATTATTACGAATCCGTGAGTCATGATAGCTGCTGTAAGGGTACTTGAACTAACGTACTCCACAGCGTGTTGCTGCGGGATTCTTATGTGGTGACAGTGGGGCCCATGCTAACATTCCCAAGGCTTTTAATAATGTATCTAGTTGGATGAATCTTGACAGGCTCGCATGATTGAGTGGGAAACTGGCCTGTGAGTTTTAGGACTCGCCTGTCGTACCCGTTCTGTGAATTATTTGCTATCTTGATATTACGATATCGTGAGTCATGTTACCAACAATCTTCACTTGGTGCTTCAACAGAAAATACTGAGCTCTTCGAGATGACAGAGTCGTAGCTCTTGACGCATCATATGTGCATACAGATCAGCTACTTCAGCTTGTGTCAGTTCGTGATTGCAGAGAAGTTATCAGATTTAGTATATGCAATAACACAAGTCGCTTGAAAGGATTTACCAGACTTGAAAACATTTAGCCAAGAGAATTCCATCATTCCTTGGTCCACTCCTTTTGAACTGGAAAGGTGATAGTGAGAAAAACATTATGGGTCAATTTCCCAAAGCAGAATAATTTGTTTCGTCATGTTTATACTAACATAAATTTATACGCGTTAGTATAAAGTCACCAGTCCGCTACACTGGCAAGAAAGTCACCAGTCCTATGGAGGTATACCGGCAAATCACCTAGAATAGAATGACCTAGATCCTATGGTGGAAACAGATTTCATTCATGTTTTAGTTTGACTACTTATGCACTGAAGTTATACTCAAGAAAAATGATCAAGAATCCACTCTCAGGGAGAGACTGGTCAACATGAGGGCCTCTAAAAAAGCTCATTTCTGCAAGCCTTCCAGGTTGATTTTGTGAGTCACAAGGAACAACAGAATCCCCTTGATTAAAACTTGATATTTTTTTACATTTAGCAAAATCTTACATGATTATAATGACTCTTCATAGGAAGACACAACTCACATAAGTGATGTACTTCACCTGGCTGTACATGAGAGCATACAACCAAAGTGAATCTGCACGGGAGGATGTAACTCAGATGATTTTTTCGTGGGGGATATAATTCACATGTCTCTAGAGATATAATTTCCACGGATCTACTTGAGATGATTTATCTTAAGATTCAAAATGGAAAGGATATGCTTCATAAGGTCCAATATCAAAGAATTAAGCTCATATATCTCTACATGCAGATATGTCTCACATGGCTATAACTGAGAAGATATAACTGACAAGGTTCTAAAGTTGAGAATATACCTTGTATGGCTCTGAAGGGTAAACTATAATATCACGTATCTACATGGGTAGATTTAATTTATATGGATTTACATTGGGATATAAGCCACATAGCTCTTAAAAGAATACGTCTCATCAGATCTACAAATGAGCATAAACCTCACAAGATTTTACATGGGATGATTTACTTCACATGTCTCTGTGTGAGTGGATATACATTACATAACTATACAGTTGAGGATACATCTCATAAGGATCTAAGTAGGCAGCTCTTGGCCTACATCTCCTGATCAATTTGGTCTCCATGGTCTAACATGGCGTAGATCACAGTGAATGAAAGCAAGAAGAGGTGACCGATAACAATAGCAGAAGCCTCATCTCAGTAGACTGTGTGTTCTCTTGTGAACTTTTTCTTCCGTAGATGATCCCTGTTGCAGACAATTCCTGGTTTAGATGAATCGTATTATCAACGACTTCCACTGAAGATAGTGTTGCTCATGTTGCCTGTTGTTGACAATACCTAATGTAGACAGTTTCTGTTGTAGACGTTTTCTCTGTAGATAAATACTATTGTAGACCTTTCGTGCTTTAGACTATTCCTAGTTTAGATTGTTCCATTTTTAGACAATTCCTGTCTATGATAGATAATGTCGTAGATGGTTGCTTTTGCAGACTGTTCGTGTTGTAGACGGTTCTGTTTTAGATTGGTCGCGTTGCGGACAATTCCTGTTGTAAATGGCTGCTATTATAAACAGTCATTTTAAGACAGCTTTAACTGTAGATGGTTCCTTCTGTAGACAATTCCTATTGAAGAATATTCTATGTTGATGGCTCCTCTTGTACGCGATTTCATTTATGGATGGTTCCTGTTGAAGACTGTTCCTGTTATAGTCGATTTCTCTTGCAGAACTTTACTGTTATATATTTTTCCTGCTCTAGTCGTGTCCTGTTGTAGAGGTTTTCTGTTGTGGACGGTTCCTTTTGTAAAGGGCTCACGCGGAAAAAGTGCTTAATTAATAGTGATTTTTTTCTCCCCATTACCTTTTTTATGTTTCCCATGAATGGCCCTCCGTTCAGCATTTTTTCCCAGTTTATGTGCAAGGGATAACAGTATCACCTGCACTTAGCTGCTGATCCACACTAACAACTGACTCCTTCAGTATGCCTGGACAACTCACACGCACTGAACTCTCAGTTAACATTCTTGACTCCCTCAGCAAACACCTCACTCACATTGAATTCTCAGCTCACTGTCATGACTCCCTCAGCAAACACCTCACTCACATTGAATTCTCAGCTCACTTTCATGACTCCCTCAAAAAGCCTGAGCATTTCACTTACTCTTCACTTTCAGTTCCTTTCTTGACTCCCTCACTAAAATTTCACTAGAATCACTCAGACGAGATCTGATCCCTACGTGCACATCACCCGATAATGCTTCAAAGTCATTTGAGAAAGACGATAGTATCACAACTACCATCACCTCCACTATTATTAAAGGCATTACTAGATGAAAGAGGTGTCTCTTCAGTCTCGACGATAATGCAAGTATCTACACCATCTTTTGAAGCATTTGCAATAAAGTATACGAAGGTTAGACCCATATGGAATTTGTCTGTTCTCATACATAGATTTGATTATGCACCAGTTGTACCAACAAACGGATTCATATCACATAGACTGACCCAGAACGAGCATGGATATCCGTAAAATGCCGTGAAAGTGTCTGGAACTGGCGTTCATTTATGTCACAGACACCATTATCCTGAACCAAGGAAATTTCCTGTTGGGAGAACCCTTGACTATGATGCTTCCCAACACACACAGCCCTCCCAACCTGACACAGTTAGGCTCGTGCCTCTCGTCTCCTCATCTGCTTTCCAAACAATATATACCTAAATAACGTTTCCGTTCCCCCATAGTGTCTTTGTTTTTATGTGTTGGTTTTACAACCTTTCTCTCAGAGACGAATATTCTCATATTTTCATAAATTTCATTCTGTCACTAAGTTATTAAGAAATTTTGAGTATTGCACATTCATTACGTCATGGATTTCGTGGCATCCATTGGCTACTTTACAGTAGTGACTCAAGGTTTCCATCTAATGCAGCTTTTAATCCCCTAGAGACGAGTTTGAGCAACATGACCTGAACAAGTCTGTGCAGCTGCTTTTGTTTACTATCCCTCTTGGTCTCACTTAGGTTCTAAACACTTCTTAGGCTTCTAAGTTGCTTCAGTTCACGAAAGCATAAATAATTAGAGATACAGACATTATTAGTTTTCTTAATAAGAAAAACAGTGAAATAGGCTTTACAACACTTGTGTTGTGGTCCTAATTTATTGTCTCCGTTAAGATATTTAACCAATTCAGCATTTTGTTGCTGTCACACCCGAGAATAACTGAACATCATATGTTTTTTTAGATCATTAAGTTATGTTGTGACTGGTATTTAGTGTAACTCCCTCAAATGGTGGGAAAATTTTATTACAACACCCACGAAATATATTAATACTATAAGAAACCGTTTTAAATCTATCATATATGTGTTTATAGCTTAAGGCTTAATAAAGCTTAATAAGGCTCTAGCTTGTAAATATTCACCACGAATAATATCTACATTTCTCTTTACATGAACTAAAAAATCTTTGTGATATGATTGCAATAATCTGAAAATAATGAGGACTATCGTCCCACGATAGGGCGTCCAGGTATCTAGCTCTCGTGCCTCCAACACCACTATGTAAATTTATAAATCGGTTTCCTTTTCCTGGAAGTCCAGATTATTTTTTTATAAAACATACCAACACTCTTTTGTGGAAGGTAACACTGTGCGCAGTCCAGCAACACTCCCTCTCACTCCTATGTAAGAGTCAGAGTCATGGTGGTGGAGGAAGATTTGCCACTATGAAAACTACGGTGGTAGCCGGTTTGCCACTGTGAGAACTACAGTGGAGGAAGATTTGGCTCTGCGAGAACTGCAGTTGATGAAGATTTAGCACTATAGGAACTATACTGGAGGCAGATTTGCCACTGTGAGAACTACAGTGGAGGCGGATTTAGCACTGTGAGAACTACATTGGAGTCAGGTTTGGCATTCTGGGCACTACAGAATGCCAGAGGCAGATTTGGCGCTGTGGAAAAGACAGTGGAGGCAGATTTGGCACTGTGCAAACAACAATTTTGACAAATGTACCACTATCATAACTGCAGTGTTGGCAGATGTATCACTGTCATAACTACAATGGAAACAGATAGGACACCACTGAACCGTAGTATGAGCCACCATAAGAGATACATTATTTTCAAATTGTTCTCTTCACAACGTTGTGAAAGTTGAGTTTGACCGAGGAGTGTGGAGATGAAGCAACTTGCCACTTGGCAAACTATTGAGGAAAACAGAAATAAAAAAAATGGATATAGATGTCCACTTACCACTTACAGCAGTCCCATGTTCCACTGAATTCTTGTAGATTGAATACATGCAATAGGCAAATGGTGTAACTGTCCGTCTGCATATTTCGTTTAGTAAACTGAAGATCATAGGACGTTTGAGTCACCGTTTAGACTCTAAACGATATTTTAAGGAGTAAGTAGTCACTGTCACGTTATAAATGATCAGTTTGCAATGGAATAAGCTGAATATAATCCAAATATGACCGATTAAGTTGTGACGGATCAAGTAGAGAGGAATAAGCGATCATGTCTAGAAATCTACTAGGTGATTCTCTAATGTTTAGAGAATCTACTGATTCTCTAAGTTTAGAGGATCTACTGAATGATTATCTAAAATTTAGGGAATCAGTTAGTAGATTTACAGAGATGAACACTTAATTCATCTCTACTTGATCTGTCACAACTTAATCCGTCTTCTTCAGCTGCCTTAACTTGATGCTAGAAAACCTGATCCGTCTGAAATTAATTCTTAACAACCTAATCTGCTGCAACTTGATCCGTCTCCTCCATTAAGGCAAGAACAGCATAGCAGACTCATGAAAAGATCCACCTTCAGTGTGAAACAACCTTAGAACCTTAGAGATGATGCTTCAGCCGAGAAACAAAAGATAAAAAAACACAGTCTATGGTACCATAAATCATATCACTAACGTTCTCAATCTAGAGCAACTCTGTTTACAAGAGTCAGGAATTTACTAAGATTTAATGCTGACTGTGTCGTTTTTACAGGCTTTATTGTGGGTTACAAAGGAGTTTGTCCTAAGCATATTAAAGAAATAATTAATATGGTTCTCAGCGCGGCAGCAGAGATCCTCCTGAGATCACAAGGTTTGTCAAGAACTGTCTGGTCGGTTTAATACCTGAGGAAATTAAATCCTTTGATCCACTACCGTTGCCACTATTCTCAAGGATAGACTGAAAGAAAATGTGATCATGATATCCTTGATACCTTGATCTTCCTCACAAGGTTCTTGAATTTGCAATTTCCCGTGATGTACATCCATATGTGACAGCTTGAGATTAAGAGAATAGGAACAATTCTTAAAGTAAACGCTCATATAACCGCTCATCCTGTTCCAAGATTTTCAGTGTGATCAAGGAATGCGTTCAATTAAACGTGTGGAGTAAATGTTTGCAATACATCGCACATAGTATAACCTGCATTTCTAGTTTCGTGAGTTCCATCTCGTGAGTTAGTTGAAAAACTCTTTCTGAGTGTCTGAGAAACACTGTTTTGATTCAAGTTCTTAAATTTATCAAAGGGTTCACTTGGAAGGACTCGTATACAGTATCTTCAACTATATTAATGTTCTCTAAATGCCAAAAGTAGTTTAACTGAGATCGAGAATGTTGGCAGGAAGGAGAAAGATAGATCACCTCCATGTCGTGAGTACTCATCATGAGAGGGATTTCCTATTATCTGTCCAAAATTTCTCTTTGATCATTCTCCTTGACACTCGAGACATTTGCTTTGAAGTAGTCCTCCGCTTCACCACTACTGTCCACATCAAACATTCATGTAGTGCATCGGTGAAGGCTCCATCCTCCGTCCTTTAACCGTAGCTCAGTCTTGAATAGTCAGGCTGTTGGTGATCATCTGTCTTAGGTCAAACAGAAAGATAGCAAAATGTAGAGGTTAACAATATTATCTGGTTCTAATTGTTGTGAACAGACTGTCATTCATTTGATTGAACGGTGTATGTGTTATCTTTAATACTTAGGGAAATGTTGCCATAATTCATAATTCTGGCAACATTTGTAAATGTTACCAAACTTCAATACTCAATGTATGTTGAATCAAGCAGAAAGACAAGACCAGCGATCCTGCCAGAGCATAAACTATTTAAGAGGCTTCCATTTTACGCTCACATAAAAACGATAATACAGTACCTCCCCAGCTAGTTCCATGCCTCATTTATTTTTTTTCCGTTTTTTCCAGGGACGTGAGGTCTAGTTCGAGTTCTTTTTCTCCGTTACTTTTGTTCTGAGGTCCAGTACCAGCCGACGAATTTTAGGATTAAAAATCTTTAAACAATATATTAGATTCTAATATATTGTTTAAAGATTTTTAAGCATATCATTTTTTTTTAGGTTCCCAAATCTCATTCCTTTGTTTACTAGACTAGCGAATGACCTCCACTTTACGATACTTTCATGCGACATGTTTAGAATAGGTCTTTCTTCTTCTTGGAAACCTTTAGTTGTTTCTATGTTTACTATGATTGAAATCAAGCCACATACTTCTCTAGCACTAGTGTAACTGGTCATAATCTGCGTGAATTCTCATCACGAGCTTTGCATCAAAAGTAAGGTTGTTGACATCCATGACGAGACATGGGTCCCAGTACAGACCCTCAGATACAAAACTGGTGAAAAACATTCAGAAATTCCTGCACAATTCCTGCATGATTATTTAGTTCCTCTTCGGTATTTAGCACTGTTTTATTTTAATCATTACTGCTCAGCTACTGAAGAATTTTTTTTTTCCGGGCATTTTATTTTTTTTCAAAGTTTTTGTCTTATTGTTGTAGCTGTTGATGATGCTAAAGAAATTATCAACATGCATTTTATTGTATCTCTATATGATAATTAGCGTGATAATCATATCTCCTGTTTTCCTACGGTCAACAATTTATTGTGTGATAAATGGTTTAAAAACTCACAAGTTGAAGATTAAGACACTTATTCAACATATGGGAATCTTTATTGAAGAAACGTTTCGCCCCACTATGACCCCGTCTCCTCCTGCTTCACCTCACCTGACTACAGTATATAACCCACTTCTACGGCCCTATGCTGTACTTTCTACAAGACTGATATACTGAACACATCGACTCCAGGCTGAGGGACTGATTACCTCAAACTTCTCCTCTCTTTACACATTTCTGATTTGTATTGGACTGATGAAGCCACTGTTTGGTGAAACGTTTCTTCAGTAAAGATTCCCATATGTTGCATAAGTGCGTCAATCTTCAATTTCTCGTGTGTGTGTGTGTGTGTGTGTGTGTGTGTGTGTGTGTGTGTGTGTGTGTGTGTGTTGTGTGTGTGTGTGTGTGTGTGTGTGTGTGTGTGTGTGTGTGTGTGTGTATGCGTGTGTGTATATGTGTGTGTGCGTGCGTGTGAGTGTGTGCGTGCGTGTGAGTGTGTGTTTTTGTATGTGTGTGTACGTACGTGTACTCACTTATATATACTCGCCTATATATGGGTGCTGGGATCGAGTCACAGCTGGCTCCGCCTCTTCACTAGTCGCTAATAGGTCCACTCTCTCCCTGCTCCAAGAGCCTTATCGTAGCTCTATTTCACTCTTCAGATTGTTCCACTTCCTGACAACTATTAGGCTGAAGAAATACTTCCTAACATTCCTATGAGTCATCTGAATTTTTAACATCCAGATGTGTCCATTGTTCCTGTGCCGCATCTCTGAAACATTCTGGACATGTTCACTATCAATTCCTCTCTGTATTTTATACGTTGTTATCATCTCTCCCTTATCAATCCTGTCCTCCGGTGTCATCAACTTGAGTTTCCTAAACCTCTCCTTATGGTACATACCCTTCAGCTCCGACACTAGTCTTGTTGCAAACTTTTGCACTTTCTCTAATTTCTTGATGTGCTTGACCAGATGTGGGTTCCATACTGGTGCTGCATACCCCAGTTTGAGCCTAACGTACATTGTGTATAGTGTTGTCAGTCTTATTCTGGGAATCTTCTTGACCTATCCACTTTTCGTGGTGCTCTCCTTTGTGCTTTTGATAGCCTGTTGACTCGAAAGATGTCGAAAGGTTATTCTTAGGTTTGGCAGGCGCCTATATGCTGCAGCAGTTACTTGGTTGATGTGCACCTCAGTGTGCGTATGACTGTGTCTGAGTGTGTCTGACGTTGTGGCTGTGTGTCTGTCTGTGAGTGTGTTTATGTGTATGTGTGTCTGTCTTAGCATACTTCCTAGCCATAAAAAAGTCAGAAGGTTGTCTAAAATATGGAGAGGCCAAGAGAAACTTCGAAAAAACTGAAGCGTGAAATAGTATTTAGCGTTGGTGGGTGGTGCAGGAGACGACGTCTGGGCTCATGGTTATTCAAGACGGAGGTCCGGAGAAAAACGTGAGGCTTGTCAACAGGGTTGCAGTGGCAGTAATGCACGCTCGCTGGTGACTCCAGCCTCATTATGTGTTGCTGCTGGTGTGCAGGAGCTGCGGCGGTCCCTGGGGACCGCCGCCTCCTCCTATCCTCCACCATCACACGGGCACTACTTTTATTTTGACCTGCCGGCTCTGTGCAATATATCTTCCCTTAATAACTCTCTCTCTCTCTCTCTCACGATCTATCTCTGTCTTTATTTCTGTCTGTCTCTATTTCTGTCTGTCTCTATTTCTGTCTGTCTCTATTTCTGTCTGTCTCTTTTTTCGCAGGGTTTTACAAGGTTAGATAATGGATTCCTAACTTTATTTAAAAGCTAAGAACTGTTACGTACATCAGTTAATAAATAAGCCTTTTTATTATTATGAAACATAGACAGGGAACAGGATGAAGTTGGTTGGATCTCTCTAGGGGTCAGCGGTTTCATTTGATCAGCTTACTTTATTTCGTTGATATCATTATGATGTACAAACATGTTCCAGACTCGAGTCTGGAATAAGTAAAAGTCAGAGTGCAGTCATCTGTATATGCATGGGAATTTGGGATGAGATGAAGAAGGTCATGCTAACTCTCTACCATTGAGAACTACACTTAGAGATCTACCTTGAGGAGACAGAGGAGACATAGTGAGTATGGCACCAGGACCAAGAGCCTCTGGTGCCACACTCACTATGTCAGTATTTAATTGCCGTACTCAATTTTTAATTTAAATTTTTCATGATTTCTTTTTTTACATATGATAATGCTTTTACAATGAATTATTAATGGTATTTTAAACTTTTGTAAGTCTTATATTGGCAGAATTATATTTATTATAAAAGCATAATATCGCTGAAATCTTTCTGATCTATGATATAAAATACTGTATTATTAAACTACTAAAAGCTAAATTATTATAATTTTTTGTATCAGAACCATAATAAGTAATATCTTTTCAGCTCAAGTGCCAAGTCAGACCCAGGTTTTCTAAACTAGAAACCCGACCCAGCGTGAATAAGCAGGTTGCAACCCATGAAGCAACCCACTTAATAAAGGATATGGATATGTGAGACACGTAATTATAGCAGATTCCATTGCTATTTCTTATGTATAGTGGCAAAACATATACACAGAGAGGTGCACAGCTAAACTGTGTGTGTGTGAATATATATATTATATATATATATATATATATATATATATATATATATATATAATATATATATATATATATATATATATAAAAATATATATATATATATATATATATATATATATATGTGTGTGTGTGTGCTAACCACGTCAGTTATCAAGGCAGTGCGCAACTACCCAAGAATGGATAATTATGTCCGTCTGCCCCATCATCGCAGGAATCACAAAGGTAGACCCAAGAAAAGTTCCACTGAAAACGAGAAAATCTGCGTACAGGTTAGCAAAAAAATTGAAGAAGGTAACACAGTGGGAGCAATCCGAATAATTACAAGTGACGACACTGCAGCCCCCAAAGATGAGACCACAGCCCAAGCACTAAGAGACAAGCATCCAACCAGGGACAAAATAGCCATCAACAACAACCCTGAGGAAGACCCCATCACTGAACAATTAATTTTGCCTGAATCGGAATTCGACCTCGGCACCTCAAAGAGATGGTAAATCCAGTACTCGGTGCATCTGCATCACTTCTTCTCGCCGAGTTAACAATTTTCGTCAACAACTACCTGGCTGGGCGAATCCCAGAAGAAATTAAACCTTTCTTTCTTGGAGCTTCACTGTGTGCGAAGAAGAAGGATTGGGGGATCATACCCATTGCGGTTGGAAACACTCTTCGCCGTCTTGTTGCCAAAGCAGCAGTAAGAAACATTCGCCTAGAAGCTGCCAGTTTACTCCAGCCACACCAACTGGGCTTTGGGGTCCCTCAAGGCAGTGAAGCTGCAGCTCATGCGGCAAGGGCCTACATCAGGGACCTACCAGAAGACAAGGTCATAGTCAAACTTGATTTTAGAAATGTCTTTAATATGGTAAAGAGAGATGCTGTCTTGCCAGCTGTTCGGGATCACTTCCCAAGTCTTTTTCCCTTCATTTCAGCCGGCTACAACAAACCCTCAATTCTTTTGTTTGGAGAACATGAAATTCTCTCATCAGAAGGTGTTCAGCAGGGTGACCCACTAGCTCCACTTCTCTTCTGCTTGGCAGTAAGAGAACTAACTTCCAGCCTACGCAGCGAGCTCAACATCTGGTACCTGGATGATGGCACTCTGGCAGGTACTGAAGAGTCCCTGGTAGGGGACCTACAACTGGTGAAAACACAGGGAGAAGACTTGGGACTCATCCTCAATCCCTCCAAGTGTGAAATCATCACAGCGAACCAGGAAATAATCAATGCTGTGCGAAGAATCCTCCCAGAAGTCTCTACTACCACTCCGTCCAACAGTACCCTCCTGGGAGCACCGCTGGGTCACCAGGCCATCGACGGTCCTCAAGGACAAATTCAATGACCTGAGGAGAATGGAGGAGAGAATAAGCAATCTTGATGCCCATGATGCTCTGTATCTCCTCACAAGGTGCCTTACTATTCCAAGACTCACTTCCTGAGGTGTGCACCCTCTTTTGACAACCCAACACTCGACTGAGGTCAACCCTTAAGAAGGCACTGAACCTGTCACTAGAGGATCAGCAATG
Organism: Cherax quadricarinatus; assembly: GCF_026875155.1. Taxonomy (NCBI): domain Eukaryota; kingdom Metazoa; phylum Arthropoda; class Malacostraca; order Decapoda; family Parastacidae; genus Cherax; species Cherax quadricarinatus. The sequence goes on from NC_069403.1 coordinate 93,236,327, forward strand.
GGATCAGGCAACCCTCCCAGTGCGACTGGGAGGTATAGGGGTGCGCAAAGCAAGATTGTTCCCGAACGCTTGAGAGACGTGGTAAGAGCTCAAGACCCCAGGTTTACTGAAGCAGCGATTCGGTGGGACACCCTTACAGATTCCTCCAGTAGACCAGCTCCTTCCAAAGATCACAAACAGTCCCACTGGGACAAACCGATCATGGAAAAAATCGCCAACACAATGCTCTCCAACGCCTCAGGTAAGGACAAAGCTCGTCTCCTGGCAGTGAAGGCACCACACTCAGGAGATTTCCTGTTAGCTGTTCCCAATTCCTCCTTGGGCACTTGACTAGACCCACAGGCCATTCGGATTGGTGTTGCTCTTCGCCTAGCCGCCCCCATCCTCACCGAACATAAGTGTATTTGCGGCAGGGCGACAGCTGATCAATTCGGACTTCATGGTCTCGTGTGTCACACAGCAGAAGGGAAGTATACCAGGCATGAGGAGGTCAATGACATCATAAAGAGAAGTATCGCCACAGCCCGTTGCCCAGTTCAACGGGAACCCCAAGTGCAGAGGTCTGACGGAAGTCAAAAGCGTCCTGATGGAGCCACTATGCTACCTAGGAAGGATGGAAAGTAGATTGCCTCAGACTACACATGTGCTGCCATATTGGCAGACACCTACTTGCCATACTCCGTAGTGGAAGGGGGTGGCGCTGCCAGCCACAGGGAGACCCAGAAGATCCGCAAATATGAAGACCTTCCCCCTTGCTATAACTTCATCCCAATAGGGTCAGAGACCCTTGGAGCATGGGGCAAGTGTGCTCTAACGTTCCTAATAGAGCTGGGTGAAAAGCTCATCATAGAAACCAAGGACCACAGGGCGACCAACTTCCTCTTTCAGAGACTCAGTGTTGCGATCCAGTGAGGAAATGCCTGCAGCATTCTGGGCACGTGGCCCACCGCGGGGGAGCTGGACGAAGTATTCGAGATGTAGCTCTGAGTTACCTATGTTGTTTTACTTTCTATCATATTTTTGTGAATGTTTTGTCAATGTATTTTGTCTTTAAATAAAATATATATAAAATATAGGGGGTGGTAGGAGAAAATTCTCAAACATCTTCAAGGAGAACCTAGAGTTTTCCCTGAAGCAAGTTTATTCTTTTCTCTGAGGATGAGGGTCCCTATAACAGTTCTAGAGGTGGTACCTCCCTATATTTTATGTATATATATATATATTATAATAATTAATATATATATATATATTTATATATATATATATATATATATATATATTATAATATATATATATATATATATATATATATATATATATATATATATATATATATATATATATATATATATATATATATATATATATATATATATATATTATATATATATATAAAACGCGTCAAATATAAACGAGTAATACAGAACTCATTTAAAATTAAGTCATTTCTAATTTTTTTATTATACATAACTAACAAAAAAGGCACAATACCGTGACTGGAACGATACACAAATAACCATCACATAAAAGAGAGAAGCTTACGACGACGTTTCGGTCAGACTTGGACCACTGACAAAGTCACACTAACCAGAAGTGGAGCAGGACGGCTATATATAGGCAGGAAGAGGTGGTGGTAGTAATAGTAGTAGTTGTACAAGAATGATATATAATACCGACAAAATGAAATTAAGACACATGCGCAACACCCGGGCATCCCTATCGTAGACGTTTCGCGATCCAGCCAGCCACTGGATGGCGAAACGTCCACAACAAAGACAACCAGACGCCGCACCTGTGTCTTAATGTCATCAGTAGTAGTAGTAGAAGAGGTAGTGGTAGTAGTAGAAGTGGGAAATAAGGAGGACGAGCCAGTCAAATACAAAGGAAGGGGAGCACTGCAAGAGAGCTAGGTGCCCACTGAGGGAGAGCAATCGCACAGAGGTGCGTGAAAGGGGAAGTGGTGAAATAAATGAAGAAGGAACAGAAACACGAGACAGAAGAGAGAAAGACAACCCAGAGGAGAAAAGGAAAGAGGAAAGGGGAAGAGGGGGAAGAAAAAGAAAAAGAAAAAATGAGGAGTCAGGTTAAGTCACGGGTCTTCTGAAGTTTGGAGCATTTTACAATGTATTGGGAGAGGAAGGCATCTACAGAGACGAAGCCAGGGCTAAGGTTCATACAAGGAAAGTTGTGTATTAGAGAGGATTCAACTAGACGGCGACTGTTCGAGTTGGAAGTAGGGAAGACAGTTTTAGCAGAAGACCAGTCAATAGGACGGCTATGATCTCTGACGTGACAGAAAAGAGCATTGTTAGTGTCGGCAAGCCTAACACTATTTTTGTGCTCCCTAAGTCTGTCAGAAAGAGATCGACCGGTTTCTCCGAAGTATTGAAGAGGACAGGAGGAGCAAGAAATAGAGTAGACACCAGGAACATCTGTAGAGGGAGGAGAGGTATGAACGAGATTAGTGCGAAGAGTCTTGATGTCTAGGGGACGGAGAGAATTGTTGAGATTAGAAAGACCGGAAATGTAGGGAAGGCATAGGATAGAAGAGTTCCCAGGAGTAGAGAGATTGGGAGAGAAGAAATTGCGTTTGGCACGTGAGAGGGCAGAGTCTATGAAATGGGAAGGGTAGCCAAGACGGGAAAACGAATTATGAAGAGTGGAAATTTCTGCTGGAAGGAACTGAGGATCACAGATGCGGAGGGCACGGAGAAAGAGGGAGATAAGAATACTTTCCTTGACAGGGGAAGCATGATAGGAAAAGTAGTGAATGTACATGCCACTGTGCATAGGTTTTCGGTAAACGGAAAAGGAAAAACCTGTATCTGAGCGGTGGACATGGACATCAAGGAAAGGAAGTAAGTAATTAGATTCCCATTCAGCTTTAAACTTAATGGAAGGGGCAAGATTATTAAGAGCTTCAAGAAAAGGTTGGAAGAGACTGGAGTCATGAGGCCACAGAGCAAAGATGTCATCCACATAGCGGAGCCAGAGTGAAGGTTGCACATCGAGGGTAGGAAGAAGAACAGTGTATTTGACTGGCTCGTCCTCCTTAATTCCCACTTCTACCACTACCACTACTACTACCTCTTCTACTACTACTACTACTACTACAACGACTGATGAAATTAAGACACAGGTGCGGCGTCTGGTTGTCTTTGTTGTGGAGGTTTCGCCATCCAGTGGCTGGCTGGATGGCGAAACGTCTACGATAGGGATGCCCGGGTGTTGCGCACGTGTCTTAATTTCATCTTGTCGGTATTATATACCATTCTTGTACTACTACTACTACTACTACCACCACCTCTTCCTGCCTATATATAGCCGTCCTGCTCCACTTCTGGTTAGTGTGACTTTGTCAATGGTCCAAGTCGGACCGAAACGTCGTCGTAAGCTTCTCTCTTTTATGTTCTGGTTATTTGTGTATTTTTCTTATACGTTTAGAGATATATTTTTTTCATATTTGTTAATATAAAAATTAATAATTTTGTACAAAAAGAACCTTATAAAATTTACCTAACCTTATTATAACAAGCGCAATTTAATTTAGCCTCATCCAACTAAATATATTTTAGATAAGTTTACAATAATTTAATAATAAACAAACACACTGAAATATATTTTTTCCGTTTGATTCTGAATGATTTTCGATAATTTTTTTCATACTCAAATTTCTGCTTGCCTTATTCGGTAAGAAGAGCGCTGCTATTTAAGCCAAAATCACAAGTTTTACCTATTCGGCGAGACATGCATATGTTGCTTTATGTAAACACAGATATGTTCACGGGTTCCAGTGCTCCTACATATGTATAATAGTACAGTTTTATAAATGTACACTTGCACAGTTAAACTCGTATATGTTATTTATTATCAGGACAAATTTTTTTCCAGTGCTCGCTTTCGTGAGTGTACTCGAAGTGGCTCAGTGGCTAAGGTTTAAGAATGGAGTTACCGATAAAGTCGGCTTAATTAATATCAGCTGACAGGTTCTCTGGGCACCGTCTCAAGGATGGTCTGGTGTTCTGCTTTCATAAATTAATTTATTGTAGTAATCTGGATTCGATGCTAAATTATAATTACATTAATATGTTACTATCCCTAATGTGAATAGTTGTTTCTGATGTGAATTCCTTATGATTTAACGTGGATGGAATTAAGTGGTATCCATCCATCTGGATTTTCGGGTAAACCACTTAAGAGTCCCTGGATGAGGGTTGTCAGTTTTATGGATGAAGTGATTAATTCGCTGATGAAGATTCATTCTCTAGGCCATAAGTGGAGAATCTTGGATCACATAATCGGTAATGCTATCTGCTAATGGTTGGTATTCCCTGTCAGTCAAGTACAGTTTCTGCAAATAACAAAAAAAAGCACAATACCGTGACAGGAATGATACGCAATTAACCCGCACATAGAAGAGAGGAGCTTACGACGACGTTATATACCCTTCCTGTGACTGTAAATGGTCCAAGTCGGACCGAAACATAGTCGTAAGCTCCACTTTTCTATCTGCGGGTTATTTGTGTACAGTTTCTCCATCTTGTAAAGGAGACATTTCCTGAATGTGTCCGAAAGAACATTATGGTATCAAAGTTGTGACTCCTGTGGACAGCCTCCATTCATTTTCTGTCACCTGACGGAGACATCTGAAATATATCTAATACATTTACTCTGAACCTTTAGGTTTTTAAGATTTTAGTTTTATGTAAGTTTTATGTATGAAGGAGACGGCCACTAATGAATATTCAAGGAGAGGACTGATTATTATTTAATTCAAGTGTTTCTTGATATGCCCAGGAGCATGGTGGCAGCGGTATAGCTGGTGGAAGATTAAAGTTTATCAGCTGCTTAGCCTAATCTTCAATGGAGTTTTCTAAACATTATGTTTCAATTATATGTATTTTACCTAGCTTCGTCTTTATCTTAGATTTTTGTTTGCCATTTAGCCGTTTGTTGTAAACAAACACTCATTTTCAGTATTACCCGTTTTGGAATTAGGTATCAGCAGGGAAGAGAACAATTCGTGAACAACATCGGCAAACTGTGTTACGATTATGTCACTATAAATTGGCCGAGTTAGGTTATTTACTTAAATAATGAACAGAACTGGTCTTAGGCTTGATTCCGTCCTGGGTATAAATATGTTTGCAGATTTATAAATGAATGTGGGATTCATTTGTCGATCAAAAAATAAGTTATAGACTACTTTCTGCAAGACCCATTTGTAGTGTGACAAGTCCGACTGTTTATACAACAGCCCATCTGGCTTTGTAATAACCTCGTGTCGATATCAGCTATCAGCGCAATATAAACTGTTTACGTAAACTGTCTGCTGCATCAAAAATGATGTTAATGACATGTCGTTGTGCAAGAGTTTTCAAGTGTATTGTTATCAGAAAGCAGAAAACCAAGAAATTTTGTTCATGTGTTCATTACTTTCTCATTCAGATTGCTTCAAGAATGTTAAATGTTCAGTGTTTTTTTTTTTTTTGTATGTCTTCGTATATTTTATGGGTCGGCAGTCCCGAATAGTTTTATTTGTAAAGATAAAGAGTATTTATTAGATGAGGGGGTACTTGTACCTCCTCCCATGGGAGACTTAGGTCTCGAGATACTCCCCAGATAGGGAGCCAAGGCCGGGTCACCACTACTTGGAAAAGTCCCGGGCCGGGAGAGTATTGGCGAATAAGAAAAAAAAAAAATTTATATCGTTGATGCTAAACCATTGTTCTCTAAAAGTTTCATTAACCCATCGTATCCACATTTGCACTTAGTGTTACAGCGTAAATGTTAGACATATTACCAGACAAGCATGTGACTGTGATATAGTGCTTACCTTTCACAAAAGCTACAAAACACTGTTTATATGAAGGATTTTTTCAGAGCTGCTGTGCTGTGGGTTGTTTAAATAGCTGGTAACAGAATTTTTTTTTATTGGACTTTTGTCGATATGACCATAAGACAACACTGGGTGCCAACAACGAATTCTTATTTGCCTTAGGAGAATAATTAGGAACATTCTTGTTTACCATACCATACAAGGTCGGTGTTTTTCAATACGATGAGGGGCTGTTGATCTAAGGAACTAGAATATCATCCTTTTTCTGAGATCGAACGTGATTGCCTCCCATTAAGTCAGGCGTTACATGCGCTCTATAATAATAATAGTAATAATAATAATAATAATAATAAAATAATAATAATAATATAATAATAATAATAATAATAATAATGTTTACTATAATATACAAATGTAATTTCATATAAAGTGAAAAATACGAAAATAGTATAATCATATTAATAGAAGAGTCGCATATCAAGATCACCGGGTATCTGTCAGTCGTCGCTAAATAATGCTCACATTGAGAGTAAAAGTGATAATGTCAAAAAGCCTAGGGACTTTAGAACTAGAGCTCAATCCGACTCAAGTAATCGTAATAACACGAATGCAAACAAACCACGGGGGAGGCAAACCCATTCTGTGGGTTGCTCAGTCCGAATGTCAAACAATGACATAATATTTTAAAGTACCTGAAAGGAGTAACTCCAGAAAGTTATATAATCTGATTCAAAAGAATGGGGCGGGAGCACTAGACAAATACTTCTTGTAAATAGTGGGTTGCTTGTCATTGTCTCGTCTGGTGATGTAATTCTTGAACACAGGCCAGACAGCTGATTTTTATAATGCTCAACTTAATATCCCTGCCTCTAAAAAAGGGTAAAATATAGTATACACCAGCAGGACCTGAATCATCCAGGGGTCTAGCAGAGGGTGCAGCGACGGTCTTTGTGCATTTTAGACAGAAACATAATGTACTTCTTGGTAACTTACATGTGATTTTATGTCAGATTATCGTGGACAACTCACGTCAACAGATATTTAACACCTGCCCATCTCTTGTGCCGTTTGAGAAAATATCATAAGCTGGCATTCTTATATTTATTATCATATTATATAATTTGTATTACCTTGTTAACGAAGAACACGTCCAAGGAAACAACATAATAATTTACAAAAAATTTGTTTTAGTTTATGATATACATTATTAATATTTTTGAAAATGTTATTGAGAATCTTGAATCGTTGAAACGTAAATTATATTTATAATACATTCACATTATACATTATGTAAAAAAAAAAAATTCTTATTATGAAGACATACTGCTGTGATAAATAAAAGAAAGCATATATCATGGGCCAGGTAGGTGATCATGGTTGCCAATATGACATTTTTCAGAGCATAGTTCTAGCTGCCCAGACAACTTTTGTTCCGAGTAGGGAAATTAGATCTAACAAAAATGATCCCAAATGGATGAACAATAGATAAAAACATCTCATTGGTCAAAGGAGAGCCATATATAGGAGTATCAAAAGAGGGGATAGGCAGTTAAGAAATCAATATATTCAATTAAAAAGAGAAATAAAGAAAGGAATAAGAAAAGCAAAAGGAATTAATGAGGCTAAGGGCGCAAGGGATCAAAGACTAACCCAAAAGGGTTCTTTCAGGTATAAGAAGCAAGATTAGGACAAGATTGGCCCTTAAGAGTAACTCTGGGGCAGATCACTGACAATGATAAGGATATGTTGAAATTCTCAATACCTACTTCCTCTCAGTTTTCACCCAGGAAAATACTAGCGATATTCATGAAATAATAGATTATGTAGAACAGGATGATAATAAACTATGCATGATTGCGGTAACTAGTGACATGGTCCTCAGACAAATAGAGAAACTAAAACCTAACAAATCCCCAGGTCCTGATGAACTGTTTGCAAGGGTGTTAAAGGAATGTAAAGAAGAACTTAGCATACCTTTGGCTAATCTTTTTAACATATCGCTACAAACTGGCATAGTGCCTGTTAAGTGGAAAATGGCATATGTAATACCTATTTGCAAGGCAGGTGACAGGTCCTTGGCTTCGAACTATAGACCAATAAGCCTTACCTCCACAGTGGGAAAATTTATGGAATCAATAATTGCCGAAGCAATTCGAAGCCATCTTGACAGGTACAGATTGATTAATGAATCTCAACACGGTTTTACAAAGGGGCGTTCCTATCTTACGAATTTACTAACTTTTTTCACTAAGGTGTTTGAGGAGGTAGGTCATGGTAATGAATATGATATTGTGTATATGGACTTCAGTAAGGCTTTCGACAAAGTTCCACACCAGAGGCTATTGAGGAAACTAAAGGTATACGGAATAGGAGGAGAAATTTTTTCCTGGGTAGAGGCATGGCTGACAAATAGGCAGCAGAGAGTTTGCATAAATGGGGAGAAATCAGAATGGGGGAACGTCACAAGTGGTGTTCCTCAGGGGTCAGTGTTGGGCCCGTTGTAGTTCACAATTTACATAAACGACATAGATAAGGGAATAAATAGCGACATAAGCAAATTTGCTGATGACACCAAAATAGGCCGTCCAATTCATTCTAATGAGGACACTAGAGCACTCCAGGATGATTTGAATAAACTGATGAAATGGTCTGAGAAGTGGCAGATGCAGTTTAATATTGACAAATGCAAAGTTCTAAATGTTGGACAGGTAAATAGCCATGCCACATATAAACTAAATAATGAAGATCTTAATACTACTGATTGCAAAAAGAATTTAGAAGTTCTGGTTAGCAGTAATCTAAAACCAAGACAACAGTGCATTAATGTTCGCAATAAAGCTAACAGAACTCTTGGCTTCATATCTAGAAGTATAAATAATAGAAGTCCTCAGGTTGTTCTTCAGCTCTGTATATATCCTTGCTTAGGCCTCATTTAGATTATGCTGCTCAGTTCTGGTCACCGTATTACAGAATGGATATAAATGCTCTGGAAAACGTACAGAGGAGGATGACAAAGATGATCCCATGTATCAGAAATCTTCCCTATGAGTATAGACTGAGAGTCCTGAATCTGCACCCTTTCGAAAGGCGTAGAATTAGAGGAAGATATAATCGAGGTGTATAAATGGAAAACAGAAATAAATAAAGGGGATGTAAATAGCGTGCTGAAAATTTCCAGCCAAGACATTACTCGCAGCAATGGTTTCAAGCTGGAAAAATTCAGATTCGGAAGGATATAGGAAAGCACTGGTTTGGTAATAGAGTTGTTTATGAGTGGAACAAACTCCCGAGTACAGTTATTGAGGCTAAAACGTTGTGTAGTTTTAAAAATAGGTTAGATAAATACATGGGTGGGTGTGGGTGGATGTGAGTTGGACCTGACTAGATTGTGTTGCTGGGTCTGGTGCCGTGCTCCTTCCTTGAGTGGAGGTGGACAGACTGGGTGGGTCATTGGTCTAATCCGGGGGTGGGACATGGACCTGCTCCGCATGGGTCAGTAGGCCTGTTGCAATGTTCCTTCTTTCTTATGTTCTTATGTTCTTATAGGTATTACAGTGACAACTATGTAATATAATACTGCACTTTACTACTGCCCTGATAACAATACGCACAAATGTCATGCTGTTATAAAAAATTGAATAAAAAATAAATTAATTTGTATTTGTAGCAAGTGTTCTCATTTTTTTAGCATATAACAGGCCTCAAGTTTGACACACTCAATGGTCACTTTATTTAGTACACCTACATACACCAGCTCCTTAGTTCAGATATCTTTTCAGCCGATCATGTGGCAGCACCTAAGTAAATAAAAATATGCAGACATTATCAAGAGGCTTTGTTGTTCGGACTATAAATCAGAATAAAGAAGAAATGTAATCTAAATGACGTTGACCGTGAAATGATTGTTCCTTCCAGACTGGGGTCGTCTTAGTATCTCAGAAACTGCTTACTAGAATTTCCATACATAAGTCTCAAGATTTACAGATGAAAGTGTGAAACACACAAAGCATCCAGTGAGCGGTGTTCAGTTGTCGAAAATGCCTTGAAAATGGGGGAGGTCAGAAGAAAATGGCCAAATTGGTTTAAACTGACAGGAAGGTGACAATAATTTAAACAACTATGCGTTACAAAAGTGATATGTGAAAGGGCATCTCTGAATGCGCAACACGGCGAACTTTGAAGTAAATAGGCTACAGCAGCAGAAGACCACACTATGTTTCACTCCTGTTCGATAAGAACAGGAAACCGAAACCTCAGTGAGCTAAGGATCACCAAAACTTGACAGATGAAGATTAAAAAAAGCGTCACTTTTCAGATGAATTCCTATTTTAGCTATGATATGCATATGCTGGTGTCATAATTTAGTATAAACCTTTGAGATGTTCTAGGAGTAAAGCGGTCCCTTCCCAGTACTAGAAGGGTGTAGACAGTAAAGTGGCAACAGCCAGGAGGAATACGGGAGGATAATGAGATCTTTCAAAACAAGAGAAATAATGCCAATGGTGACTGACATTTTTTAAATAGCTTCTTCTCTTTCATCTGGAATTGCTCATTATTGATGGCCCCATTCAGGGGCCGTCAACACTGAGAAATATCAGAGCAGGAGAAATGTTAGAGGTGGAACAGATACAGAGATCGTTTATAGCCCGCATAGAGCCAATAAGGCATTTATATCACTGGGAACGCTTTAAAGTGTTAACTATGTACTCACTGGAGCAGAATATGGAGAGATACATGATAACATATGCCTGGAAAATACTTAAGAACCTTGTCATAGAGAAAAACAAGAGTGCAGTGGGCACAATAAGTGAACACAGTATCAACATTCACGGCCGAAATCTATTCAACAACTTACTCGAAGATATTAGAAACACTGCTGGGACAAGTGTAAAAAAGTCTTTTAGAGGTTCTTCACCAGGTGCCAGATCAACCAGGTTGTGATGGATATGAACGTCAGCGGGACACCAGCAGCAACATCTTGGTTGATCAGGCAAGCACCAGACAAGCCTGGTCCAAGGCCAGACTCTGGGAGTAGAGACCAGCCTTGGGCTAGTAAATAGGTGATATCCTAACATGCTAAATAAACAGTTAGAAAAGAGTGAACTACCATGAGCCATCGTGATTCCCATGTAATCAAGCAATTGTAAAAATAATAGATAAGAAGACTTAAGAGCTGAGATATGACCTCGTCCACAATCCAACAACCTGATTATTATTATTATAATCAAGGGGAAGCGCTAAACTCGTAGGATTATACAGCGCCTGGAGAGGTGGGGGGAATGTGGAAGGCATTCAGGCTTAATTCGGGGAACTGGAGCACAGATCCAATTCCCTAACTCAAGAGCCCCTCGCCAACATCAAGAACCTTCCTTGAGGGGCCCAACACCCTGAGCATGACAATGTACTGAAGCCGTCACATGTCAAATAATATTTTACAAGTGACTTTTCAGGCATAGCTAAAATTCTTAACAAATTCTATTCACTATAAATTAATTTAATTTATGTAACCCTGAACTTATATTCATATTGAAATCATTTCAGATTTTTTATGAAACTTGAATCGATTCAACCACAAATCTGCTTTATACAACATTCTCAGCCTTTTGATAATCGATTGTGTGGTTAAAATCTTTCACATGAACAATAAAGCATTAGACATTTGTCCATTCTAATGTTATATTTATGCTGTTGTAATCTTAGTTCAAGGCTTTTTCCAATTTGTCCCCAATAAACTTAATTACATTTTATGCAGGGAATCTTATAGGCATAGCACAGCCGATAAGCACTGCAGGTACGTTAATAAACGGAAGAATATCACTAATGCCACGTTCTAAAGAGCAATAACTAACAGTTCTCATGTTTGTGGCTTTATCTCTCACAAACCACATTACTGTATGCTCTGGAAATTTTCATTACGCAGTAAGCTCGTAAATTTAACATAGTCAACAGCCAAAGTTTCAAAAATGTTCAAAGTATTTTTATTATGCCAGAGGCATTCAGTGTTATGGCGATTTTCATAGTTAATATTATCTCTTCTGAATACTAAATTCGAAATACTTATACGAAATACGAAAAACTTATCAGAGTATTTCCTAGTTTTTTAAACCGTGAATTGAAGGAAAATTGCATTAGTAAATTAAACTGTTGGCTATACGATAACAAAGCATGGGGAATTTTAAAAGAATGGGGCATACAGTTTACAGGTAAACTCATCGAGAAATGGAGCGTTACTGTAATTACATGTCCATCTGTCATCAGTGTATTCAGTTTTGGGTTTTTTTTCTTCCCATAAATACTTACAAAAGCCATAAAGAAAAGAATATCACACAGGTTTCAGAAATCAAATGGGAGTCAAATTGGGAAACAACACCTACATGGGGATGGTGGAGCACAATCTCATATGTAAAAACACTTACAATTACAGTGGAACCTCAAATTTCGAACTTAATCCGTTCCAGGAGCTAGTTCTAAATTCGAAAAGTCTGAAATTCGAAGCAATATTTCCCATAAGAAATAATGGAAATACAACTAATCCGTTCCAGAAAGGCAAAAATATTCACAAAAAAAATACATTTTATAGATATTAATTACAGTTTTACATACACACAACAAATGCTATAGTCTTTAATTATGTATAGTAATATAAAATAACATTTTTACTTACCTTTATTGAAGATTGGTGATGGCATCTGGAAGATAGGGAGGAGGAGAGAGGGAGTTGGGGTTATTGTTTGGAAGGAGAATCCCCCTCCATGAGGACTTCCGGTATCAACGCCCTCTCTGGGGTTGCTTCCCTTTTCTGTATTTTAGTGCCACTAGGACCAGCCTGAGAGTCATTGGACCCCGGTCTCACAAAATAACTGTCTACAGTCCTCTGTTTCTGTCTCACAAAATAACTGTCCACAGTCGTCGGTTTGTCTCACAAAATAACTCCACAGTTGTCTGTTTCTGTCTCACAAAATAACTGTCCACAGTCATCTGTTTGTCTCACAAAATAACTGTCCACAATCGTCTGTTTGTCTCACAAAATAACTCCACAGTTGTCTGTTTCTGTCTCACAAAATAACTCCACAGTCGTCTGTTTCTGTCTCACAAAATAACTGTCCACAGTTATCTGTTTCTGTCTCACAAAATAACTGTCCACAATCTTCTGCTTGTCTCACAAAATAACTCCACAGTCATCTGTTTCTGTCTCACAAAGTAACTGTCCAGAGTCGTCTGTTTCTCACTCACAAAATAACTGTAGACAGTCGTCTGCTTCTGTCTCACAAAATAACTGTCCACAGTCCTCTGTACATCCTGGCAAGCTCAACAAGTCTCACTCCAATCTCATACTTCTGTATTATTTCCTTCTTCATCTATGGTGTTTCTCACTTTCTTTACCACAGGGGTACCGCTAGCAAGTTTCTTTGGGCCCATGGCAGCTTATTTCACAGCCCCACAAGCTACGAAAATCCTTGTATTGCGACAAGACTGCGGTATTTAAAGGAGTTTATAGAAAATGCCTTCATAGCAGCAATGAAGACGTATTACAAAACTGAACTTACTATTAACCCACAAGGTAGGAATGGGTTAGTGACCCAATACAATAAGAATATGTTTTGCTGTATGGCCTAAAAAGATTTAATATACAAGTATTCTTCAAGTATTTAAAGTCGATTAAGAGCGCACTGGTCGAGAATTCACCTAAAAAATGTGTAACTGTTTACAAAGAACGTAGCAGTGGTCCATACTATGTCTCATAATTCGAACTGGGGAATTTGGCTGCATCCCCCTAAAAATTGATCATCTCTAATATTTTCTTAGAAACCTAAGATAACTTAACCTAATTCAGTTTTTAAACAAGTTGCGAAAGAAGGTAGAAAACAACCACAAGTGAGTTGAATGATGAGCTATAATGAAGTGGAACAGAATTCTTGCTCTGTAAGCCATGCGTGTCGAAAAAGCGACTAAAACGCCGGGAGCCAGGGACTAGTAACTCCTTCTTCTGTATATATTACTAAATTTCACCCTTTGACTGTTTCGGTCGTATATATACGTCTTACGAGCCACCGTGTTTGGCATATACATACTCATAAAGTCAAGCAAGAAAAAGCTGGTAGGCCCACATGTGAGAGAATGGGTATATGTGGTCAATGTGCACCACATAAAAAATCCTGCAGCACGCGGGGCATAATTAGAAAAAAACTGACCGTTTTTTTTAATTAAAATGCTGACTTTGTAGTCTATTTTTGTATGGTATTTATGGTTGTATTCTCGTTTTCTTGATCTCACTTGATTGAATGGAAAACATATTATAGACATAGAGGTGATTTTGATTGGTTTTACTATGAAAAGAACCTTGAAATGGAGCTCAAATTAGGGGAAATGTTTGATTTTTGCCGATGATCAAAAGTAAACAAATGAAGTAATTTTCCAATAAATGTCCAAGTAGCAATTCTAATATACAGTCATGAATGGGTTGACATTATTTATACAATTATTAGAATATTACAGTAGTCTGCATAACAGTAAATCTTCATATTTTTTGTTTGAATAAAAATTTCAAAATTGAACGCAAGAGTAATATCATAGAGGCCTGGAGACATGAATGATGAACAAAGAAAATGTTATTTTAGAGCTAGGAATGTCTGCATTGTTCATTCTAGACCCTTTTTTGGAAAGTTTTTTTTTAATTTTCTTTAAAATTTGGGCCCAAATAGAAAATTCTGACCCAGTTTTTGGGTTTATTTAAAGTAGGTAAATGGGCGGGTTTCTTGTATAAAATCGATAAAAAAAATGGGAGTTCTAAAGAAATAGCAGTGATTTTGGAGTTCGACGGGAACAAGGAATTACCCAAAAAATTAGGACTAAAAGTGGGCGAAATCCCCGATCGTAAATATCCCCGAGGTCAAAAACTTCACGGGGAGGAAATTTCCCTTTAGTTTTCTTTTGGGGTTTTTGGGGTTGTCATTTAAAATGGGGGGAAAAGATTCTCTAAAATTTTTTTTTTTTGGGAAAATTTTTTGCGAACCAGGAGAAAATTTCAGGATTTGGTTTTGCGACAGTAAGGGGGGAAAAAGGCCCACGTGAAAAAGTGGGGGGGTAGATTGCATTTTTTTTGGACTGAAAGAAGGCCTTTACAAAATTAGTTACAAGAGATTAGTGGAGAAGATAGAGGATCAGGCAGTATAAAGGAAGGGCATGCAATCGATCAGAAAATTTAACCGGGACAGGGGGCAAAAAACGAGAAGGTAAGGACGAGGTTCGGAGGGGGACGCATGTGAGAGCGGGTTTTTATAGGGGCCCAGTCCTGGGGCCCCTTACTATTTATGGTATATTTTTTGAATGACATACGGAAGGGATAGACTTAGAAGTGCCCTTTTTGGGGATGATGGGAAGTTAATGAGGAGAAAAAAATTTTGAGGATGGGGCCAGGTCCCAAAGAGCCCTGGACAAGCTGGAGGGACGGGGTCCACCAACTGTCATGACCCTTCGGAAAAGGCAAAAAAGACCGCAAACAGGTATAGGAAAAGTTGCCCAAAGACTGCAAACATCAGTAAAGGAATAGGATTTTTGGGGTGAGTATAATCCCGGGCCCCAAAATCCCCTGAGGCGACTTAACCGGGAAACTGCTGTGCTTATTTTTCCCCTGGAAAACCCTGAGAATAGGTTCTGATCCCTCAGAAAGGGAATCGTTCTATTTTTCTAACACCTTTAAAAACGTCTGGCCCATTCTGGAGTACGCAAAAAATTTTTGGGAAAACCCACCCCTGGTCAAGCAAATCAAAAAAAATTAAAAAAAATGAAAAAGGTTTGCAACAAGGCAGGTTCCAGAGCAAAGGGGAATGGGCCTACGAAGGGAAAAAATTAAAAAGGGAAAACGGCCTGACGGGCACTAGAGGGCAGGAGGGGTTAGGGGGAAAAAACATGAAAAAACCCTATACAAAATACTGCGAAGAATTGCAAGGTGGACAGGGGGGCAGAATTTTCCCGAGGGCGCCCCAGAAACAAAGGGGCCACAATTGGAAATGAAGGGGCCAGATGAGTCAAAAAAATGTTGGGGGGGTATTTCTTTAGTCGTAGAGTTTCAGGGGAAATCGGGGGAAAAATAATGTAGTGGAGGCAGGAATGTATATAGTTTAAAACGAGGTATGATAAACCCCACGGGGGGCAGGGGGAGGGGGAGGCACGCAATGAAATGAAGAGGGGGCCAGGAAACTATGTTCGACCCCTCAACCAAAATAGGTGAGGGAAAACGAACACCCCAAAACCCCACACCCAACACACACACACACCCCACACCCCCCCCCCCCCCCCCCCCCCCAAAGGGGAAAGGAATAAAACTCCGAGGTGTCCCCGTTTGCAGATTTAGTGGGAAATTATGAGAAGAGTTCAATTTGATCGAAGACCCCCCCCCCCGCAGAAATATAAAAGGGGTCTGGACAGGCTGCCGACCTTGGGCCAGCAAAAATGGCTCCTGGAGTTCCCAAACCCACCAAGTGCAAAACATGAGGATTGGGGAGGGGAAAAAAGACCGCAGACGGAGTTTCAGTCTAGGGAGCAAAAGGCTACAAACATCACTCAAAGGGGGAAAAATTTGGGGTGAGTTAACACCGGGACATTTCCTGAAGCGCACATCAACCAAATAACTGCCCCAGCATATGGGGGCCTGGCAAACCTCCGGGAACCCCCCATTCCCGGCATTTAATAAGGAATCGTTCAGGACCCTGATACACCCTGTACGTTAGGGGCCCCTATTGGAGTATGCGGGCCCCTTTTGGGAAAAAACCCCCTACCAAAAATGTAAAGAAACTAAAAGGGAAAATGCAAAAAGGGTTTTCAACAAAACTGTCCCAAGGAGTTAGAGGGGGTCCTATGGAAGGGAAAAGGTTTTAAGGGGAAAAAAAAATCTTAAAGACACTGGAGGACAGGAGAGTTTGGGGGGGACATTTATAAGACTTACAAAAAAACTGAGAGGTATTGGCAAGGTGGACAAAGGGCAGGAAGTTGGGGAGAGATGGCACATTTAACCCCGGGGACACGGGTTGGGAAACTGAAGACACCGATGAATCAAAAGGGGTGTTTTGGAAAATATTTCTTTAGCCCCCCGAGTAGTCAGGGGAAATGGAAAAGTTTTGGGGAAACGATGTAGTGGAGGCAGGATCCCCTACATTGCTTTAAGCAGAGGTACGATAAAACTCATGGTTCCCCCCGGGGGGGGAGTGACCTAGTGCGACCAGTTTTAAGGGGCGGGGCCCGGAGTTGGACTCGCCCCTGCCCAAAAACAATAGGTGAGTTTCAACTAGGTGAGTACACCCCACACCCCACCATACACACACAAACATACAAATCCCCAACACACACGCAAACACACAACCCACACACACACACCAAAGTGGCGAGGTGTCAGAGTGGGCACCCGTTTACCAGCGGGGGGCCCCCAGGGGGTCAGTCCTAGGGGCCAGTGCTGTTTCTTTTTGGGTTTTTTGGGAAAGCAAGGGCGGAAGGGAAAAGAATTGAGGTGTCCCTTTTTTGCGATGACGTGAAGTTGATGAAAGAAAACACTCGATTTGAAAAACCAGGCAGAACTTCAAAGGGATCTGTACAGGCTGCAGACCTGGTCCAGCAATTGGCTCCTGGAGTTCAATCCCACCAAGTGCAAAGTCATGAAGATTGGGGAAGGGCAAAGAAGGCCGCAGACGGAGTACAGTCTAGGCGGTCAGAGACTACAAACCTCACTCAAGGAAAAAGATCTTGGGGTGAGTATAACACCAGGCACATCCCCTTTGAAGCGCACATCAACCAAATAACTGCTGCAGCATATGGGCGCCTAGCAAACCTCAGAACAGCATTCCGACATCTTAATAAGGAACGTTCAGGACCCTGTACACCCTTTACGTTAGGCCCATATTGGAGTATGCGGCACCAGTTTGGAACCCACACCTAGCCAAGCACGTAAAGAAACTAGAGAAAGTGCAAAGGTTTGCAACAAGACTAGTCCCAGAGCTAAGAGGTATGTCCTACGAGGAGAGGTTAAGGGAAATCAACCTGACGACACTGGAGGACAGGAGAGATAGGGGGGACATGATAACGACATACAAAATACTGAGGGGAATTGACAAGGTGGACAAAGACAGGATGTTCCAGAGATTGGACACAGTACAAGGGGACACAGTTGGAAGCTGAAGACACAGATGAATCACAGGGATGTTAGGAAGTATTTCTTCAGCCACAGAGTAGTCAGTAAGTGGAATAGTTTGGGAAGCGATGTATGGAGGCAGGATCCATACATAGCTTTAAGCAGAGGTATGATAAAGCTCACGGCTCGGGGAGAGTGACCTAGTAGCGATCAGTGAAGAGGGGGCCAGGAGCTCGGACTCGACCCCCGCAACCTCAACTAGGTGAGTACAACTAGGTGAGTACACACACACACACACACACACACACACAGCACACACACACGCACACACACACACACACACACACACACACACACATACACACACACACACACACACATCACTCACACACACACACACCCCACACACCACACACACACACACACACACACACACACACACACACACACACACACACACAACACACACACACACACCACACACACACACACACACACCACAAAAAAAAACAAAATAAAAACAAAAATAAAAAATTTTTAAAAAAAAAAAAAAAAAAAAAATAAAAAAAAAAAAAAAAAAAAACAAAAAAAAAAATATATATATATATATAAATAATACATATATAATATATAATATATATATTATTTTATATATTTTATATTTTATATATAATATATATATATATATATATATATATATTTTATAAACAAAAGCTGGGGTGACGCTTAAATACTCGTAGAGTTTCATGAACTTCAAATCTCAAGTTCATATGTGCTCTTTTTAAACCTGTTAACTCAGAGAAACATGTTTGCTGGGTGTGTGTGATGCCTGGTGATAGCTCACGAAAAAGAAAATGTCATTACAAGACTTCACAGGCTGCAGCATTCAGTTGCCTCCAGCAAACATTTTGAAAGTGAAAGCAAAAATATTGTTGATTTCATTTTATCTGGCGGAGGGAAAAAGTCAGGATACACCAATGCCAAATTGGTTCAATACCACAAGAAGTGGAAACTGGCGCTAGGTAGAAATAAACCAAAAATTCTCTAATAAAGATGCTTAAATGTGAAACACCTTTCGATAAGTAAATTATGCATAAAAACTCGTTTGAGCATGCAAGAAAGCACAAAATTTCAGATATGAAATGCTAAAACAGAACGAACGTAATTTGTGAACCAGAGAAAAATATGTTATCAGTATTTTTGTGTTAATCAATTTAAATTCGTTGTATCATTTAGTGAAATACATGAGCACAGTATGCAGCACAATATAAGAATAATTCTGTATCCCTGGGCAAAGAGCACTTTAAAATGTATAATCAGCCATGGGCCCATTGCAAGTATCGCAAACATTATTTTCATATATACAACATATATACAACAGATATAATTTTCGAGTTCAGTAAACCTTTATTATTTTAGCATGTTATGCTTAAGATTCACGTGAAAATATTTTTTGGACCTATTGCATTTGGCAAGTTGTGGTCTTCAGTAATCCAACAAAATATTCCTCGACAAACGACCTTGCTTGATAGAACCTTATTGAGAGGGTAAGCTTCTGCTGACCCCTCTGAGCCAGGTTCTACAAATTGTTTAAAAACCAGGGGATTACCTCAGCGTAATCCTAAGATACAATGAGAATATGCATAGTCAGTGACTTCCAAATTAATTTGAACTGAAAACTTCGTATGACTCACATGTATTTAGCGTTTTATTATAAGAAATAATAATAATAATAATAATAATAATAATAATAATAATAATAATTTAAAATAATAATAATAATAATAATAATAATAATAATAATAAGAAGAAGAAGAAGAAGAAGAAGAAAGAAGAAGAAGAAGAAAAAGAAGAAGAAGAAGAAGAAGAAAAAGAAGAAGAAGAAGAAGAATATGTGAGAGGTGCTGTGTGGCCACAAGTTCCACTTGAGCTTAGTTAGTGTTTTTATTCCTATCACTTCGAACAGTTGAAATAAAAGAAATATAACTCGTCTCAAGAGCCTCTTCCAGAAATGTGGTGGAAATTCACCGTTAGATACATTTTTTTTTTAACTTTTGAAGCCTAAGCAGCTAATTAATGCTACGCCACAAGCTCATTGTATGAACTATGAGGCAAGGGGTCGGGTCACAGTGGAATTTGATCAAACTTCGCTTTTGTGAAGATATCTTATATGCTGGGATTTCAAAAATATTTTAAATGTAACATAGTGAGTGCTGTCACGTGAGCTTGCCCACCCTCCAGTAAGTAATGGAGGAAATATGCTATTTCTGTGTTACTTAGTATTCAAATCCTTTTAACGAGGAAAAATGTAGTCCCAATACAGTGGATGGAACTCATAATAAAAATACAAAAGATGGACCGATAATTGAACTATGTTTCGGTTTATCTTAGACCATCTTTATGGATTAATTTTGATTTCTTATTTGTTACCTAATTTGGAGTTATTTCTTACATTGAACTTATCAGATTCTTGAAATCTATTTTGCAAGTTTCTTTCTCATATTATCTCTGTTCTGCCCTTCGTCGCTAATCAGTTGCAATATTCTCTCTTAAATCTGATGCACACATTACTCTTATTTATCTGATAAAAGAAATTCAGTTGATGTCCTTGAGCGAGAGGCAAACTCAATGCACTATGACTTTGGCACGTACATCTCTCTTGTATAGAATTCTCTTGGGGGTATCAAGAGAAGTTTAAACCATAAACTTTAAACTCTCTCACTTTTACCCTTTGAATTTTATCTTTTCAAATGTTTCTGAACCATTTTTCCCCTTCTGCTCAATATTTACTATTTTCTTTAAGTTCAGGACCCAAGTGTTCCTCTACGCCCCATCATTTCCTCTGAAGACTTTCTCATTTTGTCTAGACTTGTTAAGAACTCTCTCTTCTTTTCTTTATTCTTCTTCCCTTGCTTCGTCTCATTTTACTTTCTTCATTTTACTGAAAGAGCACTAAAACAGCTCAGCTTTAAGACGCTAATTCTTGAGGTCGAGCCTTTACTAATGTCTCTCTTGATCTGTTCTCATTTTTCTCAGAAAGGCCATGGAGGAACTACATCTTATTCCTGCTGACATCTTTCTTATTCGCATTCGTCTTTGTGACAATTATAGTTGCTCGTGTTGCCAGGGCGATCCTTTTGGCCCTATCTTAGATTTTTTATATGGAACTGATCTACTTCCGCTTTGTTTTATGTCCTTTTTAACTCTGGTGTGTAGATGCTTTGTCTGTCTCTGGGATTTATTCTTCTCCAACCCGTTTTCATTGTATTTATTTTTCTTGCTCCTCTCTCTCAATCTATGTATATTAATTTCTAAAGATCTGTGGATTATATTTTTGTCCATTACATCATGCTTATGGAGAGTCGGATGTATGATCAGCAACTTGGAAGTTGGAGGCATAAAGTAAATCCTCCATATAGTGAATAATATGTGGTTGTGAATGAACACGTGAAGTCAGAGAATGAATGTTCATATAGAGGCGATTAATGTTAGATGAAATATTTCTGTATGTTATATTAGTCACTCGTGATCTAGTTAATGACATTATATTAGGTGTGTAAAATAAATTATGTTAATGCTGATCGTTCCGTCACTCACTCGGTCACTCTCTCTCATTCCCTTCCTCTCTGTCTCCGTCTCCCCGAAAGTATGATTATGTGTGTGTTCTCACCCGTAGATTCAGGTTTAGAAAATCGGAATTAATGATTCATTTGTTCCTTTGTCACATCTTAGTGACGCATTAGTCATTTAAGAGACGTTCGCGTTCCTTAGTCGTTCGTAGAAAGTGACCATTCCCCAGGAGGCGACCCAAAACACCTTACTAACACAAGGGTACCTGTTTACTGAAGGTGAACAGGGACAATGGGTGTAAGCAAAATCGCCCATAAGCTTGCTTGTGAAGTTCTGAAATAAACCTTTAAAGTTGTAACGTTACTGCGCGCCCACGTGTTGTAGTTACCATTTTTTCCCCAGGGTAGGGGTGTGGCGTGTGTGTCCGTCTGCTTGAAAGAGAGATAATAAGTGGAATTGTATACCCTTTTTAGTTCATTTAATTTTATATTATTATATATATATTATATATTATTATATAATAAATTATATATATATTTTAAAATATATTATATATATTATTTAATATATATTATAATAATTATATATATATATATATATAATTTATATATGAAAAGATCCAGAAAAAAAGGTGATTTCGATTGCAAAACAACCCTTGAAAGAATGAGAAAATTCCCAAACGCTTTCGTGACTACTCACTTAAAGGAAAATTGAAAGTAAAGCATCCAAAGGGAAACTATTAGTTGTCCCGGCCCGCCCTCACTTTTAGATCCCCCAACGGTTTTAAAAACCCCGACCCCGCCCGACCCCAAATTGGTAGGGCCATTGCACAACTACCCACAAACTTTCTACCCCAAAAAAATTTAAAATTATTATTTGTCCAGTGTATTATTAAAAATTTTTCCCAAATTCTATTATTATAAATGGACTAAATTTTTATAAACCAAAGGAAATATTCATATTTTTGTCAAAACTGCTTTTTTTAAAAAAACAAATTCAATTATATTTCCCGTCGACCATGGACTTGCTTGATACTCTTTTTCAACTTTTGAAAATCAATTGGATATTAAAATCTTTACATGAAAAAATAGGCATTGGAATCTTGTTTAGTTCTAAAAGCTAATTTAATTGTTTTAAAAATTAGTTCGGATTTTTCCAGTTTTACCCTAAAAACTTTATCGCAAAATTTTCAAGGAAATTTTTAAAAAATCCATCGCATTTTGGGGGGAATTCTTTATCAAAGTTTTTTTTAGTATCAAGATTTTTTAATCACTTTTAAAATTAAAAGTTTAGAGAGAAGGCATATCAACCAAGTTTTCATGGAAAGGGAGAACCAACATATTTTTTGTTTAATAAAGGTGGTTTTCCTTTTTGGGTTGTAAAAAAATATTTCTAGCAACTTTAAAAAACTTTTTTAAAAACCATCTGAAAGAAAAGAGAAAAATTTCCAAGCGCTTCGTGACTACTCCATTATCAAGGAACTATGAAATAAACATAAGGAAGCATTAAAAATTTTCCGGCCGCACCCCACTATCAATCCCACAACGGTTAACACCTGCGCGCGCCGACCCAACTTGGAAGGGCCATTTCACAATCACCCCAAATATTTAAACCCCAAGAAAATTTAAAAATTTTATTTGCCGTGTATTATTAAATTCTTCCCAAATTCTATTAATTAAAATGGATTAATTTTTTAAAAAACCAAAGGAAAAATTCTATTTTTGTCAAAACTGCTTTTTAAAAACAAAATTCAATTTATTCCCGTCGACCTGGACTTGCTTTATACTACTTTTCTAAATTTTTTAAAATCAATTGGATGATTAAAATCTCTTCATGAAAAAATGAGCATTGGAATCTTTTTCGTTTTTTAATGCTATATTTATTTTTTTAATCTTGTTCGGTTTTTACCAGTTTGCCGTAATAATTTATCGCAAAATTTTCAAGGGGAAATTTTTTTACACATCCCTCAGCTTTTGGGGGGAAATTTTTATCAAAAAATTTTTTTACTGTATCAAAATTTTTTAATACAACTTTAATATTAAAAAATCTTAGAAGAGAAGGCATATCAACAAATTTTCATGGTAAGGGAGAACCAACATATTTTTAGTTGAAAAGGTTGGGGTTTTCCCTTTTTGGATTGTAAAAAATTTCTAGCAACTTTAAAAGATTTATCAATTTACAATCCAAAAAGGGACAACCAGCCTTATTCAACTAAAAATATGTTGGTTCTCCCTTACCATGAAAACTCGGTTGATATATATATATATATATATATATATATATATAAAATATATATATAAAATATAATATATATATATATATACATATATATATATGTATATATATATATATATATATATATATATATATATATATATATATATATATATATATATACATATATATATATATATAATATATATATATATATATAATATATATATAATTATATATAAATAATAATTAATATAATATATATATATATATATATATATATATATTATAATATATCATATATGTATATATATATATAAATATATATATATATATATATATATATATATGTATATATATATATATTATATATATATATATATATATACATATATATATGTGTATATATATATATATGTATATATATATATATATATATATATATATTTATTTATATATATATATATAACATATATAATATATATATATAATATATATAAAATATATATATAACATATTATATGTGTATATATATTATTATATATATATATAATACATAATAATATATATATATATATATATATAATATATATATATATATATAATATATATATTTTATATATAATATATATATCTATATATATTATAAATATTATAATCTATATAAAAATATATATATATAAATATAGTATGTATGTATAATATAATATATATATATATATATATATAATATATATATATATATATATATATATATAATAATATATATACTATATATAATATATATAATAATAATATATAATAAATAAAGGTTGGATGCGAAAAGTGGTCGTAATAATGTGTATGCACCTGGAGAGAGAGGAATGTAAAGGAGAGAGAAAGATTTTTGGAAAATTGTAAGTGAATGTATAGTAGCCTTTGAACAAAGTGAGAAAGTAATTCTGGTAGGGGACTGAATGCTAAAGTAGGAGAAACTTTTAGAGTAGGTAGGTAAGTTTGGGGTGCAGGTGTAAATAATAATGGAGCCCTTTGATTGAACTTGTATAGAAAGGGTTTAGTTTATAGGTAATACAGATTTAAGAAAAAAGAGGATAAATAAGTATACAAGAATATGATTGGGGCGAAATAACAGTAGTTTGTTGGATTATGTAAATTGGTAGATAAAAGACTGTTGAGTAGACTTCAGGATGTACAGGGTTTATAGAGGCGCCACAATATATCAGATCACTTTCTAGTTGTAGCTACACTGAGAGTAAAAGGTAGATGGGATACAAGGAGAATAGAAGCATCAGGGAAGAGAGAGGTGAAGGTTTATAAACTAAAAGAGGAGGCAGTTAGGGTAAGATATAAACAGCTATTGGAGGATAGATGGGATAATGAGAGCATAGGCAATGGGGTACAAGAGGTATGGAGTAGGTTTAAAAATGTAGTGTTAGAGTGTTCAGCAGAAGTTTGTGGTTACAGGAAAGTGGGTGCGGGAGGGAAGAGGAGCGATTGGTGGAATGATGATGTAAAGAGAGTAGTAAGGAAGAAAAAGTTAGCATATGAGAAGTTTTTACAAAGTAGAAGTGATGCAAGGGAGGGAAGAGTATAAAGGAGAAAAAGAGAGAGGTTAAGAGAGTGGTGAAGCAATGTAAAAAGAGAGCAAATGAGAGAGTGGGTGAGATGTTATCAACAAATTTTGTTGAAAATAAGAAAAAGTTTTGGAGTGAGATTAACAAGTTAAGAAAGCCTAGAGAACAAATGGATTTGTCAGTTAAAAACAGGAGAGGAGAGTTATTAAATGGAGAGTTAGAGGTATTGGGAAGATAGAGGGAATATTTTGAGGAATTGTTAAATGTTGATGAAGATAGGAAAGCTATGATTTCGTGTATAGGGCAAGGAGGAGTAACATCTTGTAGGAGTGAGGAAGAGCCAGTTGTGAGTGTGGGGGAAGTTCATGAGGCAGTTGGTAGAATGAAAGAGGGTAAGGCAGCCGGGATTGATGAAATAAAGATAGGAATGTTAAAAGCAGGTGGGGATATAGTTTTGGAGTGGTTGGTGCAATTATTTAATAAATGTATGGAAGAGGGTAAGGTACCTAGGGATTGGCAGAGAGCGTGCATAGTTCTTTTCTATAAAGGCAAAGGGAACAAAAGATAGTGCAAAAATTATAGGGGGATAAGTCTGTTGAGTATACCTGGTAAAGTGTATGGTAGAGTTATTATTGAAAGAATTAAGAGTAAGACGGAGAATGGGATAGCAGATGAACAAGGAGGCTTTAGGAAAGGTAGGGGGTGTGTGGACCAGGTGTTTACAGTGAAACATGTAAGTGAACAGTATTTAGATAAGGCTAAAGAGGTCTTTGTGGCATTTATGGATTTGGAAAAGGCGTATGACAGGGTGGATAGGGGATCAATAAGGCAGATGTTGCAGGTGTATGGTGTATGAGGTAGGTTACTGAAAGCAGTGAAGAGTTTTTACGAGGATAGTGAGGCTCAAGTTAGAGTATGTAGGAAAGAGGGAAATTATTTCCCAGTAAAAGTAGGCCTTAGACAAGGATGTGTGATGTCACCATGGTTGTTTAATATATTTATAGTTGGGGTTGTAAGAGAAGTAAATGCGAGGGTCTTGGCAAGAGGCGTGGAGTTAAAAGATAAAGAATCACACATAAAGTGGGAGTTGTCACAGTTGCTCTTTGCTGATGACACGGTGCTCTTGGGAGATTCTGAAGAGAGTTGCAGAGATTGGTGG